>CM076576.1:594333862-594839130 GCA_034641835.2 Pinus albicaulis
GTGCAATTGCTAGTTATAATATTTCACAATGAAACCACCTAATTTTGGTTTCAATTCTTTAAATTAATAAAATTAAAATTTTAAATTATTTAATTTATTTCTATTTTAACTAATAATATATGAGCTTTGAATGTAAAATTATATCAAATTTTAATGTAATATTAATTAGTTTATTGTATAATATTTAATATTCATTAATTCGAAAATATAAATAAAAATTTATAAATAAAATTTATATTTAATTTTTTTAGTTATTGATTAAATAGTTTTACTTAAATTAAATTTATGCTTTAAATTTCAATGGAATATAAGAAGTAAAATATGTTTTGGGCATTGTTAAAATACAAATAATTTTACATAAATATATGGGTTTTATCTTGGTTTCTAACTAGTGTATCTTCGATTACAACTCAATATAAGAGTAAACTCAATATAAGAAGATGTGTAAGTTTTTCCGTGTCTTTTTAACAAAATTAAAATTAAAATTAAAAATTATGTTCTAAATAGAAAAATAATGTTTACTATAATTTAAAAAATGAATATACTGTAAAGTAATTAGAAGTAAAGAAAATGTGTGAATTAGGCGTTTAAATCTTATACTTTTCAAAAATATTTCAACAAGAGATTTGATCAAACTATTTAAAGATCTATGTTATCTAATTTATGTCGATATCAACTTCATATATATATCTGTATATAGAAAAAAATTAAGTTTTTATTGTTAATTTTTTTATTTGATCGTATATATACTGTATTTCCCATTGAAAAATACAATTTAAACAATGTTTGCACGTGATGAAATTTGATTCCTTTGAGCTCATGTTAGATTCGTACTTAACATGGATCTATGCTCATAATCATAAAATATTCTCTTATCACTATTCAACACCTTCTCAAAGTAAGATAAATCTATAATAATAATCGTAAAAGATTCTCTTATTAGTCCCTGCCTAGACTATAGCGATCGATTCATCGCTGACTAGCTATTAATTGATGTTTTGACTTAAATTTTTTCTCCGTTTTTCTTCTTTAACCAAAGTTTCATTTAGAATTTTGTGTTTTTCGCAATTTTAACCAAACTTTCATATTCCACCTCTTATTGCGAAAGGTCACTTAATCCGCATGCTATTTTAAGAATAGCAAAAGTTTCAAAGGTGGGCAAACAATTTTTAACCAATGTTTTTTAACCCAAAGTCTGAAAAGTTTTCGCATATTTTCATTTTACGCACATTCGATTTATTTGAAATCACTGCTTCCTCATAGTTTATGGTCACACACGACATGGGTGGTTTTATGTTTCTCGTACATGTGTAATATGGCTGGTTGTATATGTGTCAACCTCGAACGCATAATGAATGACACACATGGAGTATATGTTGGTTATTTTATGTGTCAAAACCATTCTTCCACCACCACTTCACTGTGTTTACCCACCTGCTAGTACACTGTCTTCACCTGTTCAAAGCTCACTACTTTCTTCCCTACTTTCTGTCGGTTGCGGTGCCCTGCTTTCTATACACAGCCTTCACCTCTTCAAAGCTCACCGCTTTCTGCCTGCAGCTGTCGATAATTCTTGGGTATAGACAGAGATTTTTATTTGTTTTAGACCCAGTTGATAATGCTTGGGTATAGACCCAGGTTTTTATTTCTTTTGTTTGCAAGAGATGGCATCACGACCACAGAGGAAGGGGAGGACTGGCTTCATTTTTCCGGTATGGTGTTAGTTGTTGTTACCATATAGTGTTTGCAGGAGATGGCATCATTGCCAAAGAGAAAGGGGAGGAATAGCTTTATTTTGATTTCCTGATAATGTTTGGGTATAGACCCAGTTTTTTATTTCTTTTAGAACAAGAGATATAAGGGAATTGCTCTTACAACTTATTCAACCTATTATATTGCCTACCGAATGTAGCTTTTTGGCTTTGTTGAATTGCAAATCATCTTGTCAAATCCATGATCAACTTGTGTGCAGCTTGGTGAGGAAAACCAGAATGCCCATAGAGGTACATTCTGTCTCATATTGATTTTATGTTAGTTTACGATTTTGTTTTGGCACCCTCATTTCGAAATTCAAATTATCTGAACTGGTGGCTCATTTCCTGTTGTCAAATTATGTGAACACTAGGTAAAATTTAACTTGATTGGATTTTGGAAATATTTATGTGTATTAGGCTCCTGTGGATTTGTTGCCTTCTCTGTGGATGAGGCTCCTCCTATTAGGTCCTATGGATTAGACCCTTGTATCTCTACGTTGTAGCTCAATGAGGACTCCTCCTCTACATGGCTATGATCGACTGGCACTGACACCTGGCTATGACCTTAAGGCATCTATGATTGGAAATTACACCTGACAATGCATGGTCAGGCTCTTTCATTCCCAGAATGGGACAAGGCATGAAATGTTTGGGGCTTGCCAACGTACTCTACCATATATAAATCCTTCCCTCTATACACTCATTCATAAGGCACTGATGGTTCATAAGGCACTGATATAACTTTGTAATGAATCTCTTAGGGGACGTATAAATTCTTCCCTCTATACACACATTCATAAGGCATTGATAAAACATTGTAATGAATCTATCAGGCAACGTTTTGGAAAACTAGTTTGTCGCCTGTCATGAGCATGATACGGTTCTTGTTTTTGTGGCCTGGAAATTTGTTTAGAAGGCCAATGAGGTGCCGAGATCACACATTTTTAGTTGCCTGAAGCGCGTAGAATTGCTGCTACTCACTTGTACTGTGAACACTACTCACTGGTCCTGAGAAGGCAACAACACAATACCATCCTATCCGGCAGGGACTACCACTGCGTGCAGTCCTTGTTACTATTCAAAAACCTTCTTTAAAAAATATCTCCTAGTAAATAACCACTTATCCCTCCTCTTTTGCAAATTCAAAACCATTTTAGAATGTTTCTCTCAAAGAGCTTATTTTCATATCCTATAGAGACAAAACAAGGAAACACACTCTTACGCTAATCTGGCTTGTCACGTTGAAGGAGGATTGTGTGAAGTTAATAATTGATCGCCATGATAAAATGTTATCTCATGAAAACTTCTAATATGGATATAAGATCTTCCCTTCTTATTTGGTTTGTTAAGGCATTATGAATATGATGTCATGATGAAAGGTAATGGCCCCATCTATCGCTTTTAATTCTTCCTTCTTTCATAAGTAATTATGGGGTACATATCTTGTGTCAGAGTTTAGTCATAAAATCTTAGCTTGGGACGAATGCCATGGTCCTCTATTTTTTATTTTTATTTTCATTATTTCTTTTAAAAATATATAATTTATTTAATAAGTATGTCATTAATTGTTGTAGTTTGTTTTGTTAGGGTGTTTTAGGTAAATTTGATTGGGTTTAATTTTTTTCGAGTTCTAGAGAATTCATAGTTTTTTTAATGGTATTTGTGAGGAATATAATAGCCTATTTAAATGCAAAAGAAAATAATCTTAATTGGTTTACTCACGATCCTAGATCCTAGCAACAATGTCTTTAGACACCACCATTTCTCTTGGTGTTTCATGATCCTAACAACTTGTACCAGATCCTGGTGAATAACAGAACTCAAGTTGAGCGTGAATGGCCTTGTAAAATATGTGTATAGAAGGTCGATTTTAGATGCAAGATGAGAGTCAAGAATGTTGTGAAAAAGGAAAATTCGGGAATCACAAAGAAAATAATAGGGGCCTAGAAGGTTGGGCCAAAGACAACATCAAGATGGCAACGACCAAGTTTGACAGTTGGAGCTTCAGTGAAAATATGAATTGGAGAATGAGGGGAAAAGGAAGGAATTCGAAGTTGAACCCCTGAAAATAAAATGTGAACGTGATGTTCATGGTGTTCTTCACCTGCACAGGGCCTACGTATAGCATGGTAAACTTTAGATGTATGGCAAATAGGAGGAAGGTTGGGAAAAGAGGGTACGTGGTGTCAACATTGTGGTTGGTGGCTGAGTTGGTTGGAAATGACTTGAATCTTGCTGCAAAAGAGGTCATTCGCCCTGCCGTTTAGGACATACTAGAGAATCACCTATTTCAAAGCTGTGTAGGTGTAGTTGGAGCTAGTCATGGCAGATAAGCATGGGTTTGAACTGATGAGGATGAATTTGGTTGACATAAGTCAAAAGTGAGATTTAATAGGGATGAGATTTGAACAAGAATTAGTGAAAAGAGAGCTTGAAAAAATTTGCAAGGAAGAACAAAAGATCGAAAAAAATGATAATGGCAGGTTTGATAGGTTAAATCCCTACTAAAATTTGGAAGTATGGAGCTCGATAGAGATATGATTGAAAAAAAGTGGAGAAATTCTTGTCTCGAAGAAAAAGAAGGGATCTTGGAAAAGAAGAATAGGTGGTGGCCCCTTGAAGGCCATGCAAGGGTTTGTGCAAATAATTATCTGGTTGGCCTAAGAGGTTCAGAGGTGGTTGTAGCTGAAGCAAGATCTAATTCCTAAGCCCACTCCCACCTCTTTGATCTTGCTTTTATGAGAGGAGGTGTGAAGTTAAAGATTATAGAAATAGTGATTGAGATAAGCAATGAGGCAATGTTAGAAGGACACAAAGCCGCAAGCCTAGGCAAAATTGATAGCTTGGGTCAAGGTATGGATCAAACAAGATATAGAAAGAGAGAAGGAGTTGGTTGAGGAAATTGACACACTCCTACAGATCGAGGATTCATAGAAGAACTTGAAGAGATAAGTCTTGTAGAGGAAGAGAAGTCTGTGACCACTAAGAAATATGAAGAACAGAAACCCAATGAAGAGTCCAATCAAGAAATCCCTGCACCATATCTCAAAGAGAAGAAAGAAGAGGAAGTGAAATCACAGGGAGGCTACCAAGTGTAGCAAGCCTCCCAGACAAGAAAAGCAAAATCTAGAGTTTGAATGCTAGCCGAAGAGAATAACCTTCGTGCCACTACATTGAGGTGTGTGATTTGTAGAGGCGAGAAAATAATCATGGTTTTACATGTCTTGACGACAATCAAGGAGGTAAATGTGCAAAAATTTGTAGCAAGAAAATAGGAAGAGGACACACAATGATAACAAGAATGCACATAAATAACATGGATTGGATATATAACAAGAGAGAGGTCATGTAGTGAGAAAGGGAAGGTCAATATATAAATCAACAAATCTAGAGATGTAGTGAGAGAGTGGTCATATGAATGAAAAAATGGAGATGGAGTCAATGGTTTGAGGATAGTGAAGGAACCAATGAGTGATGAAAGCCGCAATGATGTCATAACTTCAGTGATGTATAAATAACCTAAGAGTTTTGGTCCAAGGCAAGTGTATTTCCCTTGGAAGTTGTAAGACATGTTGTTCAGGAATATATATCAAACAAGAGCATGGATTGTTGTAAGGCCTTAAGAATTTGATCAAACATACATGTAGTGCAGTGGCACATGGAGTCATTATGGAATGAACCACTTGGATAATTAGTAGGGTGGAATGCTCACTCGTATCCTAGCTTGAGGAGGGAAGCTAGGAGGAATATGAGATCTTAGGTGAGATGGTTGATGAATGGTTGAGACTATCCTAGCTTGAGGGAAGCTAGGAGGAATATGAGATCTTAGGTGAGATGGTTGATGAATGGTTGAGACTATCCTAGCTTGAGGAGGGAAGCTAGGAGGAATATGAGATCTTAGGGGAGATGGTTGATGAATGGTTGAGACTATCCTAACTTGAGGAGGGAAGCTAGGAGGAATATGAGATCTTAGGTAAGATGGTTGATGAATGGTTGAGACTATCCTAGCTCGAGGAGGGAAGCTAGGAGGAATATGAGATCTTAGGTGAGATGGTTTGAATGGTTGAGAGTAGGTTAATCTCACTCAGTCAAGTTTAGGGGGGGATTGTACTCAATCAAGTTACCAACAATTTTCAATCTCCAGGTTTGTGAGAATCCATGGTTTTGCTCATAATATTCATGAGGAATATAGCTTATTTAAAAGTGGAAAAACTCAAAATAAATTGGTCTTGGTGACCAATGAGATCCCAACAATAATTTCTTGGAGTTCTATAATCCTAAAAATATTTGTTCTTAGAGCTCTATAATCCTAACACTAAAAATTAACAAATATTTTTAGGTGAAAATTCACTCAATACAAAGACTCACTCTTAATCTTTATAACTTGTTAAATCTTAAGTTTAAATGAATTTATACTCATCATAGCAACATTCTTATTTATTTTATTAAATAACTATATTAAGTATTATTTTGTGAAACTTGTTAAATCATGAATTTAAACTAATCATACCAACATTTTTATTTATTTTATTAGACAAATATATTAAGTATTTTTTGTGAGTTAAAATAATCTATTCAGTAATCAATATATCTTCTCTTAATTACACTTATTTTTTGTGTAATCTCCTCTTAATTACACTTTGAACTACGTGTAGGTGTGTATTACTTTACATCTAACCATTAACATATCTGAACATATTTAGGATTGAGCCATTACAGTTATAAATATATACTGCTTTACAAGAAAAGGTTACTCAAAACACAATGCCCAATAATTTTATACAGGCACAAAAGCACAACTACAATCTTGCAGTACTATCGCCTTAGCTCAGTTTGCGAAGTATGTAAGATGAGGTACCCTAATTATGCTTCGATCCATTACATTGATCAATAGTAAAATTTAACTTCGGCTTTACATCTATCTTACTGTGTTAACCACTGCTCCAACCTCTTTGACTTGGGCACAGCTCGAACTGGTAATAGAACTTTCACTATGTGAACCCACGTCGCCTGGGGAGACAGCCCAAACATGCATTGGAACCAGGGAACATAATTTTGGTACATGTAAATGTAAATATGAAATTTAATGATACACAGCGATCCGCTATTAATGCTGCATAGCAGGCTGAATATTGCTTCCATTCAAATGACACTTCTTGTGAATAGTAGAAGTTATCTCTTGAAAAACTCTTAGTCGATTTCGTTTTCGATTCACCTCAAGTGGCATAAAGCATCCTTCTTCAGAACACCAAACCCACTCCAAATCTTCAACACGGGATGCTGTTTTTGTTGACTGACATTCCACCCCAGCCCTTTCTTCCGTTTTAGATTCCTGGATTTCCTTCAGAAAAGCTTCGACACGGTCCAGCGACTTCGACATTCCTCTACATTTATTATGATTATAGTTAGTAGAATTCATGTTGTTGTTGTTCAACACACACTGTAGAAAACCCATGGCCTCCTCCACCTTCCCTTGCTTCATCAAACAGACGCTTAGATTACAGTTGTTGTTGTCGTCTGGCTGCAATACCTGTGCTTTCCTGCTTGCATTTATTCATTCAACGCAGGACATTATTCCCTTTACTAACACTGTAATTGAATAATAGAAACTTAATCAATGATACTCAATTGAAATCCACCTGTAAACGTTTTCCGCAGAACAGTAGTCATGTTGTTGCATATACGCCCATCCTAGATTACCCTGTCATTACGCACTACATTCTCATTTAGGCACTGTTATACAAAAAAGCAAAAG
The DNA here is from genome assembly GCA_034641835.2 of Pinus albicaulis. Taxonomy (NCBI): domain Eukaryota; kingdom Viridiplantae; phylum Streptophyta; class Pinopsida; order Pinales; family Pinaceae; genus Pinus; species Pinus albicaulis. The sequence continues at coordinate 594,341,372 of CM076576.1, forward strand.
GAGTAGTGCAGGGTGCGGATGTTATCTACCAGAAGCCGAGTGGTCTCTTGCGTTACGGAAACCTGAATCTTCCTTCCATTTGACCGTGCAGTTTTGGTGGATTTTCCATTGAATGCAACTCCTTGCTGAATTAAGCGGAGCTTATGCTTTAACAGACTTATCTGCTCATCCAATCTTCCACATTTCTGCATTAGAAAAGCTGGACTATAAATGATACGGAGCAAGGCACACAGTTCTTATATAGTGCTTATCAATGTTTAGATCAAGTTTATACCTTAAAGAGATCTAGGAGCACATTATCAAGGGGCTCCTGCGCTCTCTGTGAACAAAGGTGTCTGAAGGACTTAATGGCCTCGATGGCTTCCAGTGGCCGGTTCTGCTGCTTCATCACCACGGCCATGTCCTTTAATGCGCTGTCAATTCGGTCTCGGGCATTAATAGCTTCCCAGAACAATGCGATGGCGCCAGCCAGATCCTTCTCCACGAGCTGTATCCCCAAAATTTAAACATTCTGAACCCTCACAGAAAAGTCATGAATAAAATAGTTTTCTTAAAGCAAAATGGACAAAATAAGGAGGAAAAGTAACCTGAAGATGTTTGGCTTTGCTATAGGGGGTGTCTCCCACGGGGACCTTGTACATAGCATTAAGGTGAATGTTTTTTCGCTGCCCTTTCGAGGAGCAGATCGGGTTTGCCTGAGCCAAAGCAGGGGACGTGTTGTTCTGCTGATAGTGCGGTGTAAAGTGAGGCTTTGTTGGAGAAATCGGCGAAGACTCGTCTCCGACTGTCATTTCCTATGATTTAACTGTATATTTCACCGCTGAATGAGAATATCAGGAAGCTTTTCGGTTCTGAATATTGGTGCATCTTATCATCTATCGCTTCAGTCGGCTATTCGAAATTAGTGACCTCATGCTCTGCAGTTCTGAACCAGAGAATATAAATTCAGGGGCAAAGATTCAGGAAAAGCATCCAAAGTCTGAAACGCAGAAGAATATAAAACTTAAAACGACTTTAGATTTCTGAATCTAAGAATTCTTTCACCACTGAAGGAGAAAGTTGGAAGCTTTCCGTTGCGAAAAACCCTAACGCGCAATAAAGGGAGGTTCGCCCCAAGAAATCGATAAATTATGCTCCGCATTTCCAGGCCTGAGAGCATGAGTTCTCAACTAAAGATTCAGCGAAACCGTCCCCAATCTGAAACACGGAAGAAAACGAAGATAAACGCCTTACGGTTCCCGCATTTAAAGGTTCATTTACAATCTTCAACTCAGAAAATTTCGAAAGAATGAACAGAATTTTCAAAACTGCTTTTGATCTTTCGGCTCCAGATTGAATTGACACTGAGAACTTTAGAGATCTGTATAGAAAGGCGGCAGTCGTTCTTCTGAAGATTTATGAGTCGTGATCTCCAGGTTCGCCTTAACAGTCTTTACATCAGTCGGCCACTAGAAATCAATAAACACCTGCTCTGCATTTCCACGCCAGAGAGCATGACTTCTCAACTAAAGATTCAACGAAACCGTCCCAAATCTGAAACACCGAGGAATCTGAGGATCACGCTTTAAGATTCCTGCAGTTAACAGTTCATTAACAACCTTTAGCGAAGAAAAATCGCGTAGTAGAAAAATTCAAAAGGATGAACAGAAATTTCAAAACTGCTTTTAATCGTGCGGCTTCCAATTAAATTTGACACTGAGAACTCTGGAGATCTGTATGGAGAGGCGGTAGTCGTTCTTATGCCTTCCTCTGGTTGAAAGATTCAAGGAAGAAAGAGACATTGCGGATATACACGAAATGTGAGGGACGACCAGAGATGCAATGAACCTGAGCCTCATTCCGTGCAGATACATCGCATACAGAATGAATCTTGGGGCTAACTATCTTTTCAATCAGACCAGCCCATGTTCACGAGTTGGAGCATGCCACGTCATCTTTTTCCGTGCGCTGGTATATGTAGTATCATAAAATTAAGGTCTGTCTGCGTAAATTACCACATGTTAAGGCATATTATTAGGGCAAAGTTTTGTATAATGTTTGAATGGGCATTGCATCGAGATGCACGTGATTTATTATTATTATTATTATTTTTTTATAAATAATATAATTATAGAGAATTAAATAAACAAAGTTTAATAAATACTTATATATACTGAAATTGAATTTTTGCTCATAAAGATATATTTTTTTTTTAACCTTAATTTAGTCTTGTGCATTTATTTAGAATATTGAATATTGGATTTTGAGTGTTTTATAAGAGGTTGTTATTTTTTGTAAATGTAATTTAGTGTAGTTGAGAATTTTTGGAATTTTGTGTAGGATGATTGAAGAGTTTAACGTTTTAGGTGAACAATTCACTCATTTTTAAAAGGAGAAACCTTCAAAATTTTTTAATAAAAAAGATTTTCGCTCAAAATTTCAATAAAAATAAAAAGATAACCAAAAATAACCATTACAAAAGAAAATCAATAAATTGAAATTAAAACTAATTATAATATTTTAGTTTTTAAATTATTTTTAATTAGTTAAAGTTTCTTATTTGGGAATACAAATAAATTAATAATATACATTTAAAAAAATAGGTGAAAAAGTTTTTTTATTTATTAAATATATGATTTGTTTTTATTTATTTGAATTCATGCTTATTTGTGATCAGGGTAATTTTTCCAAAATCTAAAAATTTTATCTGGCTAAAATGAATTAAAAAGATTGAAAATAAAAATATATTTTTTTAATTAATTCACATTAAAAACATATAATAAGAAAACATTAATTATATATATATATATATATATATATATATATATATATATATATATAAAATTAAAATTAAAATTAAAATTGTTATGGTTTAAGTTAATAAACAAAATAAATAAATTATTAATATTTTTTATTTATTATTAGTTTGATTTGAGGTTTGAATTTTGAATTTTATGGTTTAGATAGTATTGACAATTGTTAATTGAGTTGTTCCTATGTTAATTATATTAAATTTTAGTTTTTTTTATGTTAATTATATTAATTTTTTAATTAAAAGATTTATGTATTTTAGAAAAAAAGCTCTTTTATGTAATGATTATTTATGCATAATAATTTCACATTTATTATTTAAATATTTTTATTAATTTGTATTTTAATTAATATAAATTTATGTTATCTTATTTATCAATTTTGTCGAGAGATCAAAATTTTTTGATATTTATGAAGTGTTAAAATACATCAAATTTATGAAGTGTCAAGATTCATTAAATTTCTTGAAGTATTGATATTTTTTAGAGTACAAAACATGGAAAAAAAAATTCTAAATATTTAATCATTCGCAGTTAACATGTACACATACACACATAGTGTGTCAACTCCATGTTAAGTATGGAAATAGTTAGATGTCTTTCATTTTGAACAATACACCATTAAATATTTTTAACCATAATAATACTTTTCCATTTGTTTCATATAATATATACATTGATGGCATTGACATATTTGACTCAACAAGGTCATTATTATATTTTATTTTATTGGAAATAGTTTAATAATTTATAAATTTAGGTTGGTTGTAGTCTTACACAACTCTTTAAAATATGAATCTCAAAATTTATAACCTAGCAATTGCACTACATGTTGCAAAGGAAACCTGGTAAGGTTGTGGTATAGGAAAGAATATCATATAAGAAAGAAGAGGTAGTAGGAACTTTCTCAGCTTCAACTGATCCTACAGAATAAGGGGTGCAAAATTATGTTTACTAGACCTCAAATCCAAATATCCATATTGGCTAATGATGTGGAACAACTTCTTTGTTATTAATTGCATGTAAGATGTGTTTTTCATAATGAATGAGACATTTTGGGCAAAGTACTCAAGACCTCCATATGGCGAAATCTGCAAGTTTATTTTTTTTCTGCATGAAGGATGCACTTGGTTTTTATGACCAAGTTGAAAAGACTTCACCCTTCCATGAAATTATTTTCTTCTATCACATTTGCAATGTTGAATTCCTCTGATACTACTCCTAGAACTCTGACTCTACTCTATAGCTAAAATTGTTTAATGGAATAAAAACTTATCACTATGACATGTTGTACTTCATAAGGGACTACTAAGAAGCTTAAGTATGGTAAATCCACCTTCACCTGTCATTTGAACATAGAGCATATAGTTATCTTAATTGTCAATTTTATGGATAAGAGACATTTGGGTCCTTTTTAACCCTTGGGGATGATAAATTAATCTCAGTTCAGATAATTTATATTAATAAATTATCTACAATCATATTTACATAATTCCTCTTTGAACGACCAATATTCCACTTCTTTGAAACCCTTCACCTCAGTCATAATAGAAAACATCATGAAGACCCAAAAGTAAGAAGAAAAAATCATCTCATAATCACGGAACCATAATAACAAACATCATGAAGACCCGAAAGTAAGAAGAAAAAATCAGCTCATAATTAGGGAATCTAGCGACTTGTTTAAGGATCATAATTCAAGACTTTAGTGCCTTTTAAAGATCATTTATTTTCCCATCAAATAAAAAAGCAACAATCAAATTTTGTAGTGACAAGAATGGGAACAAATTTTAAATGTAATAACTCCCTTCCCTTGTGATAGTACATTTTTGTTTTGAAATGAAATTATTTTCCTGACATTTTAAATAATATATTCCTCCCCAACTGACCCTATAGAGATACCTTTTGTTTCAACCGATTGCAATAGGTAAGTGTCTTTTGTCTAGTATTTTTTGAGTCATTGAATTTAAGGGTAGAGGTAAAGAGACTACTAGACAAAAAGAGTCAAGTGACTGAATATCAAATGAAAATAACATTGAGGAATCTCTTCTAATTTTCTCATGTGGGCCTTCTTCAATTGATGAGGTAGTAGGAACTTTCTCCTCCAGAATAAGTGGTGGAGAATTATGTTGAGTGAACTACTATTCATGTAACTTTGACTCCTCCTTATAGTTGGAATGTTACTCTTCCCATAACTCTATCTCCAGTTATAATTCTAGCTTTCGCTTGTTTATGAATAAATTGTCTCTATATCACTATTGTCTTTCTCTTTTTGAGTGCTTGTTTGAATCAGTGAGATAATGTATCTCATATGGATTCCAAAATCCTTGAGTAACCCATTTTCTGAAGAGTCCTCTCTTCTATTTTTAATTCTGCTATTCGGTCCTCCATAGCGTTGTCAACGTCATTTCCTTGAAAGAATCATACATTCTTGATAAGTATCCATTGTCTTGGTTTTCTTCTTCCATATACTTCAGATCTAAATGAATGGAACATGAGATTAGCTTTGTGACATTTTCCAAATTCCAAGATTTTTCAATGCACTTCTCATGTGTATTAGGAAAAATTGATTCCATACATTCAACATTATGCCTTTTTAGGGCTTGTTGTAAGGTTGGAAGCTTATCTTCACTGAGTCTCCTTTCTTCTGTATCCTTGACTTTGATACAAACAATTGTTACCAAACCCTTTAAAGTTAAATTTAGTGTTATTTAAGAAATATAATTATGAACATTCATCATTATTGCTCAAAATAAATCATGTCCTCTGAAATAATTTGGAAATTTAAAAAAGATCACATATTTTAAAAAAAATCATTATTAATTTAATTTTTTATATATTAAGAAATAATACTCATGAATTATAAAACAGTTGTAACATAAATAATATATACGAAATTTTTATTTTATTTTTGGAATAGTAAAATAGTTGTAACAATAACAAGAAAAAATATGTATATTTGGATGTATGAAAATTTAGATACATTTTATTAAGCAAAATTTTAAAAGAATAATGGTTATAAACATTTAGATACAATTTTATTAAATAATTAGTTTATATCCAGAGTTAAGATTGATTTAGGCCATCTTAGTTCCCCCTATAAAGAAACTACATTCGACATGAATACCACGGGTCAATACCATGTGTTGTATTTATAGTCTATCATTATTTTATTTTATTATTTTTATTTTTAATTGTATTAATTTAATGTTTTTGTATTCTACAATTTTTTTTTTATTCATTAAACTAATTTATGTTAAATCTAGTTTTATTAAGTTATTAATTTAAACTTTATTATAAAAATTGAGGTTAAAATCTAACAAATTTTTAATAGCAACATTTGACTTAAAAGTCACCAAAACCTAGATTCAATCTAAAAATAAAACAAATAACATTATAAAAAACACATATAATATTTACTTGATCTTATGGCCTAAAACATTTCAATCATCTAACATTTAATCCAATTTCTCAAACATGGACACAGTGGTAACTAGGGGAGTTATTTTCAAATAGTGACACCTTACGGTGTAGATATAGATATCCAAAAGTATAATTTTGATTATTTTAAGATATTTATGTTTGGAATGTAAGAATATTTTGTACAAATATCTTATTTATTTTCTTTTAATAATAGGATTGTGTATTATAAAATAGATTTTTTATAATTTTAATTTAATTATTAATAATGATGAGGCTGATGGTAAAGATTTAACCTATGATGAATTATTCTAGAATATTCATAATATTATACAAAAATCAATGGTTGAGATTTATGCACAAAGTAGCTATCCCTTTTTTATCATTTTAATTAAATTGATTAATTAAAAAAAATGTCATATGAATAAGTGTAACACCCCTTGGTAAATGATTTGTGAAACATGAATGTTATTTTCTTTATTTTTATAAATAATACAAGTTATGACCAACCATAAAATTAGGGTGAAAAGTGTTAAAAGCTAGGGTGAAAACATGAGGCAATCTTTGAAACTTGGTACCTAGTTGGAAGAGGTCCAAGAGAGGAGTTGTTGAAGGTACAACCCTAAGTTAGGGTATTATTTATTTGGTTGGTGGCCAGTGGAAACCCTAAGACATACTTGTGAGTATGTTAGTTCTTTGGCTAGACTTTACAATCTTGATGCCTTTGAATAGACTTTGTTAGGTCACTATCAAGAAACTATTATAGGAATAAATGACATACTTGTGAGTTTGTTAGTTCTTTGGCTATACTTGTACAATCTTGATGCCTTTGAACAAACCTAGTTAGGTCACTATCAAGAAACTATTCTAGGAAGAAACTATCTTGAGGGAGAATTGGATGTAATTTCAGTTCTTATTGGTTAGGTGGAGCACTCCTTTTCCTCAAGATTTTGTGGTGGATCGAGATATTTAAGAAAAAAAAAGTATTTTGGTATGTAATTTGTGGTAAATTATTTGTATGTCATATGTGGAAGTAAATCCTATCTATTTTATGTTCGTGACATATTTTAATAGTTATTTTCTCTAAATGTTATGCAAGATAAAGGTTGTTATTAACTATTTTTAATCATAAATGAAGGAAAATTTCATTATTGTATTTTATGTACCATATAAACTTAACAATAAATAATATTCATAAAATGGTCACGGGATAGGTTAGTCCAAGTCGGAATAGACCTCAGTATATTAGCCTGGAATGGTCTAAAACCCAAGTAGTAGAATCTGGAGAAAGGAGGCGGGTTTCAGGGCAAGAACCCACCAAGGTCTCCAGATTTATATATATATATATATATATAACTCGTAATCATTCACCGAGAGGGAATACCACTGAGTTCTAAAAATATTAATCTAATGTTTTTATTTTGTGCAAGGAATCAACAGAAAATTCCAAATGAACGAAATATACGTACAAGAATAACAGTCTAAAAATCAACAACATGTCGTTGAGCAGTAAACTGATGGAAATTTCTTATGTTCATAAGTTACAAAACCATCTAAATAAAACTATATAAAGCACAATCTCAAAATGCCCCAAAACCCATGTCCAAAATACATTAAGAAGTCCATGACGTGAGAGTTTGAACCCCTAAATGTATTATATGGTAAAAAGGGATAATGGCCATAGCTATAGCCACAACTAAATAGATTTTACAAAAAACCTAGGTGAGTTCCTAGAGAACCTTTAATTCGCCTGGAGCTGAAATCGACCTATAAATAGGAAAGAAAGGAGCTGAAATCGACCTATAAATAGGAAAGAAAGGAAACAAGAGTCAGAGAAACCTAGAGTGTGAAATCACTGGTGAAATGGTAATACTCATCCTCGTTCTTGGGTATATCAAATACCTGTGTTGGATACTAGTGAAAAGAATTTGAAAACAAGATAAATTGGTGAACATAAGCAACCCATGAAATATAATAAGAAATTGAAATTGAAACATTCCATGGGAGAACCTTGTCGAACAAAAACGCAGAAATATAAACTTAAGGCTAGAAATAAAACTCTAATGAAATTTTAGAAATTTCACAAGGGATGGTAACCAAGCTTACCTTTCCTAATCGAAACTTGGTAGTAAATCCCTCACATGTGCTCCAAACAGGGAGAAACCCCCAATGAAAACCTCAACAACACCATTGGGAGCATAAGAAAACCAATGAAGTGAGATATTAAAATCTAAGAATTAAACACTGAACAAATTCTCCTAATTAATTTGTTTGTAGTAATAATGGTAGCTATTGCTTACACATATCCTTGTAAGAAAGTCCCCGGTGAAGAATTTGATGGGGTGGAGGTTCGGTAATCATCAACTCTCAAGACCATAAATATTGTTAAAAAAAACCCTCTAACAGAAAATAACCTATGTGTATGCAACGAATAAATAAAATCCAATTAAGATAGTCAGATACATATATGTGTTGATCATAGTTCTAATTAATTGAAAATTGTATGCAACTCATTGAGAAAGAAAAGAGTGGGAAATAAATTCATACCTCCAAAAATTACATTATGTTGAAGCAAGACACTCCTACCGCGACGACATGATATGGACAAGCAATGGGAAGGTTATCTACAGTTGAAAAGTTTCCAGAGCAAGAGGGAGGAACATAATGAGTCGGAAGGAGCGCAATTGAGAAGGGTTAGTTACCAAAACTAAAAATACTTTTTACATCCATCGATTGGAACCCTAAATAAGGTGAGTGGTTGATCGGTTGACATTTCAGCAAGCTTCATAGGCGATTCATGTCATGTAGATGAGAATATCTTGTGTGCAACAAATCATGCTCTGGAAAGTTTGATAACAAAGGTTGTATAATGGTAGAAGGGTGACAGAGCCATTAGTTTATGTAATATAACTGTGACCTCCGTTGAATAATATGAAAGTATTGTAAATTGTCATAGGATTAATATAGACACCATTGTCGTTGCATCCCACATGGGGCCAACCAACCTTGACCCTGCACATATTGCAAACCATTTCCTAAATAATAGATGAAGCATAATGTGAGGGTTATTACCACCTTCATGATGGAATTATTACCATAACATTTTTCTTGAAGAGAATGAAAATTTATTAACCCTTAACCAAAAAAAGAGTAACCCAAATTTAAAATAATATGTCAAGAAATATCAACATCACGGTGAGCAGGTAGCTATTTAATTGGAACCAAAACTTAATCATATGTTAACATAAAATATTTGAGTCAATCATAAAAGATTGGCAACCTAAGCGATGTACAAATTACATAATGAAAATAAGAAATTTATAACTATAGCTACGTCAAGATACAGTGAGAACGAGTAGAACTCAGTAATTTCTCCATAAAAAGAAAAAAATCTTGTTAGGAGTCAGGGGATGTTACAAGTGGTATCATAACCTTAGGTTATATTACTATGGCCTATGAGCCAGTCTACAGTTTTAAATAGCTTACCTGTGAAAGAATCCTTCCAAGAAGTTACTAGTCAAGAGCTGGAAATGAACATTCTTGTCAGGGGTACACTACGTTGTAAATTTTTCTTATTACAATGAAAATTTCTAATTTTTCATTAGAAATTTCAAAAAGGTTTTTATTTGTATTCACTTTCTAATAAGGTCGTGTGAAAATTTTATAATAACACCATAATTATTTTAATTTTGATAAATAAATGTGTGGGCACATTTTGATTAATATTGCGTAGATATCAAAGGCGACAATTTGCTCCAAAATGATCAATGGTCAATATTACATTGCGGGTCCCCCTCATGTGCTAATGGTTAAAGGAGGGCAGGGGAGAGAGGCGGGGTTTGCAATGGAAAGTTTCCCCGAAACCATGAAAGTGACATTTTTTCACTAGTTAATTGCGCATCCTCCCGCAAACCATCTTTAGTTTTCTCTTATTCCCTTCACCAAATTTATCTCTCCACTATACTTTCACTATTTCTTCCACCATTCTTATCATCCACTATTTTCACCGCCAATCAGTAAACCCTTCTACTACCCATTTCTAGCTAGTTGTTAATGATAATACCCATGCATTCATTCACCTACCAAATATCTATAGTAATCCATGTTCATTTAATTAAAAACAAATATCTATTTCCACATTAATCTATAGTATTTCCTAATTTCCCTACATGTATTTCTTTCAGTCAAAGCAAGTGTCTTTAGTGGTGGTTCTCAGAAAAACTAGAGCTGCCAATTCCAAAACTGCAAACAATTGGTGTTTATCTTGATTCTCTCATTTCTCATTTTATTTTATGTATTTGTAATTTTCTTCCAAAATGAATACGTAAAAAGGGAAACTAAAATCATCTAAAAACCTATGTCATCTATAGTCCCTAAAATTGATGAATTTCCCCGGATGTATTTAGATGCCAATATTGTAGAAACTAGGTCTGAATTTGATTTGTATTAATCGCAGAATTGGGCCTTTAAATTTTTTTAGGATAATAGTAACAAATTTAGCCTATGGGAGTCTATGTTCCCTCATTTTGTTTTTCCTCAAACCCACCATTTTCTAGAATTCATAACTTGGTATGTAGATCGATACCTGCCTAGTGAAAAAGCAGTTATAGCTAAGAATAACAAACCTATATTTTATATAACCCCTGAATCCATTTTGTAAGCCTTGCACATATCTCTTCCAAGTTAAGTTACATCGATTTTCAACTGAAATGGAAATTTAACAAAATCTTATATTCCAACAAAGAGTGTTTATTTTTTAGTCTTTTATGCTAGGAGGGTCTAAGCTTACTCGGCATAATCCACCCTACCCTTTAGCCATGTTTCGTGAGATGTCTAGGAAAATTATTTCAACGTTTTGTTGCCTATTAGGTTATCAAGTGATGAATTGGTAGATGAGGCTATTTTTAGTTTTCTATCACTATTTGTATATGCAAAAAATCCTTCTCCTTTATTTTATTTCATTCAATTTATTACTAGTAAACTCCATGAACATTCTCTAAGATTTGGAAATGAAAGAGCCTTTCAGCATAAATCTATTTTGGTTTATTTATTCCTATGTAACTAGTGAGACAGATTCAAGATATCATTATAGAAGTAGGATATGCAGGGTGAACATAAGTATATCATTAACTGGACTTCATTGGTTAGGAAGAATACAAAAGAATTTTCTCTAAGTGGTTTTGTGGATCAATTCTTACATGTTTCACTTTGTCTCCTTGATAGTGATGTAGTTCCAAGAGTTTCACCTGAAATTAAAAGAATTCTATAGTTGATGGAGAAAAACAAGGTTGGAGACTAGTATTTGTACTAGAATTTCGCATACATTAGAATTTATGACTATGAGCTTCCACTATATAAGTTACTAGTATTTCTTCCAATACAATTTTTTTACCTGAAATTTATAAGACATAAATTAAATGTTGATGAAATTAATTTTCTATCAACGAAACAAAAAGCTCAGTTTAAGGTTAAGGATCAAGTTGGTCGATTCATTGTTAAGACCAGAGCTGTTGATAAGGAGGTGAATAATTTATGAGCATAAATGAAGTTTAGGTTAATTTTTAGTTGTCCTTATGACACAATAAGGAAAATTTCGACATTGAGGTTTGAGAAAAATTTTGCTCCTTATATTCATGTGTCTAAATGAGAGATAGAGAAATTCAAAAATAAATACATGTGAGAAGAAAATACATTTCCAGAAGTAACAGAAGATCAAACAATGGAGTAGTCATGGGGACAAAGACTTTTAGCTACACCTCAGATGAAAGAAAAATAACTCAAAAGAAAAATCTGAAGTGTATCAAACTCAAAGGTAGACCATTTCAGAGTATATAAAAGGCAGAAATCAAAGCCATTAGAGGGAAAAATGTTGGAAAATGTATCTTCTGATATTGCTTCACATGCTACCATGATCCTTTTAGGCAAGCCCGTGCTCATTTTGCAAACAAAGAGAATCAACGGGGGAACAATCCTCTCCCTCTTTTTCTTTTTCTTTTTCTAATCCTAAGCCAAACATATTTTCTGAATTTCTGGAAATGAAGAAAAAGAACGAGTCTCTGAAATCAATAACCTATTGTCAATTTTGTAACAAAACTTCTTCTTCCACCAAGAATAGGTTGCTTTCAACTTTAGATGTGAAGAAAGGTAATTTCAAATTAGAATTTCTTGAAGGTAAATTCCATGGATCTACAACACCTGAAGGTTTTAAAACTCCTATACTCTCTTTCAATACCAAACAAATCCATCCTATAGATCATATATTTGCAAAATAAAAATTTTGAGATGATCTATTCTACTCTATCTAGTTCTGTTATTAATATGTCCAATTTACAAAACTATTTATTGAATATTTAGATAAATCTTAAGATGGAAAGGACATCCTCTCTACAAAAGAAACCAAGATTAAGTGTCTTGAAGATCTTATGATCAAATTAGGCTTGAATCTTGAGGGTATTAATGTAGCACAAGATATTTTCAAGAAAAAAAATGAAGACATCCAAGAACTAAGAAAAAGGCTAAATCTGCCCACAACAAAGCATCCCCAAACACAAAAAATTGGGAATTAGAGAAAGGCAAGGAAGCCTTATTATCCTTTACAATTGAACATATTTTACAAATACCAAATATGGAATTAAGAATCGAAGAACTCTTGAAGGAAAATGCTCAAAGTGGTAGTGCAGTCATTTCAGTAATAGATACGGGCTTAACAGAAGATGTTACTACATAAAATATATCATAAACACTATCTTCTCTTTCCATAAATAATGTTGAAATTGATAAATTAAAAGAAAAGTTGGAAAGAGCAGAGAAAAACAAAATCAACCCAGACAATTCTTTACTGGCAACGATACAAAAGACTTCAAAATTACAAAACAAATTGGAACAATATTTGAGTATGATCCACACTTGTTGGTTCAAAATGCGTCGAAAAAGTTCATTCCCATGTGATTTTAAGCGAAATTTTTCTGAAAATAGTTCTCATAATGTTTAATTTTTATCACAAGCCAAATAACAAGTCAATATGAATATAATGTATTATGTGTCTCACATTTGAGCTTCTATGGATAGTATTGTAGAACATGAGGAGTTCCTAGAAGGGGAAAAAGAATCAATTAATGACATAAAAATATAATTTGGAGACAAAAGTGGACAAGAAAGTTAAATAATAAAATTTATAAACAGAAAGTCCAGAGAATATCTTGAAGAATTAGGAATTCAGGACAAAATAGAATCAGTAATTCAGACCAGAAAAGTTCTCATGAAGAAAACCTTGATGCTAAAGACCAAGGAAAAATGTGAAAATATTCAAGTACAAATTAATAAATTCTACAGGAAATTATATATTTTTCAGCAAAGGGGTATTCCATCTTTTAATAATTCATAAGGCCAGTTGATTACAAAAGAGCACTAAAATATATAGTTAAATAAGGAAGCAAGAGCCAAAACAATTTATTTTTGGAATCAACGGAGAAGAAAACAACTGTCAAAGTCTACTTCAAATGTTAGCAAATTAAATTTTCATTTTCTATGAGATAAAACATTTGTTCATTATAAAAACTTATTTTGAGAAGTATGTTGAGGTAGATGAATCATATGAACATATGATTTCTCTTGGTTACCCTGTAGATGAAGAGTGGGAGTAATTGGGCAAAGTAGTTGAATAAATCTAGCATATCAATGCAACATATCAACAACTAATCGGAGTTATTGAGAATTTTGAGCAACAAGAACTTACCAGTTTCAAATAGATTGAACTTGGATGCAACAATCAAGCACAGTTGGAGACATTTTTGGAGCAGTTTTTCTATTTTTAGTAAAACTTGTTTGAATATTTTGCAAAGTTTTGGATAAATAATTGTTTTAATGTAAATCCTTTAGAATATAGGATATTTTGTAAAACACTCTATATATAATTTATTTTTAAATAATAAAGGCTTGATACTGAGAAAATATTTTGTAATACTAATGTAATACTTTAACTTGAAGATAATCAAAGGGTTCTTGTTTCTACTTGTGACAAAATTTGTGTACTTGTGAGTGTTTTCTAGTGATTTTCATAATATATTTATGCATATTTTTGAGGTAGTGTAGGAGATTGGGAAGGTCAGGGTTGAGTATCAGCCTCCCCTACATCCCTAGCAAAGTGATTTTCTATATTGAGTAAATATTCGACAATTTGTTTAATTGGTTACTCAAAAATCAATAGATTGTTGCTTCTATTCTATGCTTAAATCTATTTTTGTTCACTATAGAGGTTAATATATGTTTCTTCTCAACTTAGATGATGTTCATATATGTTTAATCTTCTAAGTTCTTCTTAAATTGTTTTTTCAAAGAAATTATAAATATTGTATGTTTTTATAATGGAGCATGAACACTTTAACTGATCTAAAGGAATACGGATTATAAGCATAAAGAATTATTCATATATTTGGATCTTCCATTCCATACACACCCCTCACAATTGATGTTTTGGCACAGTTCTTTGGTCGAAGAATGTCTACAAAGAAATGATGCATTGAAAATAATTGTGTTACATAAGCTACATTATAAAATACCAATTGGATTATTGTTGGGATATCCTTACAAGAACTGATATGTTGGGTGCTTAGAGAGAAAACATCTATTTGGAAAACTTAAGTACTAACACAAGCTAATTATTAAATCATATCTCGTGACTGTGGGGGATAATGAATAGAGAGATTTTTATTATTTATAACGATACAAAAGTGTATGGGTAGAAGAATTAGGAGACATATACATGCCTAAACTAATTATTAAATCCCATAATGTTAAAAAATTATAAATTATCAGGTGGGGAAGTCAGTGTGTTACATATGAAATCACCCTGAAAAGCTCAAGGTTATCTGCATTATGATTACTAGTTCCAATTTGCGAGCCATTAAAAAAGAAAAAACACTATGTAATTTATAAGGTCAATAATCATAATGATGTCTTAAATTAAATATCTGATATGGAATATTAGAGAGTGTAAATGTGTAAAAGAAGTAAATTTTTTTTTTTTAATTCTAACATAAGAGTACAATTACTTGTGTACGGAAAGGGAGATGAAAAGGGAAGAGCCTATAGTAACATTGTGACACACCCACAATAGTAAGTACATTGTACGTTTTAAAAATTTTGAGGCTTCTAATCAAACAAAGATAAAAAAAAATGGGTATACACATAACAAAGTATATATAGGAATTAGAAAAATGAATGTAAGGGACGAAAAACCTTGTAATACCTAAGAAAAATATTTAGGGTATTGGAATACCCAAGGAAGCTGCCTCAACATACATAATGATAAGTGATGTCAAAAATTGATAGAGGATATAGAATAATTATGATTAGAAATTACATGTATGAATATGAGTCAATTGGAGTTATATTGGGTGATTAGTGGCAATGGTTGGAATTGTTTTCATCAAACTAAGCATTAGAAAATGATATGGCAAACATCGACAATGGGGACAATAAAAGACAAAAAATTATATGTTAATAGTGTGACTCAGGTATACATAAGTCTAATGCAGTAATAACTAGTTGGTACAAACTTCATGAAAATAAACTGATAAGAGAATTAATAAACTTCTTCATTGGAAAAGTATCTTCAGGAACAGAGTGGAGCCACGAAAGACGGGTTACAACAATAGAATAACTAGCATAAATCCTAGCATGAAGGATTTCAAAAGTCAAGTAATTGAGAATTACAATAGAATCACTAGATAAAATACTTGTTTAAAAGCTAGAAAAATATAAGTACATTGTGATAAGTTGTCATAATAATTTGTGATGAAAGGGAGACTAATCTCAGGAATGGTGATGTGAGTGGCATATATGAGAATTTTAAGTTGACATTGATACGATAATAGTATATGGGTCACCCCAAGACATCAAATAACCACATAAGCACAACATAAGAGTGTTGTTGGTACTTGAAAGGATATCAATTTTACACCAAATTTAGTAAGTATATAGAGAGAAAGATAAATAACCAATTTCAGGAATATAGAAAATTTCCTAGGAAAGAGTATGCACAACCCCTAAAATATAGAAAAGGAATGTTGACAACTTTTGAGCTTCTTGGACCTAATGGTTGTAGGGGGGGGGCACCCTATAGCTAGTTGCACTTCAACAAAAAGAGGGTGCACATGTGACCTCCAGGTAGCCTAATTAATAACTTGTAGATTAAATATGGATGCAAAACCAAAGAAAAGAGTTTGGAAAACCCATATGTGAGGCATATTGGAAAGAAATGATGGTAAGATTTGGTAATGTAATTTTCGAGTTAGCTTGTGTTTATTTTAAGCTTGCCCATTATACTCTAGGTTGTGCCTTGATTTGTCATAGTGGGTTCTTGTAATATTACCTTTGATTCTAGCCTCAATGGTCTACTAAGGAAAGATATGAATTCAAATAATACAATAAATAAAACCAATTAAATTATAGAACCCTGATAAGTAATTTGGACATGATTAGGTCCATTTTCACACGGACGAGATAATATTTACCGTGAAAGTGGTAAGTTGAAGTAATTGTGCTAGAACTTGGTAATATTTTGCTGTGGCATGTTTGATACGGCGAAAGTATAATGGTGCCTAAGGAACCGATCATTGATTGCAATCCATAAGGAGAACAAGGTAAGGAAACCTTCTTCGTGATGATAACAAGTATGGTTACTAAGTGAGGGATAATAAAATAACTAATTATTCTCGGGTTGGAATAGAATTATTGTCTATTAATATTTCATCGGACCTTATATGTCTAATGTTGAATGAAGTGGATAAACAGGTCATGTTATGATTTATAAGGAAATGCCTATATTATTTTAACATGGCAAATATGAGATAATAATTACACATACGAGAACAAGAGGGAGAACCCCCATGACTATATATAGAAGAAAAATTGTGTATAACTTATATCAATAACCTATAATATAGGATGTCAAAGGGGCCAAAATTGAAAAATAATGGAAAGTGGAACCTTGGTTGTTGCTAAAGGAAATTGCAAAGTAGCCCAAGATGGGCATAACTAAGTTTATTTGGACAAGTAGGCCACAATGGCAAGAAAGGGAAGTTATCTTAAATTCTACTCATGCATGAGTAATGTGTATGTAACATGTGAATTAAGATAAAATTATAGTAGTTTTATTTAGTTCAAAATGAATTAGTTGTAATTTCTCATAAAAAAAAAGAATTGTATGGTTTTTGAACATATTGTTTGTTCATAAGAAATACTGTAGATGTAACTGATACCTCTATGGTATGAAGCTTAGAGTGGAACCACATGGTGGGGTCCTTGTCGATTCACATATTCATTGGGTAAGTAAAAGAATTTACAATGATGAGTGTAAAATGAAGTCGATAACCCTTATTAAGTGTAGGTTACCAACCCTTGTTGGGTTGTGATGCATACTGATGATCCTTGTTGGCTATATAAATAACAACTGTTATGTTTGTAATGAATATTGAAATTATATATATATATATATATATATATATATATATATATATATATATATATATATATTGATGGAAACTAATGACAATAGCGATGTAGGTCGAATCAGACGGAGTAATCCTAGTTGAACCTCTGCACATTCTCAATCAGAGAGAAATTATGCTACAAAAGCAAGTGGTTACCCAGGTTAAGTGCATTGGAAGCACTTCAGTCAGGAGAGGCTATAAGGGAAGATGAAGATTATATGTTTCAAGGAAAATTCTAGCCTATTTTGAGGGCTAAAAAACTACAAAGATGATGTTTTTCTAGAGGGGGCGAGATGTAGCACCCCGGGATAAAGTTGTAAATGTTTTGTTTTACCACAATTGACTTGGAAAAACTGTGGGCTAGGCAAATGTCTAACATAGATTGTAAAACATAAATGTTATTTTATTTATTTGAATTTATTTTTTTGATAAATAATACAAGCTATGGGCAACCATAAAATTACAAGAAACAGTTCTAAAAGAGAGTTTCATTCACCAAAAAGTTAGAAGATAATTATTCCTCTCTTTAGAGATAAATAATATTAGTTGGGACAAGGGAGCCAAGAGGGTGAGAGGGAAGAAAAATTGAGGCAACCTTGGAGAATTGGTACATGGATGGAGGATTTGTAAGAGAGGAGTTCAAACTTTAAGCTTTGGAACCTAAAATAGGATGTTGTTGAAGGTATGACAAGATACTGCCAGTTAGGGTATTCTTGAGTTGGTTAGTGGCTAGTGGAAACCCTAAGTCAAACTTGTGAGTCTATATGTTCTTTGGATAGACTTGTAAAATCTTGATGTCTTTGAACAAATATTATTAGGTCACTATTAAGCAACTATTCTGGGAAGAAATTAGCTTGGGGGGAGAATTGGACACAATTTCCATTCTCATTGATTGGGTGGAGCACTCCACTTCCTAGTGATTTTTGGGCGGGTCCAGGTATTATGGAAAATATAAGTATTTTGATCTGCTATTTTTGTTAAATTATGTGTTTGTCATATGTGGAATTAAATCCTATCTATGTTATGTTCCTATTAGATGTTAACGATTCTTTTATGTAACTGCTATACCTTTGTTGGAAGAAAAACTGAACACATTATATGGTAAAAATGGCCAATGTACAGAGATGTAGTTTAAAATAAATAATTTTTACAAAAAACCTAGGCGAGTTCCTAGAGAAACTTTCACTCACTCGGAGTCAAAATCAACCTATAAATAGGAAAGAAAGGAAATCAAATCCAGAGAACCTTGGAGTCTGAAATGATTTGTGAAATAGTAATACTCACCCTCGTTCTTGGGTATATCGAATACCTGTGAAAGATACTAAGGAAAATAATTATAAAACAAAATTAATTGGTGAAAAAAAGTAACCCATGAAATATAATAACAAATTTATCCAATATTTACCTGGAAATTTCCCCAGAAACGTTCCATCGGAGAACCCTGTCGAATGCGAAAGCGAATATATTTACCTTAAGGCCGGAAATAAAAATTCTAAGGAAATTTTAGAAATTCTGCAAGGGAGGGTAGCCAAACTTACCTTTCCTAGTTGGAACTTGATAGTAAAACCCTCACGCGCACTCCAAATAGGGAGAGACCCCTGATGAAAACCTTGAAAGAATGATTGAGAGCTTATTAAGGGCATAGAAAACTACTGAAGTGAAAGATTAAACCATAAGAATTAAATACCAGATAAATTATATTAATTAACTCATTTATAGTAATAATATTAGCTGCGTCTTACACATATCCTTGTAAACAAGTGTTTGGAAAATAAGTCAATGGGGTGGAGGTTCGGTAATCGTAAACTCTCAAGTCCACACTGATTGTTAAAAAAACCCTTTAATAGAGAATGAAAATGTTCATATGGCACTAAAAAATAAAATCCAGTTAAGATGGTTGGATAGATATGTGTTGATCACATTTCAATGTAAATGAAAATATTCTACAACTAGCTGAGTAAGCGAAGAGTGATAAATAAATTCATATCTCCATAAATTACACTATGTTGAAGCGAAACCATGCTACCATGAGGACATGATATGGATAAGAAATGGGGAGGTTATCTGTAGTTGTAGAGTTGTGAGAGCAAGAGGGAGGAACAAAATGAGCCGAAAGGAGTGTGGATGAGTAGGGTTAGTTACCAAAACTAACCAATACCTTTTTCCTCCATCGATTTCAACCCTAAATAGGGTGAGCAAGTGATCGAGCGACATCTTAGCCAAATCCTTAGATGAGTCATGTCATGCAGAGGAGAATATATTGTGCATGAAAGCTCATGCTCTCGAAAGTTCGATAAAAAATGCTTTATAATGGTAGAATGGTGGCAAAGCCATTAGTTTTCATAATATAACCATGACTTCTGTTGAAAAAGATGAAAGTATTATAAAGTTTCATAGGATTAATATTGACATAATAGTTTTTGTATCTCGCTTGGGGCTGACCAACATTGACCCCACGCATATTTCAAACCATCCCATCAATATTAGATGAAGCATAATGTGAGGATTATTACCATCTTCATGAAGAAAGGATTACCATAACCTTTTTATCGAAGAGAAAGAAAATTTATTAACCCATAACCAAAAAAAAACAAGCAATCAAAATTTTAAATTTAAATTTTAAATGTATCCAAGAAATAATAGGTCGAGAAATATCAACATCACGGCAAACAAGTAACTGTTAAATTGGAACCAAAAGTTAATCATAAGTTAACATAAGATAATAGATTCAATCATGAAAGGGTTACAACATAAGTGATGTACACATTACATAATGAAGCTAAGAAATTTATACATTATAGTTATGCCAAGATACAGTGAGAACGAGTAAAAATAGGTAACTTCTTCATACAAAGAAAAAATTTTACGCGTTAGGATCCCGAGGATGTTACAATAAGTTTCATATGAAGTGAGGATGTTACAATTAAAGTGTCATGTCTTTGTGGGTCTTGGATTGGGCACAAACAACTATGCATAGCTTCAATATCTCCTTATTTTTTCTATACAACATGGTGTCACATATTCAATTTTTTGGTTATTCAAAGCATGTAATCAACTGGATGGATAGATCACAAACATGTTATAATATCAATCTAGCTCCCATATTGGATAATTCTTTACAATTGAAAAATTTGTTTACACATTTTTCATGTCATCATATTTTTAGGGAGTGTAACTAAACAGGTTTTCCATAGAGCACTAGCATATGAATAGGGGTTGTGGAATATCAGAGAAGTTCGTGAATAAAAGTAAGGAGGGTTCCATCCACTCCATTTCCTGCAGGCCTTTCTAGGGGGGACAAGAGGCACCTGGTTAAGGATTACATAATTTTTTTTTCATTCTAGAACATTTTCAAATACTTTTATCAAAATTTCATAGTTTCTTGTTTTTTTATATGCACACTGGATCTTATTGAACATCAAAGATCTATATGTATACACTTTCAGATATTTTTGATAGTTTATCATCCGCATGTGCCTTGGTTGCACAATATACTTTTATGAATTATTAAGCATACAAAAAATGTGTGTCTGCAAAATGTAATTTTCATATTCTTCATAAAAAAATTATGGTTTTTTTTCTTTGGAAAAAAAAATCATAACGTCGATTTACAAATTAAGGTTCTACAGGGTAAAGTAGGAGTAAAGTGCTTTGATTCTTATTAGGGTTTGATTCCTATTGACCTTTACTAGAGATTTAATTTATATTGTTTCACTATCAGTAATAATCATGATAATAATTCCCCAATTAGGGTGAAATGAGGTAGAATATCCACATGGGGATCGAGGTTATGATTGATCCAACACGAGGCATGGCAAGTGGGCATCCCACCCAATGCCTCTACACGCCAGATGTAATTAAGGATCTTCCGATATGTAAGTACTTGTTAGATTGCGCTTGGAGAGAGGGTTATGTATACATATAGGTGGTGAGTGCGGCATGTTCCCTATAAGAACTTGCTGGGTTTCATTATTGGTTTCTCTAGACAGTGGAAAACACTTCTTATTGGATTGGGATGCTGGTGCGAAGGCACAACAGAGTGGGAGACTACCACAGTGCAACGGTGAAGGGAGGTTTCTAGTCTGCCTAAACTATCAACCTCTCTGTCTTATACACTGTGGGTGTTAACTCCTATGCAGATTCAAGTGGATTTACAATTTTTGGGTGGCCCAAAAAGAGTTAACATGGTGAAGGAAGCCCCTCGCACTGGTAAACGAGGGTGTGGTGACCGTTACAAAAAACATCCAAGCAATAAGGGTAAGTCACAGAGGGCTTCATCCAACAAACCCCAACGCCGAAGAGAAAGGAAAATTGACGAGGATAACATACAAAGCCTCCTTCATGCATATGGGGTTGGGACCTTGGCACAAGTGAAACCATGATTTCTTCATGGGAGAAGGAATTGAACTCAAAAGTTGAAGTTGACCTCCTACGTGACGAATGTGCGCCTTTGGTTTTTGATCCTAGGAACACCAAAGTTCATCTTACCCTGTTTAAATAGTTGGTACCTTTATATTGGTCAATGAAATTTCTTATGGCGAAGGAAATCATGGCAGTGCAGGAAGTCGTGGGACACCCGTCAATTGAGTCATCTCAAAGATGTTCATCGAAATATATAATCCATTTAGATATATTTTCACCACTAGAATGTCTTCCTTGGCGGAATTGAACGTCAGCTTTAGATTCTGCATCAAATGGAAATGTTAGGGTTAAGTGTTAAAGATCCTGCTCTGGTAGAATCGTTTGATGATTAACTACCGGGGTGAATTGTTAATTTTTTTTTTTTCTTTAGATGATATTGTGAGATAGCATTTACTTTAGTATTTGTAAGTATAGATGAGTAACAGACATGATGGCATATAAGGATTGGAAAAACAGACTCAAATTGTTAATGTTTTGGATGTCTTATATTTCAGTTTGGTGGCCAACAGACCTAGTTTCCTTTGGGCAAGTTGAGGCCACTGAATATATTATATGTTGTAACCCTCGTTTATGAATTAATGAATGGAAAAGTACTGAAAAACTTACAAAAAAAACCATAATAATAATTTAAAATAAGTTTATAATTTAACTTTAACTTTTATGTTTTTTTAAGTAATGTGAGATGTATAGTGAGGTAATTTTTTTTAGGCTTATTATAGATTGATGCATATTGGTGTTTATTAGCCATTTAATTTATACAGTTACATTAGTTATAACATATTTTAACTTTGATATGTAATTAAACTAGCCTAAATCCATCTTAACTCTGGATATATCAAGAGTCTATAGAGATCAAATATCTCAAAATACAAACAACTTTTTTTAATGTAAAAATTAAAAACATTATAACATCTATCCTATACTAATTTTTTTATTAAGACAAAATATTTAGATAACATAAACTGCAAATACATTCTATACTTAATTAAAAAACACCTCTCAACACCCCTCCCTTTATATATATATATAATCAAAAAAATATATATATAAAAATATTTAACAATCTTGATAAAATCGTCGTCAAATTCCAATTGTGTACCTCCCTCGTAATTTTAAAATAGGTCGAAAAGACCTTTTAGTTGTTTTCACCTGAATTAAGAGGTAATTCTCTTTGATATTTTCCTTCATTGTAAAGTTATAAAAAAAGATTGAAACATTTATCTTTGTGTAAGATAATCCACTTGATACAACATGTCTTTTTGAGTCAATGACATCAATTTTCTATCTATATTTTCTATTGATTTATTAATTTTTATTGGGTTATGTGAGTTTTGAAATATATGGCAGGTCTAATATGTTGCTTGAGTATTGAATTATTAATTTTGATTGAGTTATGTGAGTTTTGAAATGTTTGGCAACTCTAAAATGTGGTTTGAGTGGTTTTGACTTAGAGGCATCGAAGCTATCAAAATCACCCTAGGTTACACTAGGAGTTAGTATGGCTAGATTTTTACACATGGAGTTTCGAACGGATGACCTTCACACCATAGAGTGCTTTTACATCATAGAGTTCTTTAATAGATAACTGTGACACCTTTTGCTCTAAACCCCTTGGAAAAATTAAAGATTAAGATTTATTTTTAAATTAGTTACGCTTTTTTCTCTTTTAATTAACTTCATTAATTGAAAAAAATTCCATATCAAATGAGTTATAGTTTTTTTAGCCTGTAGTATATAGGTCATGACATTATAATATATCTTATGTATATATTTGGAATCTCAAAAATAATGTGGGGTTGAATCTCCATGGTCAATAATCTTGTTACATTTTTAAAAAAATGTATATATGTTTTAACTTTTATATTAATTATTTTTATCATTAATAATAATAATAACTAACATAGGTCCATCTTAACTTCAAATCTACCAAGGGATCAAATCTCTTGAGGTGTAAACATTTCCTCAAGTTTTGAACTAAAAAAAAGTTTGTATCTTAAGAGCTTTGATCCCTCTCAATGCTTGGTATGGATCTATGCTGGTTTATATACCAAAAATACTTATTGTTTTTTACTTTGTAAAAATTTACCTCACACAAAAATATTTTTATCTATGATATCAATTTACTTAATTTATATGCCTCAAATGATTTGATACGATTTTCCTCACCCACAAAAACATAAATTTTCAAACATCATTTTAGTCTCGTAAAAATTTTGATATGTCAGAGTGTATATAGATGTGTAGATGTCATGTGAGTAATGTAAACTTTTGATATATTTACCACTTTAATACCATGGGCTGAATACTATGGGCCAAATACCATATTTATAAAAGAGGTATGGTAAATAAAAAAAAAGGCTTTTTATATTTACTTCATAATCCTATTTATATTTATGAACATTAAAAAGTGGTTTTATTTAGGTGAATCCTTAGCTAAATACCATGGGCCAAATTATTATTAATACATGCCAAAAAAGCATTATTAACCCTAATATTAATATTAATATTATTATTAATTCTAATATTCACATTATTATATTATAATATTAATATTATTAAATTTAATTAATGTAAACTTTTGATATGTCTAAGTGTATAGAAATGTACCACTTTAATACCATGGGCTGAATACCATGGGCCAAATACCATATTTATAAAAGAGGTATGGTAAATAAATAGAATATAAATAAACCATAGGTATGGTAAATAAATAAAACGTCTTTTTATATTTACTCCATAATCCTATTTACATTTATGAACACTTAAAAAGTGGTTTTATTTAGGTGAATCCTCAGCTAAATACCATGGGCCAAATTAAAGTACACTATATGCATTGCCTATCTCAGGTAATAATAAACATGTAAACGTAAATGTAAAAATAATGTTTAATATTTAACATTTAAAATTTAATCTAATTAACCTAATGTAAACCCTAATGAAAAATCACTTCTCTCCCTACATATATAAATTTAACACAGTAGGCTAAATACCATATTTTTCTATTTCTCTTCCATTTTATATTGGAGGGAAAAGAGAGAGAGGGAGAGAGAAGAGAGATGGGGGAAGAGAGAGGGTGGTAGGAGAGGAAGGGAAAGAGAGGGAGATACGAGGAGAGAGGGAGGGATATAGAGATGGAGTTGGAGGGTGAGAGAGGGAGGGAAGAAGAAATACATAAAGAGAGCGATAAGTGGAGAGAGAGAGAGCCTGACAAGGGAGAAATAGAGAGAGTTGTGTATGTTTGGGAGTGAGATAAAGAGAAAAATAAGGAGAGATGGAGGGAATGGGGGAGAAGGAGAGAGGCAGGGATATAGTAACATAGTTGGAGGGTGAAGAGAGGGAGAGAGAGGGAGATAGAGAGAGAGATAGATGTGGAAGAGAAAGGGATAGAGGGGAAGGAAGAGAGAGAGGATGTGCGAGAGTGGAGAGGGAGGGAAAGAGAGATGGAGTTGGAGGGGGTGGAGAGGGAAGATTATTTCTTGCACTTGGTGCATTGATTTCAGTGTGGACGGTGATTGATAATGTAAAGTTTGATAGATCAAGAGTAATGTAAACTTTTGATATGGTGATTTATATTCCTATTTGATTTCTTGCAATAGATGCATTGATATCAGTGTAGATGTTGGTTTCTAATCTTATTTTCTTACTTGCACTAGATGCATTGATTTTAGTGTAAATATAGATAATATCAAACTCTAGATCCAGAGTAATGTATTTACATAGGGAGCGAGAAATGGAGAGAGAAAAGGAGTGACAAGGGAGAAATAGAGCAGTATGTGTATGTTTGGGGGTGATATAAAGAGAAAAATAAGGAGAGATGGAGGGAATGGGGGGATAATGAGAGAGGAAGGGATATAGTAACATAGTTGGAGGGTGAAGAGAGGGAGAGAGAGGGAGATATAGAGAGAGATAGATGTGGGAGAGAAAGGGATAGAGGGGAGGGAAGAGAGAGAGGATGTGAGAGAGTGGAGAGAGGGAGGGAAAGAGAGATGGAGTTGGAGGGGGGAGAGAGGGAAGATGATTTCTTGCACTCGATGCATTGATTCCAGTGTGGATGGTGATTTCTAATCCCATTTCTCTTGCACTATATGCATTGATTTTAGTGTAGATGTTGAGAGAGAGAGAGTTTTTGTGTCTGTGTTGGGGGCGGGGGGGAAGAGGATTGGAAGGCAAAGAGAGAGAGAGAGAGAGAGAGAGAGAGAGAGAGAGAGAGGAAGGTAGAAGAGGAAGGACAACAGAGAGGACATGAGAAAGAGGAAGAGAGTTATGGGGGAAGAGAGAAAATTGGAGGGCAAATAAAGAGAGAGAGAGAGAGAGGGGGGAGAGAGAGGAAGGACAAGAGAGAGGAGGAGAGAGGGAGGGAGATAGAAGGAGAGATGGAAGGATGGAGAGATGGAGTTGGAGGGGGAGAGAGGGAGGGAAAGAAGGAGATATGGAGAGAAGGAGAGAGGGAGAGATATAGTAACATAGTTGGAGGGTGAAGAGAGAGGGAGATATATATGTGGGAAATAAATGGAGAGAGAAGAAGGAAGAGGGAGGATGTGAGAGAGTGGAGAGATGGAGGGAAAGAGAGATGTAGTTCGAGGGGGGAGATAGGGAAGTAGATGGTTATTTATAATCCTATTTGATTGCTTGCACTAGATGCATTGACTTCAGTGTAGATGTTGATTTCAGTGTATAGGAGGAGATGGAGGGAAAAAGAGATCTAGTTGGAGGGGGGAGATAGTGAAGATGATTTCTTGCACTCGATGCATTTATTTCAGTGTGGATGGTGATTTATAATCCTATTTTTCTTGCACTATATGCATTGATTTTAGTGTAGATATTGAGAGAGAGAGAGAGAGAGAGAGAGTAACATAGTTGGAGGGTGAAGAGAGAGGGAGATATATATGTGGGAAAGAAATGGAGAGAGAGGAAGGAAGAGGGAGGATGTGAGAGAGTGGAGAGATGGAGGGAAAGAGAGATGTAGTTCGAGGGGGAGATAGGGAAGTAGATGGTGATTTATAATCCTATTTGATTGCTTGCACTAGATGCATTGATATCAGTGTAGATGTTGGTTTCTAATATTATTTTATTACTTGCACTAGATCCATTGATTTCAATATAGATGTTGATTTCTAATCTTATTTGATTACCTACATTAGATGCATTGATCTCAGTGTAGATGTTGTTTTGTAATCTTATTTGATTGTTTGCATTAGGTGCATTGATTTCAGTGTTGACGTTGATTTCTGATTTGATGTAATTGGATGTACATTGATAGTACATTAATTTTAAAGTGGATGGATTAAGATTGTGCATTGATTTCAGTGTAAGCACACAAAATTATTAACAATGTACATTAATATGATGATTTCTAATCCTATTTGATTTCTTACACTAGATGCGTTGATACGAGTGTAGATGTTGGTTTCTAATCTTATTTTCTTACTTGCACTAGATGCATTGATTTCAGTGTAAATGCAGATAATATCAAACTCTGGATCCAGAGTAATGTATTTACGTATGGAGCAAGAAGTGGAGAGAGAGAGGGAGTGAGAGGGAGATATAGAGAGAGATATATCCATTGATTTCAATATAGATGTTCATTTCTAATCTTATTTGATTACCTGCATTATATGCATTGATCCCAGTGTAGATATTGTTTTGCAATCTTATTCGATTGTTGCATTAGGTGCATTGATTTCAGTGCAGACGTTGATTTATGATTTGATGTACATTGATGGTACATTAATTTTAAAGTGATTGGATTAAGATTGTGCAGTGATTTTAGTGTAAGCACACAAAATTATTAACAATGTACATTAATATTTGTGTTATATTAAATCAACCTATTAATATTGAAGAGCAAGAGAGACAATGTATGATGTTTAGTACAATAGTTCAAGCTAAATATTTAAATGGTTTATTATTTCACTTGTCCTTTTCATATAATCGATATGGAAAGATGACAAAACTAACAAGGGTGACAATAAGAATAGAAAAAGAAAATAATTTGAGATTGATCACAATGAAGATTATTTGTAACTGACTACATTCTTATTATTTTCATTTTCTATCATTCAACGCTATTACATTGTCACTTTGCATTCAAAAAAAATATTTCGTCATTAAATTTATTAACTATATTTATCATCTCAAAAAACTGAGGTAACTAAGAAAATTTTAAAATTAAAATGACCAGATAAATATCAGACATATTTAGCATATATAAAATTATTATATTTATATTATTTGTATTTACATATTATTGATAAAATTAATCATATTTTCGATAGATTTTCCTTGGCCACACACGACTGGAACCAGCCTAGATCCATCTTAACTCTGGATCTATCAAGCACCGAGAGGGATCAAATCTCTCGAAGTGAAAACCTTTCCTCAAGTTTTGCACTAAAAAAAAAAGGTTTGCACCTTTAGAGTTTTGATCCCTCTCTGCGCTTGATAGATCCAGAGTTAAGATGGATCTACGCTGGTTTTATTTCATTTTTATAGGTTACAATTTATATAGTTTAAATTTATTTTAAAAACAAACATACCTTAATTGAATTTTTAGACATCAATACTCAGCTAAGCCAACCTTCTACTCTTTTTGTTTTATTAAATATTGTTCAAGCTTAATTTCTTTTTGTGCTCGATATTATTAATGTATATATTTTTTTCTTGTTAAAAAGTTTAATTGAACATACATATTGAATATTATTCTTTATTTTTCATTAATTAACGAACATATATTAAAAAAAAAATTAATGTAACAATAATTTTAAATACTTTGTATTTTATTTCATTTTTATAATTGTTTTAATTTTAGCAACTTGAGATGTATGTTGAAATAAATGTTTTAATGTTTATTATATATTGATGTTATCAACATTTACCAAACATGTAACTCAGGTGTAGTTTAACTTATAGAAGAAATGACCTTTTTCACGACTATTTTTCTGGTTAATTTTAACCAAAATCAGACATGGATTTTTAAAAAATTGAGTTTAAATTATTAAATCTGCATAGTTAGAGTTCACGATGTTGAATACATTTATGCATTCAAAAATGTATTTTAAAAAGCAAAAAGCCTTAAAATTATATTGTCAAATTTTGGTGAATATGAGAAATGGAGTTGTCTTTAGTGCGACTTTTTGGAGTTTCAGGTGCCCGAATCCGGTGAAAAATATTAAGGTAAAATCTTGATTTCTGTTATTTAAGCTGGTTTTTTTACTGTATATATGGATTCAGCATCCTAAAAAAACCCCTAGGGCACTTCAATTGTGCAAGGTTACTCATCAAACTTCTATTTTCATTATAGACTACTCGATGAGAAATTAGTTCATCAATAAGTTAAACTATACCTTTAATTTATATGACTACATTAATTATAACATATATCATTTATAACATCTCTTTTATTTAAAAACAATAAGCTAAAATATTTCATTTATCTTAAATTCTAAACACACAAATAAATCTCTTCTTACAAAAACTTTATTTTTTTAATGTTTCAATTCCACATTATTATTATTATTATTCTTATTTGAATAATCTAATAATAACTTATTATCTATATTTACAGTGTCTTTTTTAAAAATTGGTCAGACTAGAAATTACAGATAAAGAATCATCTACCTTTTTCGAACGATTCCCTGAATTGAATATTACTTCAACAAATATATCTATATTGTACTCGATGTTCATAGATTGGAATGATTCATCTCTGTAGAGGTGCTTTGTATATTTCTCTTAATGCATCTAATGAAAAGATCCAAATGATGATTTTTTTTTAAAAGACATGCCTTTATTCTGCTATTTTATTGTACTTTTTCATGCTGAAGGGTGAATATGCTTGTGAATTCTTGCATGCCATTTGTTTTCTTCCCATCTTTTAATTCATTTTGGGCATTTTAATCTTTAAAGTGGACTTGAATTTCACCTTTAAATCCCTGAATGGTGAATGTACTTAAGAATTTCACACTAGAGAATTTAGATTGCATGGCAGTTGTTTTCCTCCAAAATGTTTAATAATTTTGGGATTTTTAATCTTTAATATGGATTTGTTCACTCTTCAATCGTTGAAAGGTGAATGCTTTGCAAATTCAACAACATTTATTTCATTCCATTAGTTTTCTTCCAAAATTTTGGTTCCTTTTATTCCTAAAAATGGATTTGAATCCCCTCACATGCCAGGCTTTTAAAAAATATGGACCATCGACTCAAAATGGATATCACACAGTATATTATCAGTTAAGTTAAGATTTGAGTTTATTTACTTTTAATCTTGGTGCACCATCAACATTGAATTGAACATTTGGAGACTATATGAGCATATTCTATGGTTAGTTATTACTTTCTAATAATATTATTGCTTCGGTTATTAATGTAAACTCCATATAGAGTTATTATCTGGAATGAAAATGGTCCATGTTCACGTATTAATTTTTATGACATGCCTATTGAAATCGTTGTTTGATATCCATCTAAACTTCTTGCAAAAGTTAATCTTATTCTGAATGCCTTATTTTTTTTTACTTTTCTGTTCTTTTCATTCAAGTCCATGAAATGAGTATTTTATATTTTCCCTCTAGTTATTAAAATGATTGTTTTACATGGAAATTCTATTAAGAAGTAGGCTTAAAAACATAGGGGTGTTAGCCCAATTTTAATTTGATTTATTGAAAATATATTATTAATTATGACCATACAGATGACGAGCTTCTTCATCAAGGTTTTTTATTAAAGAATAAATTACAAAATGTGCGTGCAAAACATGACTCTACAGCCTAAGGGTCTCCTTTACCACAACAACTTGTGATTTCCAGCTCTCAAACACCATCTTCCAGTGTCTCTTGTGAGGAAGATAACACAATTTGCCCACAGGTAATGTGAAGATATTTTCTATTTTACACTGCCATATATAGTTAAATAAAGATTTCACTGTTGTCTTCAAATAGCATATAGTTTTGAAAAAACAACTTAAGAACGAGTGTTTTTTTAGTTACCTAACTAATGTGAAAGAAGTGAATTTTCCTGGACATTAAGCATTTTGAAATGAAACTTTGATTGATGTAATTTATCTTTTTTTTCTCTAAGTTTTATTTATCCAATTTTGAAATGCTTATCATCTGAAAACAGTAAAGCTCCAAAACACTAAAATGCACATTATCTTGTACTTTCTAACGTTGGAATTATTCTTTATTCTTTAGATCTGGATTTTTGTAACATGATCCCTTTCTATAGTCTGTTTCATCTATCTTAGTAATTATAAGTAAAATTAACCTATCCACCAATTGGCAGATGTAACTAAAGTCATCTGAAAATATGTTAAAGGAGTTGTGGAGTGACTTTATGAAGAAGAGATCATTTTATTTGAGTTTATATTTATTTAGTTTACTTATTTTGAAAGTAAAATTTGCTGATTTAGAAGAATAAGTAAAGAAGGTTAATTTGAGTGTTTCCCAAATTCTGTTTTGAATAAGGATTTTGTAACTTAGCATCTAGGAGTGTCATAACAGTTCATCTAATCACGGTCTATTTAAAACTTTATAGACTAATTAAAGATATAAAAACTAATGTTTCTCCTTATTACCCTTCATATAATAGTTTGGATGTAATATGTATATAATATTTTGACATAACTATATCATTGAAAAAAAATTATTTGATCAAGAATGGTGGTGGTTCGAGCAACATTTATCACACAAATATACAAATGTGAAATTGTTATAAACCTAAACACATTTCCTCTTCTCCATCCTCCACCTTTCAAATTATTATCTTTCCTTTATTATAACATTTTTACTTAACATCATAATCATGTTCTATTTATTCAATATATCTTTACACTTTTATGAAACAATTTCTAATTATAAATAAACGATTCTACATCTCCACATTCTTTGCATGCTTCCTATTGAAAAAGAAAGATGTTAAAAGTTATGCCTTGTAAAAAGTAATGTTTACTTTTATTTCACTCCTTGAAATTTTCCCTTCAGTTCTTTATTCCATCCATATCCTTTGCATGCTTCGTCATGAAAAAGAAAGATGTTAAAAGTTATGCCTTGTAAAGAGTAATATTTACTTTTATATCACTCCTTGGGATTTTCCCTTCAGTTCTTTATTCCAGCCATATCCTTTGCATGCTTCGCCTTGAAAAAGTTGGAAGACATTCCTTTGCATGTAAGGACATATTTTAAGATTGCAGATGTTTGGATAATTTTGATAACCATCCATGCGTAATATGGATTTGAATATAATAATTTTTAATGGTTTTGAGCTTAGTATATGTTTTATTAATTTAAATTTGATCTATTTTTAAATATATATAAT
Source organism: Pinus albicaulis (assembly GCA_034641835.2). Taxonomy (NCBI): domain Eukaryota; kingdom Viridiplantae; phylum Streptophyta; class Pinopsida; order Pinales; family Pinaceae; genus Pinus; species Pinus albicaulis. Next base: position 594,373,809 of record CM076576.1, read on the forward strand.
ATTTAAAGTTTTAGGTTTTACTTTTATTTATATAATTTTAACAATTTAATATAATTAAATTATAAAATTTAGTTTAAAATAATTGATTGGAAATTTGTAAAAGGTCATTTTTGTTGAATATATCTCATCTATAAGTTTAATTTTATCAAATATTTTTAAATAAAGAAGGTGTTTATTTTAGAATAGGACTTATAGAATTTTAAATTATTTATAAACTAGCAAAATCATATAAATTAAATGGTTAGTAGAAGTGGATAGAAATAAATCTATAACAAGTATCAAAACACTTACTCCATGATACGCTTCAAGTTGCTAAAATAAAATAAAATCATAAAAACTAAATAAATTATAACTTTATTTTAACTTATTATTATTATGAAGTCAAAGTTGTAAGAGTATTCATGGTGCTTAGGATGCATCACAAATAATAAATAAAGCATATGCCCTACCAAGGCATTTAACTCGACGAAAGAAACCTATTGTCATTTTTCTTCACTATTATGGGAGATTCCCTCCTTATTTAATGTTTGTTGAAGGGCTAGTCTCTAAGAGACAAAACATTGGAAAGTCTTATGAAAAAAGAAAAGAAAAGGAGGGATTTCAATACCATATTTGTATGTTCTATGTGATCTCAATAAAGATGCATACTTATGTTCTTAATATTATGAGATTTAAAAATCAATGGTTAAATTAGGCTCTCTTCTATTCTTTAGAATTAAATGGATTGTCATTGCACATTTATGAAGGATTGCATTATCAATCACTAATAATATGACATGTAATTTTTTTTTTGGTGAGTCAGTTTTGTAAGGTATATACCTACCAAACCACCAATTTAGTTCTCCAATTTGGAGCCACACTCAAAAAAGTTGTATTATGGTGGATAAGAGGGTTTAGGAAGAAATTATGATCCTTTTTGGCTAACCCCCTTGTAAATATTTTTATGTACAAATTTAAATAATTGTGAATATAAAAATTATTGTACTAAGAGATAAGACACAAATTCAGAGTTATGGGAGGATAAGTTATTTGGGATATACTTGGGGAAAGAGAAAAGCTTAGAAGTGGTGTTTAATTGGCTACCTATCTCCCTAATGAATTGAAGTAAAAACTGGTACATAGTATTAAAATGTGTGTGGGAAATGTGATGAGCATATCTGCTCTCATGAGATGTGTTGGCCTTGGTCAACACATAACAAAAAAGCTGGCATACAAGAGTATGCTAGAAAGATAGATGGGAGGCTGGATAGAGAAGAGAAATAAGGAAGAAATTAGAGAAAGACTCTAGCAAGAAGAGCACTCGAAAAAGAAGATTTGTGAGTGCATGATTAACAAGCATGTTGAGGAAGGCACCAAGAGATCTAGGTAGTAGTAGTGTGGGTGTTGCAGTAGAAGAGCTTAGTGGAAGCTCAAGCTAAAGTGTGGTGTAAAGAAGGTAGAGAAATAGTGGACCTTGGACTCCTTCTTAGCAGGTGGAGACAATGGGCACTCTAAGACTACTCATGGTGTTTTCATAGGTGGAGAACTTGAAGGTTGACTCTCGATTCCCGTGAAAGCTATCAAGTGTAGGAATGGTGTGCTCTAGATTCATGTCAGATTATAGGTGGACGAACTATGGGCTATGAATTCATTTAGTGTAAATCATGTGGAGACATCACGGGCTTTGGATTTATATAAGTGACTATTGGGTGGATACATTGTATGCTTTGGACTCCTGCCATATTACAGGGGGAGGCACTGTGTGATGTGGATTCCCGTAAGTGACCTTTTGGGTGGAGACATTGTAATATTTGGAATCTTTTCAAATTGTACGAAGAGGCATTCTGTGCTCTAGATTTCCATGTGTTGTGAATGATTGGTGTGAATTTCCATTGAGAAATTCACTCAGAATCTGAATCTCGCTGTGGGGTGGTTAACTATAATAAATAATAGTAGTGCAATTGAGCTATGATTGGGAGGAGAGTTGAAGCTCCTCTCTCAATTTCTAGTCATTTAAATAATAAGATAAGTTTCTTACTTATACCTCTATGTATGTATGTTGAAGTTGAATGATAGAGGTTGTTGTTACTTAACAAAGAGTGTATCATTACTTTTAATGAAGGAATGTGTATTCTTATATTTGTTTGCTATGATATGTATTGCATGATTGTGCTCATGACATGAGGGACCAATAGATCCTAGTAATTTTCGATATGTTCTTGGCTATTTTCATGATCTATTCGAAATATTTAAGAACTCTTTTGAACTACCGTGTGTGTGTTAAATTCAATGGTTAAGCACTTTACTTTCCAAGAATCTTTGTGTCGGGGAAATAACTATTTTGACTATTGAAAGAGTGTTATATGGCTTGTTGTGAGTTATGTGTACCTTTCTTATGCTTAACTTGTCGATATTTTTCTCATTTATGGGGGGCTAGTAAATAATAAGGCTATATATCCCTGAATGCAGGTGACATGATGCGCACGTATGAAGACATTCCCTCCCATGTTCGAGCTGATGAAGACCTAAAATGCATGTCTTCACCTCAAGTGGAACCACCTCCCTACAATAATTCGCATGAGGTGACAGAGGTAAGTGATTAGGATGACACGCAAGCCAGTAACCACCTTGGGTGGAACCTCTCCACTGCAATTATTCAAATGAGCTCCCAGATGGTTATGACTCACTGCCATAATGCGAAGCACATGCAACAACATGAGAACTGTTGCAACATTCATCTACAAGCATGTCACAATAATGCACAACATCTGCTCTTGTGCCACAGGTCTACAAAAGGGGAAGCCCCTCTGCAAATTTTATTAACAATTTGCTCATTCTGGCTCACAATGCCCACTTAGCCTTTCTACCTTAGTTTCAGCACACCTGCGCACTCCATCAGTTGCATAGCCTCCCCCCCATTGCCAGGTTGCCTAAGACCCTTCAAGCCACATGCCTCCCTGTCTGCGCGCCTCCCTTCAGCCCCCCTTGTCTTGCCAGTTTCTCCTGACTGTGCATTCTCAGCATCAAGCTCCCCCAGCTACGCAACCACCATCTGCTTGCCACCTTGCCCATTAAATCACCATTACGCACTCCCTGTCTCTTCTCTAAGAATTTTCTTTATACCTCTCAGCCCCCCATTCCCTTTTTGTTGAACTATCCCATGGCTCCGTGACTGCATCAAAGGACAATCAGAGGCGCTTTCCTGGGATGCTATCAACGTGGGCCCTATAACCATTTGGATTCCTTTGAGGGCCCCTCTTCTGGCAGTCATTCCAGGGATGCCCCTCAAAGCCCTGCACACAACCAAGAGGAGGAGGCCCTTGTTCAGGAAATGAATAGAAGAAAAAGTGAACCTAGAAAATCCACCATAGCACACCAGGAGCACCCCATGCCCCGTAAAAATGAGCCTCTTCTTATTCAGGAGGCAACGGGGGATGACACTGACATATGGATCATGGACTCAGAGGGTATTGGGACGCGCGTACCAGATGCTGAGTACCCGATCGCTCCCATTCTCTACACACTTGCTTATATGCCTTTGCGCTAACCTACTGTTGAGAAGGAGGCCATAGCGCAGGAGTACAGATGTTGAATTGAGGAGGAGGACCTAGACACCAAGAATGATGCAGAAACACCATGACTACATGGTCGCTCAACTCTTTTTAGTTCTCTGTTATTTTAGATCTTATCACAAAACGTTTACTTTCACAATTGCCACGAAACATTTTTTAATTTCATGTTTGATGTTATTACAGGGTTGGTTTCCTCCAAGGAGGCAGCCCCATACTTGCACTACTTTGAAGACAATGAAGGTCGAGATTAGTTAAGCGCAACTTACCAACTCAACCTGTAGCATATGGAATGTTTTATTTTGAATCAATATAGTTTAGCCTAGCTTACCAAAAAAAAATAAGGCTATATATGTATATTTATATTAAAGGAATCTGACGTGGATATCGTTCAAATCACATTTTGTTGTAGCCATGGATTGGCTTACTTACATGTATACTTCTAGTTGGACTTGCACCAATGTCAATGCATTCTATTAATGGCCATCACTTGAGTTCTTCTTCTCAACTTAAAGGTATATTATTGTGATTGTGTGTGTATTTTTAGGAGGAACTAGGTTTTCAAGGGAATCTAGGCCAAAATTCTCAAACATTTGAATGAAACGTAAAAGATCATTATGACCATTAACGCAAAATATGATTGCATTTGAAGTTTATAATTAGGCTAGTCTGGGAAAGTACATAAGTCTAGGTGTTTGGGAAGACTGGAAAATGATGATTTGTTGTAGGGTTGGATCCTAGACAAGGCATACATGCTAGAGGATACTTGCCAATGTGTCAAGTAAGTTCAATTTTGTGTGGGACCATCTTTGGGAGAAGTTAATAGGACTCGTCAAATGGAATCCTTCACGAGGCCAAATTGAGTGCTGATATTGGGTGGGGCCCTCACAACAAAAAGTGGTGTAGGTCCAGACCAAGACCAAAGTAGACTAGAGGTCTAGAAAATCCAAGACAAGCACAAGAACAAGAGGATGGAAGGATCATATGTGGGCTAGACCCATAGGTGCACACCAATGAGAGCTATTCTAGACTTCTGGGGTTCTAGAAATTTTGACAAGTGCGAGTTCATGGAAAATATAGATCTTTGAAGAGCCAGATATAGAGAAATATCAGTTCAGTTCATGTAGTGGGCATGAACTTGTGGGATTGTGATTGAGGAGGTGGCATTCTAGATGCCACTAGGGCTAAAACATATGTATTTTTGCATTGATGTGATGTGTAATGACCTGAGTGAGGTGAGATTGTCTCGTAGGTGCCATGTTGAATCCATGTGGCAAGTCCTTACATATATGGCTAAGTTTAAATGGTGAAATTTTAAATGGTCATAACTTTTTATCAGGGTATTAGATCATAATAAAGTTTTAATCACTGAAACACGCTCAATGAGTTGATCATGTTATCCAAATTCATTTCCACTAAATTTGGGTGGGTGGGGGGGGGGGCGGGGGGGGGGGAATTTGTAACCCCATTTCCATGATGAGACCATGGGAGTTGGGTTAAAGAAAATTAACCCCTCTCATTTGGCCTAAGAAGTGCTAGGCATGGTAGCACTTTTTAGGCCAAATAAGAGTAAAAATAAAATACTAGCGAGAGTTACAAGGTAGTATAAAAGTTGAAGTTTCAATACTAGACCTTTGAAGGTAAAAATTTTGGACCCTTATGTAGTATGTTAATGTGTTAGAGTATATTATGGAGTAATATCAGGGCATACGGGTTCAAGACTTTTACTAGACATGCTCAATAATGAAGGAAATGAAAGAGAATACGTTCTACACTAGAAATTTAGAATTAAGATTTGAGTTTGGTTACAATGAGGTAATAGAATGCCCAAGCTCAATACTTGGGTTGAGTGAGCCTAGGAGGATGATTCTTAAAACCCTATTACAAAGTTTAGTAATTATATTGATTTTTTTTATGTGTTTCCTATGGAATTTGAAGGTGGACTGCATACATTGTGCAAGTATTGATCTTGATAAGATTGTTATTTCTAGCAAGCATTCTAACTTGAGAATTGGTGTTTTAGATAGCCATGTATTATCAGGCTTACTGTAGTTGAGCTAAGGTGATGGTGAACATGATTACTTATATTTTGGTTTGATATCAGATGTATGTGTATAACAACACTTAAGGAGACACCAAATGAAACAACGAGGAGAAGAATGAATGAGTAGTAGAATGGTGCAGTATATAATTGATAGAACATAACATGGAAATGAAGAAGATTTAGTGGAGAAAAACAAAGAGGAAGGCTCCCCTAACTATATGTACACTCTTAGAAGATTAAGAGTTTAGCTAAGAAGCTGCAAGGATGACAATGAAAATATTGTTAGATATCCAGAAAATAAGATATAAGTGAATGCATTCATACTACAAGGTATACAAAATATATAATAATAATAATAATAATTAGGATCCAACTACAAATATAAGTAGAATTCATCAATAATTTGGAACTATTGATGGTGTTGGGTACTTCCAGCATACAGGGGTTCTCCCTGATGTGAAGTCCCAATTAGACCTCACAGAGTAGGATCCCCATTTGAAGTATCATCTTGGATACCATAACAAAAAGTTTCATCTTGGTTTCAATGGATAGCATAAGACATTATATACATAAACCTTGAATAATTAAGTTACATGACACTTTGAAGCACCAATTGCAAGATGTAAAAGGAAACTTTCACGAGGGGAAACAAAAAGCGAGTCTCTAATATGAAAGTAATCGTAATATCCTAGAAGAGGCATACAAGAGCATGGAAATATTATTTAGAAAAATAGTTCACACAATGATATTAATGTGAACAAAAAAATATTCAATAGGATACGCACCAAATCCACAAAAATATTTCAATTTCTTGAGTACATATGAACAAAACATATATCATAAACATCCCAATAATAGTCCTAAAACATTTGTGATACATGCATGAAAATGTGTTGGCTCATAGAGCATTAGTTATAAGGTGAAATATCCAAGTACATCAATTACAATGGTGGACACTAGTTCCAATAGTGGAACATTAAGTCACTTCTTGCTTCTCCAAAGAATAGTTTTTGTCTCCTATGCCAAGTAAAGGAGTCAAGACTAGCTCTCCAAATCTTATGCCTCCAAAACCCTTTTCTTGAGTTATGATGTTTCTTTTATAAAAAGAGGAATTCCTTTTCATATCCTCATGACTCATGGATTACCCCATGACCCTTGGACTCCTAGTGTGTCCTTTGGACATCTAAACAATTCTTGAACTTCTAAATGGCGTTTTGGCTTCTATAAATCGTTGTCCATATATGACTATGTGACTCTTCATGTTCGACATATGACCCTTCGACTTCCACTTATTTGTCTTTTTCAATGATTACAATACTACATCATGACCTCCACATCATCATATGATGAGACTTGACATGCCACTATCTTTGATGATTGGGACTGATAGTTATTGATGACATGGACTTTCTCCAATGATGACACGACTTCCACTCTATCTTTTCTCACTGTTTATCTTCTCATCATGTCACTTTCACCCTCCAAAGGGTATTCAATCCTGGATGATTTGGAGTTCTTGGATCATCTACTTTCAAGTGTGTTCTTGGTTCTTTTCAAGCTTCATTTATTTATCCTTTTTTGCCGATCTTCCTCATGTGTTCTTTCCATGAGGTCCTTGGAATACCCATTTCTAAAATCACACATGATGAGAAACTGCCATCCTAAAAATCTCCTAATATACCATTTTTTATGTTTATTCCTTTTTGGTGCACTCAAAAGGGTCAAAGGGGCTTCTAGGTGCATGGGCACACATTGAAAGGATGAAGGCCAAAATGGAAAAGGCTTCGTGGCTTCAACATGCACTCACATGCTTAAGAGAGGGAGACAGTGAAGGCAGGGCCCATATTGTAAGCCGAAAGGATGAAGGGGAAGGCTTTGGTCTTCCCAAGCGTGATGTATGCTCAAGGGAGATAAACATGGCACATTCATTCTAGTCGAATGAGTGCTCTCAAGGAGGCAACATCTCTTTGGGTCAAAGGAGTGCTCTCAAAGAGGGTGGATCTCTTCAGGTTGAAGGATTTCTCTCCAAGAGGATGCATCTCTTTGGGTTCAAGTAGTGCTCTTAAGGAGGGCACATCTCTTCGGATCAAAGGAGTTCTCTCAAAGAGGCCACATCTCTTCGAGTTGAAGGAGTGCACTAAAAGGAAACCAATGAGGGTGCATAACACAAGTACAAACATTGAAGGATAAATCTTCATTGCTTCAAAGTGTGCACATGCACTCAAGTGACCAAAGAGGGCATTGGTGCAATTCAGAAGGCTCAATGATGATGCTTCATTCCTTCAAAGTGCGCTCATGCACTCAAAGGGTCAAGACGGTGCATATCAAATTGTGGAAGGCTGAAGGGCAGAGCTTAATGCCTTCATGGTGTGCTCATGTTCTCAAGGAGGGTGCATTCATTTGGGTCAAATGAGTGCTCCCAATGAGGGTGCATTCCTTCAGGTCGAAGGAGTGCACTCAAAGAGAGCACATTCCTTCAGGTCGAAGGAGTGCACTCGAAGAGAGCACATTCCTTCAGGTCGAAGGAGTGCACTCAAAGGAAGGCTTGGTTTTTTAATGGTGAAGTTCAGAACAAGGAATGGGATTCGTGCTTTGGGAGTTTTCCCAGCTCCCAATGAGGGTGCAAGGCACACTTTCGAACAATGATGGGTCTCCCATCAAGGCTTTAGAGTGCGCTCATGTGCTCATTTTGCAACCAAAGTTTTTCTATGTCTGGATGATTGGTCAAGTGGTGAGAAATATGGGTTCTACACATAAAACCATGTGTGAAACATACTATCTCATCAAGAAAACTTAGACAATCTTGAATAACAATGAATATACATCAAAATTCCACTTTATGCACATTCCCCAAGTCTAACTAGTGAAGTGTGTGAGACAAATACCTAAAAGTTTCATTTTACAACAACAAAGGTGTTATGACCATGAAATTCATATATATATGTTCTTGTCAATGTGACAACACTTGAGAGAATTCAATAACACTTAGGACTTATGATACAACACAAAAAGACACTTGATGACCAAGGTGACACTTGATATGACAATGAAGTAGCCTCCAAAATTTAGATGTAGTGAATTTTTTGAGGGTTTTGTAGGAGCGAAAACACTTGGAGACACACTATGTGGAATTCATATTCTTTGTCTAGAAATAGCTTTCACTTAAGGGTCAAACCTTCACGAAGTATTTATTTCCCCAAGTTTCCCATTTCGACATGATTTTATATATAACATCTTACTTTTATGTACTTGGTTGAAGACACACACTAAAATACATCATATCACAATTGTTTCAATCCAGGTAAGGGTAATGTGCATAATGAGTTTATGATATTCAGAGTATTTAGTTTTAATATATGGTGTTTCTCCACTACTAGCAGGCCTAGAAAATACCCTGACATAGTCACTTTAGAAGAACAAATGTTCTTTCATTTTCAGTGATCCTAGACAGTACCTTGGCGAAGCACTTTCTTCACCTCCTGCGTAGGAAGCCTTTCTCTTATTTCACCCTCTATTTATTTATTTAATAGGATATGCATCAGAACTTATTATCTTCAATAGGAGGAAGAGGGATCCTGACTTATTTTAAGTCCTCTGATATTTATGTGCTCCCTTTATATTTTCCCCTTATTCTTTCTTTACTAGATTGGACAAGTGTTAACACACAGGTACATTTACACCAAGTCGAGTAGTTTATACGCTATCATATGCATAGATATAATATGCTCCCTAGATTTTATCCTCTTCGACGAATCATATTTTCCATCTAGACTTAACTCAACCTATGGAATTTTCCCAAATGAGAAGGAGAACAAAAAAATCCAAGCATTGTGGTTGTCACACTTCTCTTTTATTTCACGACACAATTTTTCACACAAGGTATTATTAAGAAAACACGAAGGAAAATACATACAAAACCAGAAGAAAAAACAAGAAATAAAGCAAATGGAGACTGAATTGAAAATCATCATATAATACAAAAATATGAAAATAAAACAGATGCAAATACTATATGGAGAGAAAGAAAGAAGGTGGATGCAATGAAAATGAAACTAAATGCAACTAAGCCTACTCCTAATCTAACTATCTAGAAGGTCAGGGCTAAGTGCAATGATATTTGCAATGAATCCAAAATAATTTCTTTCAATCTGCAATCACAAAGATACGAGAAATGAAAAATAATGTATGATAATGTGCATCTGAAAAAATAAAATATTTAATATCTTGCACAAAAAATAGAAGGTCTTTCTTAATGAAATAAATATGTGTCATACCACATAAATTTACCCAACCTTCCACCTTACCTTTTTGATAAGAACATAAATCATGAAAACCTTTACAAATCCTTGTGAAAGCACCTACACTTATATTGTCTTCCTTAGCAAACATCAAGAGAAATTGAAACTTGTTTCTAGAAAGTGGGCTTGCTAAGTAAGATGCCTCCAACTAATTACAGATTGGATCATGAAATGAAAAAACATCCTCTTGTGAAAAATGAAATCCTTGAAAATATAGTTTCTCAATTAATGGCATGGAATGAGGACAAGGATCTTGTGAGGGAAAATATATTTGATCAAATTTAGAAGGTTTGTCAAGATAGTGAGGACCTGGAATAACCATTAGTGGAGGCTAAAGTTCCAAAAATTTTAACAAGTATCTAAATATTGAGATGATATATCATAAATATCAGCTGATGTAAAACAACCATCATTATGTACTAGTGGGAAAATGATCAACTAAGTGAGTGTTGTTAAACCAAGAACAATGAAGAGATGGGCTGATTAAGGCATAAGATTATTGATTAGGAGAAACCAAAGATATATCAGTTTGATAATATTTACAAATTCTTCGAATGACAGAATCATATTCCTCATATGCTAAATGTGTTAAGCCATATACTTGTGATTGGTCACAACTTGGACTGACATCATCATCATTAAAAAGTAACCCCAATATCGCAAGAACACGAAACTAGTTGAGATGTAATGGATGAAAAGGAGGATTTTGATTCAAAAATTAACATAAGAACTCATTGAGACTGAAGAGGATATTTGGTTCCAAGAAGAAAATAATCAGTATATGAATATTCATAAGAAGGATCAGGAGCTGATTACTTTCAAAATAATGTGACATGTATGAATCATTTGGAAAATTATAATCCCCAGAATTATCAACTTCACAACTTCTCTCATCCATGAAAGGAATATACTCCGAACCCACATTAGAGTTGCATGAGGAATGATCAATTGAAACAAAATTCTCAATCTGACCATAAACAAAATATTGAACATTGAAAGAGTTATATTCAAAATAACGAACATCTTTCAGCAATAAATTTTTCTCCAATGAAACCATGCAAAGGAAAGGATTTTGCGAGAATATCTAGATCTAACTTATTTTTGGGATCTTACCAGAGTCACAAGAACCTGACATAACCATAAAATAGAAGTTGAAGTGCCTAAACTCCATGATGAGTCCTAGAATTATAGAATTTAATTTTGAAGATTGAATCATGTCATGCATGGTGTATGGAAAATTACCATCAGTAACTTCTATAAGATCACTATTATCCAAATGGAAACCACCTACATCTCTGATTTGGTCAAAATTTACATCTTCAACAAACAGATTACCCAAGTCAAAATATTCTTATAATTACACATCTAAATATAGATAAATCGAAAAAATCCCATGAGTTACATGGATAAAAGAATTCGCTTCATGAAAAATTGGAAATGATAATGAATGGGATGGATAATTGATAAAATTCTTACCTTCTTCTTCATCATGGATGACCTCACTACGTTATGTCAATACAAATCCAACTCATTAGATGATGAACATGGAGTATCTTCTTCACAAGTTAATGCATTACAAAGAGTAGACAATCATGCGAAGAGGAAGCTTAAATAAAAAAATCTTTGAATGAATCAGAATTGAAGTCTAAATATTTCAAAATAAAATCTTCATGAAAAAATGAAATATTAGTAGGTGCACTTGGGAATACATCATCCCATACAATACAGGGTCAGAATTATTAGGATGATGATTTACCAAGACTTTAGATTGATTAGGAAAATATATTCTATTTGATTCATCACTGATATTCTCATATTGAAAAATAACCAAGGATGGAAGAGAATGATATTGACATGGAGTATTTTGAAAAAGAGAAGAAAGATCTAAAGAATCCTGTCCTTCCTGCCCCTATACCCATGAAGAGTGACTACCTTGCAACTTATCATTGTTTGGATTTGGAGTAGGTTGATCAAGTATATGAAGGAGCAAGGGATCATGAGAAAGAGATGATAGAGGATGACAAGTATCTAAATAAGAATCAATACTAAAATTTATGTGATCCAAAATCTTACGCTACCATGTTTACAGTGAGTTTGTGAGGGTGCAAATCAGAATAAATAAATATATTTAGATAACAATCAATTTTTTTTCACAACATCGGTATTCGTTAAATAAACTACCTGAATGATCTTCACTACTTTTGACGAGAGAGTTTGCGTGAGAGCACATCCTTGCAAAGGATAAAAAAAATCTATGAATAAATCCACAATGTAGATCTAATTCTCTGTAATATTAAATTGAGACATTGATTTTTTACACTACGCAGATCAATATGAGAAGACTGACACCATTATTTTAAGAGGGACAACGACACCCAAAGAGGGAACTCTGCAATATGAGACCGGAGTCGGACTCTTCGAACTTAAAGCTCCTCTTCCACGACATGATTAGTAGTGCAAAAAACTTGTTACATGCTTAGGTTTTGTGACTTTTCTAATGATGGGACCCCGAGATATTGAATCCTGCTCAGATATCAGTCTTCTTTTATGTTAGCGTAACGATTTCCAAACGTAACACTTTAGAAAATCCCCATTTTAATAATTTATCACAAATTTCAACCGGGATATCTGTGCACCATTGCGTCGACTCTTCGCAATGCTCAGATTCAACCCTTAACCAATCAGTGATCATTCCAAAAGAAGGTATCAACATAGAGAACCATACATAGGTCGTTTAATTTTTGACTCCACACACACTTGCGATCTCAACCATTACTAGATCTACTATCATATTAGAGAATAGAGAGACTAGATAGTTATGACACAAAAAAAAAGTTGTATTTTATTGATCACAATAGTTACATATATATAGGATATAAATTACTGACTCCGAGAAATCCATATCCAAAGAAAGTGGATCTAGATAGTTAATACAACTCGCACATAGGGAACTTGACTCCTCGAAAATCACAATGACACATGGAATAGTTACTTCCAAGAGAATCTTCATCATTACATGGAGTAACTTTAGTAAAGAAATAGTAATTTACATAACCATTAACACCCATTGTTGTGGCATATAATTTTTTTGATATAACCTTGCATCATTTTCATGATTCCTTTAACTAGATTAGTTAATCACATACTTTATATTATAAAAATAAGTTCATGCAAGGAATCCACGTGATAAAATTAACATTAAAATCAACCACATCATTAGAAAATGATATACCCTAGAAATTTTGTAGGTCGAAAACCAAAAAACATGTAATTTTATTATTAAATGCTCATTAGGGTGTTCACCCCCATTCAATGGCTTATAAGGGAGTCCATCCCTTGACCATTGTCATAAAATCTTACAAGGAACTATCATTTATATACAAAATATCTAGCTAAAATCTATTGCAATCATCATGATATCATTTATCCAAAAATATTCAATATTTACATCTTTGTGACATGGTTGTTTCATAAGTGGAACATCCTGCAGCTCACACTCACTTGCATGGACCATTAATTCTTTACCTGCCACAATGTTATACATAATCTATAATTTGCTGAAGTCGCCACAATGTTATACATAATCTATAATTTGCACAAGTCACCATCTTTTCTTGCCATTGTTGTCATTTGAAAACTTTGATATCATGATTACATAAAGTATTATTCAATCAATAACCAATATTTATGAGTGATTCTTCAACATCTATTCATATGCATACATGGAATTTAAATAAAGTATCACACCATGCTTCTTCTATTAACACTGCTCATATATTAATGATAAGAAAATAATTATCAAAGTGTGTTAAATAAATATCACATTACTATAATTCTTCTCGCACAAGTCACACATTCTTGTACAAAGGAAAACCACTATAACAATCCATTTTCATTTAAAGGATGCTAGAAACATAGCTTTGCTTTTTGTGTATGTACTTAGATAAAAACTTATTCAAAGAAAGCTAGCCCCTCAACTTCTTCTTTGTGCATATAACTAAGTAATCTTTCCATTACAATAGATATAATAATAATTATTACTATTATGCATGCAAATGCATGTCCCCTTCTTAGGGAAAGCTAAAGTAATAGATACTGTTATCGTGCATTCAAATGTAAGTCCCTTTTCCAAAAACATCTTTCCCAAGATAGAGCTATTTACAAAGTATATTGTACATGTAGATACATGCTTTGTTCTAAAATAAAACTAATGTGTTAGTTATTATTTCGTGCGTGAAAAACACGTCCTTATTTTTAAAGGAAGTTAACTAAATCCTACATGCAAAAAACACATTTCTTTTTCAAGGGATGATGTGCATAGAAGTCATTATTTCATGCATACAAACATACTTTTCTCTTTTCAAGATTGTAGAAAAATAAACACATTCTTTCTCAGACGAATTAACATGATGTCTATTGGTGTATGCATCTCACACAAATTCATTTCCAAGGACTTAATAATATGATTGTTATTTATTTGCGTATAAGCACATATTCTTTTCAAGAAGCCATACAATTTTTTAAAGAAATATAGCTGAATGGCTATTCTATAAATGCATAAAAAAGCACATATATATTTTTTTTTGTAAATATCGTAGGTCCATTCTATTGACTATTTTCCATTGAAAAGTAGGTTACAAAAATGAAAGTTTCAACTGTAGCCTCAACCTGCCCGAAGGAAACCAGGTCTGTTGGCCATCGATAAGCATGAAATGCGTTCCAAAACTGGAAAAGTTTCATTGTTCTATGTCCTACATTAGCTAACTGTTCCATAATATTACTTTCTAACTGCTGTCTTTTAATTATATAGCATAATCCTATAAACATTCAACATCAGTAAAGAGAAACTAAGCATCAGAACTTGAAACAGGGGCAGGATCTTTCAGCGTAGACCCGGGCATGTCCACTTGTTGCAGTTGTTGTAATTGCTTTTCCATGCGGGCTACTTTGTCGTCCATTCGGTTCATCCTGTCTGCTGTCTGATATTGGGTGACCTTGATATGCGAAAGCTGGTCCTGCATATCTTCCAGTTTGTCCATTATTCTGGCTTCCATCTTTATTATATCCATGCTTTGCATACCCGGGGGATAGCTTTGTATGGCTTTTGCTAACAGACATTTCATAGTCCAATATGTATGAATATATTGCTGAAACAATGATAGGCGACCTCTGGTATTCGCTGGATCGTTGATGAAATCTAGCGCTTCTTCTTCTACTGCAATATCTTCTTGTTCTATTTGAATCTCCTTTTCCCAACCTCTAATTTCCTGTCTGGTCCTGGAAGTATTTGTTTGAACATAACTATCTAGCAGAGTTTCCATCCTTTCCTGGGTCGATTTCCGTCCGCGTTTCTTCGGCTTTGATTCTTCTTGCTTAACCTGTTTTCCTTTCCCAGATTGATTGTTTGCACGACGTTTCCCCATCTTTCCTCGGTTATACAGCTGTAACATGCATAGATAATGAACTTTAGTTACAGTCCTAATCCCGTCAGCTATCCAAAATTCATTACCTGTTTGCTGGATACGATAGCGAAACACACCAGTGCCAGCGGCTCCATTCCTAATCACTGGGCTGACAATCCTCTGTCTGCCAGTGTTATGATGAAGAACAGGTTTAACCCTACTGAAAGCACTAGTCCTGGCGGTCAATTTCAAAATACAATTGGAGTTCTTCTGCATCATAGACACAGAATGGAAAAGGGTCCTATTCGCTACTACAATTGACATATGAGGCTCATTCATAGACCCAGGGTTTGAATTGGTAGACTTATACTTCATGCAGATGAGAGCAATGCGATAAACAACTTTTTTACTGCGACTGAGATCTAAATTCCACAACCACAACCTAGGGAAATTACAAGAGACATCTGCATGCATGACCAGACTGACTCTGACAAACAGACTCTTAAACTCCCTACTTAGAGCAATTTTGGAAAGACCATTTTTGTGAGCGGTTGCCTGAATGCAGGGGTCCCTGAAACATGGCTCCACTCTTTGTTGAGCCGGCATATCCAACTCAGAAATTACATTACCTATATGATCACGCAAAATAAACCACCCACACTTCTGAGCAGTAGCGAGATTATCCATAATGAGCAAAGAAAAGAGGTTTTGAACATACCACCACCCAGTCGACTCCCTGAACAGAGCTCGAATACGCGCCTTCTCCTTCTGTCTTACTCCAGCGTTTGCATGCAATAAGCATAGCAAGCCCGCTTGGAGAGGGTTAAGGAGGAGACTTACCATACAAGGTTGAGGCTGTCCTCCGCCTGACAACACACCCTGTCTGACCTGCAAATCTATTAAACTCCGCTCGCTTCTGTCCTGGCCTCGATCATGGTCCCAATGTTCCATTATTACCTTAAGTTGCCGCGTACCAACTCCCGCCGTCATCAAATCCTTGGTTGTTGCTGGGCCACCATTTTTAGAAATCTAGCTCTTTAGCTATTGTTTTCATGCATGCAAATTCATATTCACTTATTCTATTTTCCAAATTCTAAAATAATAATTATTCCCTCCTGTATGCACATCATGTTTCTCTTCAAATGATTTATAACAATAATAATTTTTTTACTGCATGCATGCATGCATGAATATATATATATATATATATATATATATATATATATATATATATATATATATCCAAGAAGTTTATCATCATCTCTTATTATTTTCACTCAAGAACAACATATATAAAACAATATGATATTTTTCCAAAGAAACAATTATTCTTTTTCCAAAAGAACTCTAACTCAAGAGTTATTTGTATTTGTCTTTCTACATATGAACACATGTTCTTTCCTCAAGGAAATTATCATAACAGAAATTATCATAATAGCTAGTATTTATACAAAATGAAAAAAATTAAAAGAAAATTGCCACAACTTCTTTCTCTACACATGAGGTATGCATATTATATGTAATTTTGCAAACTTAATCCCATTTATTAATGTACTCAGTTTCTCAACAAAAGGTAAAGCATCACAAAAGAACCAAGCTCCCGTCGGCATCCATATATACATATATCTATATAGATATATCAAATGATAGTGCATGTATAATCGTGAAAGATAAAGATGCACGAAAGTAAAGGTAAGGTGTAATAGAAGGAATAGATCCCCATCCTCTGTCCCTCTCCATACTCATGGTTAGGGAAACAAGCTTTTGCTCTTGTAAGCATTCTTTCATCTGCACACTTATTACTTTGTAACTTTGTCTATATCTGCCAAGCAACTGTCGTGTGAGGGAAATTTTGTGCAACCCCCTCCCATGCCAATCACCACCATATTAACAATAGAGAACTAAAGGGAAAGATGATAATCTAAATTATACTTTCTAAATTTGTCTATATGTGCCAAGCAAAGAAACTCTCGTGTGGGGAAATTTTGTGCAACCCCCTCCCATGCCAATACCATATTAACCATAGAGAATTAAAGGGAAAGATGAGAAACTAAATTAGTTAGAAATTCATCAAAACTATTTTCAATTTCAACGAACTTTTTATAATATTTAATTGTGTAAATATATGAGTTTTATATAATATTTTATGATAAATATGTTACATTAATTGTTTTCAAAATGTTATATATTAATTCTATATTAAACAATTGAATGAATTACATATCTCTCTTCTACCTTTAATTAAAAATTACTTATTAATGAAATAAGAGCACATTCTGTTTTTGTTTCATTTTATATATATTTGATGTTTTAATCAACATGTATATTAAAAAATTTAATTTATAACTCACATTAAATTTAATTTTTGTTATTAATATTTTTTAAATGTTATATATCAATTTCATATTAAAAATGAAATAATTATACAACTCTTTTGAAGTGGAAAGTAAAAATACAAAAACAATAAATTGATTCAAATTAAGTTAATATAAAATTATGTTATTCAATATGAACATTGAAAAGATTTTATTTATAGTTTACACTAAAATATTTTTTATTTTAAATATTACATGTCAACTAAACAAGAATGAACTACACATTATATAATATTAATGATATTGTTTTTACATATCATTTGTTAACTTCATACTAAATATTAAATAAATAATATCTCTCTAATACTAGAAAGCAATTTTTTTTTAAAACTTTCAATTACTCTATCTTTTTTATATAAAGTTGATATAAATTTAAAATTGAAATAAAAATATTTTATTTACGAGTGTTTTTATTTTTATTTTATTACTATCTATTAATTAATTAATATAACTATTATTTTATTAATTTTTAATATAAATATTAATATATTAAAAAAAAATCGAAACATTTTTTTGTTAATTTTAATTAAAATGGGACAGATTTAAAAAAAAATGAGTTTAAGTTGTTTAATATGTAGAGAGTATATGTTACACAAAATAGAGAGTATATGTACTAAAAACTAATAAGACTATGTTTTTAATAAAACCTAAAGGTAAAGAAAATATTTTGAGTGTTGACACTTTTAAATTTGAATGATTTTCCATAGTTGTTTTCCACTTCTAATCTAGTTTTTGAGAGAGGGTTTGCTTCTTCATCATCATCATCATATATATATATATATATATATATATATATATATATATATATATATATATATATATATATATATATATATATATATATATATATATATATATGATTAAAATATGTGAGAAAATTAAGAAGTAGTTTTCATTATTTGTTCACATATGGAAATAATAGTATAGTTTTTCAATATAATCGTATCTCTCATCCATTTTATAACTACCAGTGAGTTCCCATAAATATGTAATTTGTTCACATATGGAAATAATAGTATATTTTCTCAATCTAATTGTATCTCTCGACTATTTTATAACCACTTGTGATTCCCCATAAATATGTAAAGAGGAGATCCTCTTATGAATAAGAAGTTGCATATGACGTTTAAGAGAAAATAAATATGAAAAATTGATGGACGTGGGTCCTATGTTTACAGAGAAAGATAAATAGTGATTTTTCTAGGTAGATAATTCCACAAGTGCCTCCCATAAATGGGGAGATTTGAGGAGCACTATTAAACAAAGACCATGTGGTGTCATTCTAAATTCTTCTCTTAGGAGAAACGATAGGTGGAGCATGGAATTTTTTATATCCAATGAGTTAACTATAGCCAAATTATGAAAAACAATCTTGATAGAAGATGGACCCTAGTTTCTAAAAGCAGTTTGATTTTTTTCTAGCCAAATTCCCCATGCCACAACGAGGGGAAGTGATTTGCGTTGGATTTTTTTATTTGCAAAGAAATATTATTTTAATAGTTCCTCTATGGAAGAGCCATTCTAGTCATATGTGGGACCCTCTTGGCTCGAAATTTCCTTCCAAACCATCTGGGAGAATAGATAGCTTATGAATAAATGTTAAACTAATTCTGAGGAAGTTACGCATAAGGAGCATTTGCTGGGACCATGGAAAGTCATTTTTTGAAGATTTCAAAATGAAGCTCATGCAAAAAGCTCCAATGTTATTCACTAATGAGAGATGAAAATTTATTACAAGGAGATAGAATTCTCCAACTACATGGGTTGTTAGTTTTCCCAATAAATTATTTGTTACATTTTTACAAATAATCACTCTTTACCATAATCCCAAAGGATTAAGGTGTCTAACATTTCCCCCCTTCTGAATGGGTGTTGTGAGCCCAAGCACCATTCTGAATTTTTTCTTTTCCAGGTGCTTTGGTGAAGATGTCTGCAATTTGCTCAATCATGGAACAATGTATTAAATGAATAGTTTTGGTATTTATATGGTATCAAATAAAATGATACTTAGTGTTGATATGCTTGGTTCAATAATGGAATCTAGAATTCTTGACCAACTTGATTGTAGAAGTATTGTAGACAAGTAGAGGAATTGAGTTATCCTATTTCTCCTACAAGTCTTCAAGTATTTTCTTGAGCCACACAATTTCCTCTATTGCTTCTATATTCGCCACAAATTTTTCCTTTTTTGTGGAATATATCGAAACTAATTATTTGTGTGACCTCAAAGAGATAATTACTGATCCTAAACTCATGAGATATCATAAAGTGGATACTTTTTTTCCTTGTCCCCAAATAAGTCTGAATCAAAATGTGCAATAAGATCGAAGTCATCCACCTTCGTGTACTTTAGTCCATAATATCGAGTTCCATTTAAGCATCTCAAGACTCTTTTTTCAAAATGCCAATGTCCCTCACATGGCTTTTGCATCAATCTAGAAATTATGCTCACAACATATAAGATATTTGGTCTAGTTGTGGTTAGGTAAATGAGACTTTCTACAAGTTGTTTGTACTTCCTTGCATCCTCAAATGCATTCCCTTCTTTTGAGGTAAGATTCAAGTTATGTTCCATTGGAGTGTGATAGCTAAAATGGAGTGCAGGCACTAAGGAGAGCTGGTCTCTCCTTTCTCTGTGTTTACTTTCACCATGGGAGTCTACTCAACTTTCTTTCTTCTTTTTCATTGATCAAATTCATGGAATTTGATTAATGAAATACATAGTCAAATGTTATATAATCTCCCTTTAATACAACCCTTGGTCTTTTTAATAAAGTACTCAGACTATTATGTTTCAAATTTAAAAGCGTTCTAATTATATTTGAAACCCCTTCTTTGTATATTGTATCAAAATGTATTTAACCAACGTTTCGACCCTCATGGAGAAACTATACGACTTCAACCATATAATAAATTTACACCTATTTAGCTTCTGCCACACCCATTAATCAACGCATTATTTATTTTGGGCCCACACAACCAATAAATAATAAACAACCATTAATTCAATGAACGCTGGCCTTACCTTCATGTTAAATCCCATGCAACTTTGATTGCGATTGTCGTTTGATCTTCTGTCCCCCAAATCGAATGGTTCGGGTAGCTCTCACGTTTTTTCAACGATGGAACTTTAACGCTCCAAATAAATGTGAAATGGGCGGTATTGGTTTGATGACGTGGCATACTTTAATAGGATTGGGTTTTTATTTCAGAAACCACCCCTGGCCCCAAAAGCAGTGCGAGATAAGTGGTAGGTACTTCAAAATGGCTCAGCTTCCAATCCGGTAATTGAACAGTGTTCAACTCGGAAATTCACAACATTTCAGTTCATTTCTCTGACTATATCGCTCCAACAAATAGAGTTCTATCACAATCGATACATTCCAAGAAAACAGAGGTTTCAACGCTTTAGGCAGAGGTTCAATATATTAAACGGATAGAGATTCACTATCGTTGCACCAACCAATGGAACCGACTATTCTACATTCTTTAAAATCTCTACACAGAATAATCACATTCAATTCATTCGCTGAGAATACAAGGCTAAAGACAGACAGAGAGTAATAAGGATATTTTCCACACAGAATGGATTTCTTCCAAGTTATACACAGAAGCTCACAAATCGAAGGAATAAGTCCTTCGGGAGAATTGCCAATAACATACACAGATAGCCAATGAGTCTGTATTTATTCATCAGAGAGCAATATCTCTCAATTCAACCTTCTACTGCAAATTGCGCCCTTTAATCAGTATTAGGGGTTACATTTTATAGATTATTACGTGACTCTTTGGTTCCTTCTCGAGGACCATTTTATTCTTAACATAGAACAAAATCCTAATTACATTCTATCAACAGAAACTGAACAGATAGACACGAATCAACCTATTCAGCTTCCTCACCTATTAGACTGCCTCTAACTTCTCTAAGTGCAATAGACAACTAAGGTACTGACACCTTGCTGGTACATTTCTTGAACATTTTCGAACTCTCCTAGCCACAACATGTGGACAATTCTCCCACATTGCTGGAGTTTCCAATGCCCCTGCATTAGACTCCTGAGGGAAATTTTCTTCATGGACTCCTGTCCATGAGCTCTTTCATAGAATTGCCTAGCTTCTGCAACATAACTTCTGTCATCCAAGTAGCATCTTCATATGGCTGGTCCTTCCACTTGATCAAATACTAGAAATATTCTTGTCCTGTAGTATTTTTATACACCTTTTAGTCCAAGATCTTCTCTGGCTGTAATGGCTGTGCTATAGGTAATTGCTTTACCCATTCAATAGTCTCTCTATTTGCTGGTCCTTCATTTGTGCCACCATCTTCATACCTGTATAAATCTACAACATTAAATGTTGGAGATATCCCAACATCAGGAGGTAACTCAATTTCATAAGAATTAGTAGAAAATTTTCTGAATATCTTGCATGGTCCTAACTTCTTGAACTTCAATTTATTATACTGCTTCTTTACGAATCTTTCCTTCCTTAAGTGTGCCAAAACCAAATCTACAACTTGAAAACTAACTTCTCTTCTGCTCAAATCTGCTCTGCCTTTGTACTTGATGTTGCTGCCTTGTAGCTGCTATTTTACCTGCTCATGTATGGATTGGATCTCTGAAGCAAATTCTTCTCCATCAACACTCCTCATTTCTGCTCTTCCCAAGTTTCTCAATTTAGATATTCCTCTGGGGTGCATTCCATAAACAATATGGAATGGAATTTGTCCTATAATTCTGTTAGGTGAATCATTGTATGCATACTCTACCTGTGACAAAATATGGTCCCACTGTTTAGGATGCTCTCCTGCAAGACTCCTCAAAATATTTCTCAGACTTTTGTTTACTACCTCAGTTTGTCCATCAGTCTGAGGATGATAAGCTGAGCTGAAACTCACTTTGGTACCAATTTTCTTCCACAATGTTCTCCAAAAATGGCCCAAAAATCTAGTATCTCTATCAGAAACAATACTCTTAGGCAACGCATGCAATCTAACAACTTCTTTGAAAAACAAGTTAGCAACATGAGTGGCATCACTAGTTTTATAACATGGAATAAAATGTGTCATCTTGGAAAATCTGTTAATCACAACAAAAACTGCATCATTCCCTCTCTGTGTCTTGGGCAATCCTAAAACAAAATCTATACTCACCATATCCCAAGGCATGTCTAGAATAGGAAATGGAATGTGCAATCCTGCATTCTGGCTTCCCCCTTTTGCATATTGAAAATTTTTGCAATTCTTCACAAACCTTTCCACTTTAGTTCTCATCTTTGGCGAATAATAAAATGACTCAACTGCTCATAAGTTTTATCAGTACCAAATTGTCCAGCAAGTCCACCACTTTGCTTCTCTTTGATTAAATTTTCCCTCATGGAACAGTTTGGTACACACAATTGATTTCTTCTGAACAATAAGTCGTCTTGCAAGAAATAATCCAACAACTGACTTCTGTTTGTCAACACAGGGTTATAGCATGCTTCAAATGCATCCTTGAAATCTGATTTTTTTTTATAAATTTCCTTAAGGAAATCAAATCCTACCACTTCAAATTGGTTTTCTTGAACAAGCATGTTTCTCCTACTCAAGGCATCAACTACTATATTTTCTTGGCCACTTATATGCTTCAAAACAAAATTAAAAATCTGGAGATATTCAATCCATTTGGCATGTTTTTGATTCAATTTGGGCTGCTGCATAATATACTGTAAAGCATGGTTATCTGAGTATAGCATAAATTCTGTAGACATTAAGTAATGCCTCCATTTCTTCAATGCCTGCACAATTGCATAAAATTATTTTTCGTAACAGGAATACTTTCTTCTTGTGTCATTCAGCTTCTCACTGAAGTATGTTATAGGCCTATCATCTTGACTTAACACATATCCAATAGCCCCTCCACTAGCATCACACTTCACTTGAAATGGCTTGTTAAAATCAGGCAACACTAGAACAGGATTTTCCATTATCTTTTATTTCAAAAGATGAAAATTATTTTCAGCTTCAACAGTCCATTTGAATGGTTTTTTGTCCTTATTTATAGTCTCAATGATAGGTGCATTACTCTTGCTGAAATTCCTTATGAATTTTCTATAAAAAATGGCAAGTCCATGGAAACATCTTACCTCAAAAACACTTCTTGGTGAAGGCCACTCCAAAATTGCCTTGACCTTTTCTGGATCCATCTTCAGTCCTTCAGCAGAAACAATAGAACCCAGGTATACCAATTCTTCTTTCATGAATGAACACTTCTTGAAATTAATCAGCAACTTCTCTCGATGTAGCTTCTTCAAGACATAATTTAGATGCCTTAAATGTTCTTCCTTTGTTTTACTGAAAACTAATATGTCATCCAGATATACTATTAAAAATTTACCAATAAATTCCTTTAACACTTCATTCATGAGCCTTATAAAAGTACTAGGTGCATTTGATAACCCAAAAGGCAATACCAACCACTCATATAGTCCTTCATTTGTTTTAAAGGTTGTTTTCCATTCATCACCCTCCTTTATCCTAATCTGATGATATCCACTTTTCAAATCTAATTTTGAAAAATATTTTTCTCCACTCAAACATTCCATTAAATCTTCAATCTCAGGCAAAGGAAATCTATACCTGATTGTTATCTTGTTGATTTCTCTTGAATCAATGCACATTCTCCAACCTCCATCTTTCTTTGGGCTTAACACTGCAGGTATTGCACATGGACTCAAGCTTTCTCTGATCAGACCTTTGTCAACCAATTCCTGCACTTGTTTTCTGATTTATTCATTCTTGTGGGAGACATTCTGTAGGCTGCTTTGTTTGGCAGATTTGATCCTGGAATCAAATCTATCTAATGGCTGATTTTTCTTACAGGAGGAAATTCATCAGGAAAATCATCCACAATAATATCAGAATAATTGTCCAGTATTTCTTGAATTTCAATTGGCAAGTCAGAAATTTTTGTAGAAGTAAGCACAACTTTAGGTTCACAAACTAAAGCAAAATTTACCTATTCATCTTCAATCTGCTGTAAGTACTCATTCCCACTTAGCAATAAAGTCTTTGGAACAACCTTTCTACTTGATGGTTCTCCTTCCTCCATAGGTATCAATGTTTGATGTATTCCATCCTTGAAAAACTTATAAGTGTTCTTCTTACCATCATGTACTGCTGCTCTGTCATACTGCGAAGGTCTGCCCAACAGTATGTGACACACATCCATAGGCATCACATCACACATGATCTTGTCCTTATAGCTGCCCATCTGCAACTCTATTTCACATTTCTCCTTCACAATCAGCTGGTGTCCTTTATGAAGCCATGACACCTTGTAGGGTGTTGGATGTTCCCTTGTCTTCAGCTTTAATTTCTCTATCACCTCTGTAGAGACAAAATTGTCTGTGCTGCCACTATCAATGACCAGCTGACAGCATTTCCCTTGGACTTTGCACACACTCCTGAACAAAGTCTTCCTCTGTGCTGGTTCAGCAACTTTCTTTCTTTGCTTCAACAAAACTTTATTGACCACCAAAGACTCTCTCTTCTTTGGTAGGATTTCTTCTTCTGTTTCAGACAACCTTGCTGCTTCTTCTCCAATCTAAGCAACAATTGCATTTCTCTAACCGGTACCCATATTCTCTGGGCATTCATAGTGTTTATGCCCCAGTTGGCGATATCTATAACACCTCACTTCTCTTCCTCTATTTCTGCCTCCTCTTCCTCTGTAGGAATCCCTTCTGCCCCTTGCATCACCTTCTGTGGATGCATTCTGAGGTGAGCTGCTGCTAGCTCCATCTCTAGGTGCTGTAGACCTTCCTCTACCACCCTGACTTCCCTTTCCTCAGAAAGTACCTCTTCCTTTGGTAGACTTCTTTCTCAGGAGTTTCTCTTTAGCTTTCAAGGCCATTTGATAAGCCTCTTCTACTGTCTTAGGTGACAAAATACCTATCTCATCCTGTATCTCTAACTTGAGACCATTTACATACCTGGAAACCTTCTCTGTTGTGTCCTGGATTTGTCCAACTCTTATCCTTATTTTATAAAACTCTTATGTGTATTATTTCACTGTCATCAATCTCTATCTAAGGTTCTGCATTTGTCTAAACAATGTAAGCTAATAATCACTAGGCAAGAATTTACCGTTCAGTTTTGCCACCATTCTGGTCCAGCTGTTGATTGGTTGTTTACCAACTCTCCTTCTCTCTGCTTGCACTCCATCCCACCAAAGTGCTGCATGTCCCTTCAACTTTGTCAATGCAAACTTAACTCTTTTGTCTTCACCCATATCTTCATAATCAAAACATTTATTCATCTCATTATTCCAGTATATCAATTCTTCTAGATTCAATCCTCCTGCAAATCTTGACACTTCAAGTCTAGGCTTAGATGTAGACCCCAAAACAGATTTAAGGAGTCTCATCTTAGGATAAATCTCAACATTCTCTCCTGCCTCTTCTTCAGTTTCAGGTTCACTGACATCTTCAGGATCTTTTAGGTGTCCTAATTCCATTGCTTCCAATCTGGCTTGGAACTGCTGTAGGGTCTGCAATACTTCTGCATTGGCAACTGGTCTGCCTCTTCTTCTACCAGCAACACCTCTGGCAACCAGGACAGCCGTGCTAGAATTCTTCTTCTGGCTTTTGGAAGTCAGTTCAATCTCTGCAAAATGTCTTAAAAATATGATCTGATACCACAAATGATAGCTAAAATGGAGTGCAGGTGCTAAGGAGAGCTGGTCTCTCCTTTCTTTGTGTTTAATTTTGCCATGGGAGTCAACTCAAATTTCTTGCTTCTTTTTCATTCATCAAATTCGTGGAATTTGATTAATGAAATACATAGTCAAATGTTATATAATCTCCCTTTAATACAACCCTTGGTCTTTTTAATAAAGTTCTCCTACTATTATGTTTCAACTTTAAAATCATTTTAATTATATTTGAAACCCCTTCTTTGTATATTGTATCAAAATGTATTTAACCAATGTTTCGACCCTCGTGGAGCGACTATACGAATTCAACCATATAATACATTTACACCTATTTAGCTTCCGCCACACCCATTAATCAATGCATTATTTCTTTCAGGCCCACACAACTAATAACTAATAAAAAACCATTAATTCAATGAATGCTGGCCTTACCTTCATGTTAAACCCCGTGAAACTTTGATTGCGATTTCCGTTTGATCTTCCTTCCCCCAGTTCGAATGGTTCAGGTAGTTCTCCCATGTTTTCAAGGGCGGAACTTTAACACTCCAAAGAAATGCGAAATGGGCAGTATTGGATTGATGATGTGGTAGACTTTAACAGGATTGTGTTCTTATTTTGGAAACCACCCCGAGCCCCAAAAGCGGTGCGAAATAAGTGGCATGGTATTTCAAAACTGCTCAACTTCCAATACGGTAATTGAACAGTGTTCAACTCGGAAATTCACAACATTTCAGTTCATTTCTCTCACTATATCGCTCCAACAAATAGATTTCTATCACAATCGATACATTCCAAGCAAATAGAAGTTTCAACGCTTTAGGCAGAGGTTCAGTATATTAAACGGACAAAGATTCACTATGGTCACACCAAGCAATGGAACCGGCTATTCTACATTCTTCAAAATCTCTACACAGAATAATCAAATTCAATACATTCACTGAGAATACGAGGCCAAAGACAGACAGAGAGTAATAAGGAGATTTTCCACACAGAATGGATGTCTTCCAAGTTATACACATAAGCTCACAAATCGAAGGAATAAGTCCTTCGGGAGAATTGTCAATAACATACACAGATAGCCAATTAGTTGGTATTTATTCATCAGAGAGCAATATCTCTCGATTCAACCTTCTACTACAAATTCCCCCCTTTACTCTATATCAGGGGTTACATTTTATAGATTATTATGTGACTCTTCGGTTCCTTCTCGAGGACTGTTTTATTCTTAACATAAAACAAAAGCCTAATTACATTCTATCAACAGAAACTGAAAATACAGACATGAATCAACCTATTCAGCTTCCTCACCTATTAGAATACCTCTAACTACTCTAAGTGCAATAGACAGCTAAGGTACTGACACCTTGCTGGTACATTTATTGAACAATTTCGAACTCTCCTAGCCACAACATGTGGAAAATTCTCTCACATTGCTGGCTAGTTTCCAATGCCCCTGCACCAGAGTGTAGAGAGAGTCACATTCAGCCATGCCAAATCTATTCAATAGTTCTCCAATGTATTTTTTTAGGGAAATGATTATGTATTTTGAAATTTTATTGAATTAAACTCCCTTAATAATAATGAATATGTCCAAAGTCTATCATTTCAAAACCTTTCTTTATCTCTTTCATCATGGATGAAATATAAGTTTTACTCTTTCTAGTTATTAGCAGATCATCTACTTATACTACAAGATACACAATTGTTTTTCCAACATTCTTGAAAAACAAAGCTACATCATCAAGATTGTAGTTTTTGAAATTTAACTTGAAAATATGCTCATTTAGTTTTCATATCATGCTCATGGTGCTTGTTTTAGACCATACAAGGATTTAATGTGTTTGCATACATTTTTTTCTTGTCCCTTAAAAAAAAGCTACAGGTTGAGACATAAAAACATTTTCTTTAAAACCCCCATTCAAGAAATATGTCTTCACATCCATTTGATCTATTTTCCATCCTTTTTGTGCCGCCAAAGCAAATATGGTCTAGATGGTTGCCCACTTCACTACGGGAAAGAAGGTTTCCTCATTATCAAAACCTTATTTTTGTGCAAATCCTTTTGCCATGAGACTTGATTTTTTCATGTCAAGTGAGTCGTTTAATTTATATTTGTTTTTGAAGACCCACTTACATCCAATTGGTTTGGTTCAATATACAAGGTCCACCAACTTTCAAGTTCCATTTTTTATGAGTGCATCATATTCCTTCAACATGGTTCTTTTCATTCTTCATGAGAAGCAACTTCTTTGAAGGAAGAAGGTTCAAAATTAGTGGAAAAATTTAGTTCACAAATAAAACAAATATTTATTTCATCCACGCCACCTCAATTTTCACCTCCATTGTCATCTCTAATAGAACTCCTCGTTTCAGTCATTTTGATCTCATCAAGCTTGATACTTTCAAGTTCCTTGATCAACCACTTTGGTTGTTTTGGATAAGGACTAGATGGCTTCTATGAGGGTGTAGCATCATCAATGTTTAACTTCTCAATTTAGCCTATAATATGATGAGGTATCTGGGACTTCTTCATGAGGATGAGTTGGTTCTCCAGGGAGAGATTCCAAATATTGACCCAGAATTGGCCCCCCCCTTCAACATTTGGAATATCATTGTCAAATTAATGATATGTCTTCATCAAATAAATTCTTTCAAGATAATCAAACTGTCCCTCAATAGAGTCATCACTTTTACTAGACTCAAGGAATATGACATCTCTAGAAAGTATGAATTTCTTATTTGCTCATCGTAAAGAAAATAGGCCTTCGTGGTATTCAAGTAACCCAATAAAATGCATTTACAACTCCTTGCATCAAGTTTTTTTATATATTATTTTGGATTCAAGGCATAACAAGTGGAACAAAAAATCTTGAGATGCTTGATGGAGGGGTTCTGGCCATACTACATTTCTTAAAAATTCTTGTTCCAAATAACATGTGATGGGAATCTTCTCTTTACATGGACTGCAAACAAAACAACTTCAAACAAGAACATCGATTTTACATTTTTAAATAACATAATGGAACAAACCATATTCAACAATTTACTTCAACCCAAAACATCAATTCTACATTTTTAAAGAACATAATGGAACAAACCATATTCAAAAATGTTTTATTCATCCTCTGAGGTACATCATTTTCTTTTAGGATTATATGGAATTGTTTTCTGACGTTGGATCCCATGCTGTCAAAGATAGGAGTGAAAACCATTACTAGTATATTCTTTTCCATTATCTGTATGAAGATCAATAATCTTAGTTTTTTCCTCATTTTCAATCCATGCATGCCATTTTTTAAATGTTTCAAATGCTTTATACTTTTCATGATGTTATTATGAATGTCATGATGTATTATTTATTTCCATTTGCAGAAGGTACAACCATAGAACCACAAAAATATGAATGAATCAAAAAGAGTTTTCTATATGCTCTAGAATACGAGTCATGGAATGATTGTTTTCTATGTTTTCCAATAATGTGCGTAAAACATTGCTTTAGTTTTATAGGATTAGTTGAAAATTTAGATGCCATCTTTAGTTTCAATAACCTATCTTCTTCATCTTCAATCTTCATCATCTTATAGTTAGAAGTCCTTCTTATTTCATCTTTTCCATTCCATCAAAAATATGATGGAAAGCTTGATAGAAAGTTATTTTATTTCACATGGACATCTAAATCCAAATATTTTATTTATGGTTGAGATTGAAATATCATTACCAAGTTGTAATATCAACAATTAATTTAGCAAAAAATGACTGAGATTATTGATATTTTATAATGATTTTAATTAAAACTAATAAAAATTGCATATTCATTTTCTTTTTATTATTTAGAAAATGTTTGATTTTTATTTTAAAAATTCACAAACATCTCTCTCATATTGAGTTTTAGAATGTGCAATTTTTTTTTTTCTTTCTTTTATAGAATTATTTTTATTATTAATTATTTTCAAAATATTACATATGAAATCCATACTAAACAATTGAAGGAATTAAAAACCTCATTTCTACTTTGAATTAGAAAGTACTTATTAATAGAATAAGAACAAGTTCCCTCTTTCTTTCATTCTATATATATTTGATGTTTTAATCAACATGCATATTTTAATGTCTTAATCAACATTCATATTGAAATATTTAATTTATAATCCACATTAAAAATGAAATAAATTAGACAACTCCCTTAAAATAATAATAATAATAATAATTTAAATTATTTTATCTTTTTAATAAGTTAATATAAAATTATGTTATTAAATATGGTGATTGAAAATATTTTATTTGTGGTGATGACTAAAATTTCTTTTTATTAATATATTTTTTGTTTTTAATATTACATGGAATGAATTGTACTAGATTTAAAATGAGAAATCCCCAATGCATCATTAATGGTAATGTATATGCGGATATACACCATTAAATACTTTTATTTATATACATAGCAATGCCGCATCTTGCTTCTACTAAAATACCACTTCTTGTGAGCAAAAGTCGTCTCTTGAAAATTTATGAGTTAATTTCGTTTCCGATCATCTTCAACCCCCACGACACCTGATTCGGTTCCTCCTTCTAATCCTCATTCTCCATCTTCGCAACACCCATCCCATTCTAAATATTTGACATGAGATGCTGCGGGTTGGCATTCTCTCCAGTCCTTCTCTCAGTTTTAGAATCTTTGATTTCCTTCAACAACGCTTCGGCACTATCCAACGACTTCGATTTTCCTCTACTATTATTTGTATTAGAGTTCGTATAACCGTGATTTTTGTTCAGTGCCCCTTGTAGAAAACGCATGGCCTCCTCCATATTCCCTTGATTTATCAAAAAGACGCTTATATTGTAGGCCTTATTGTCATCTCGCTCAAATACCCATGCTTTCTTGCGTACAATTATTCATTCAAAAGATATTTAAATCCTATTTCTAGCAATGTAATTGAATTGTAGAAATTCGTTCATTGATCTTCAATCGAAATCCAACTGTAAACGATTTCTACAGAACAGTAGTTATGCTGTTGCATATACCCTTTATGGAAACCTGAAAATTCCTTCCATGTGACCATGTAGTTTTGGTGGCCTTGCCATTAAATGCAACACGTTGCTGAATTAAGAGGAGGTTATTCTTCAGTAGACTAATCTGCTCATCAAATCTTCCACATTTATGCAATCAGAACATAAAGTTTTGGGGAGAAGAGAAAATGCTATAGAATGCTTATGAATATAAAATTTGTTTGAGATTATACCTTAAAGAGATCACTGAGCAAATTATCAAGAGACTCTCGTGCTTGCTACGAGAAGAGGTGCCTGAAGGACTTAATGGCTTCTAGGGCTTCCAGAGGTTGATTCTGCTGCTTCATCAGCAGGGCCATGTCCTTCAATGAACTGTCGACTCAGTCTCCAACATTTATAGCTTCCCAGAACAATGCAATGGCGCTGGCTTCATTCTTCTGGACCACCTGTATTGGTAAAATTTAAATATATTAAAGTTTAAAGAGTCATGAAGAAAATATATTGCTCAAACCAAATTAGCAAATTGAAAAAAATAATAGCGAACTGTTAACCTAAAGGTGTTTGCTTCTTCCATAGGGAGTATCTGCAAAGGGGACCTTGTATATTATAGCATTAAATGGATCATCTTTTTCCCGCACTTTCAAGAATCCAATTGGATTTTCCTAAGATAAAACAGGGGATATGTTCTTCTG
The DNA here is from genome assembly GCA_034641835.2 of Pinus albicaulis. Classification (NCBI taxonomy): domain Eukaryota; kingdom Viridiplantae; phylum Streptophyta; class Pinopsida; order Pinales; family Pinaceae; genus Pinus; species Pinus albicaulis. The sequence continues at coordinate 594,405,871 of CM076576.1, forward strand.
TTGACAGTGTGGTTTAGCGTCAGGATTTGTTCCAGAAAATGGCAAAGACTCGGCTCCAATTATCGTTTATTCTGTTTTTGAAATCTGTTTCACCGCTAAATAACAATGTCCAAAACTTTTCTGGTGCTAAAAGCACCTACGCAGTAGATGTTGGTTCTCCTTACCAATATTTGTATCAGTGACCATAAGAAATCAATGACCTTATGCTCTCATTTCCAGGCCAGAGAAGATGAATTCAGATACATTCAAGGAGACTGTCTGAAGACTGAAACAAAAAAGATTTTAAACACAAACACTCTAAAAAATATTTTACATTCTTGAGCTTAGATAAATTCAGACGACAACCAAAGATTTCAAAACTACCTTTAATCCTTCGGCTCCGAATTGAATTGAGAGTGTAAACTCTAGAAAAATATATGGGAGATAGGAATATGCATGAAAGCATTCATAACAATTCTTGGAGATGCTCTAGTGGTTCTTCCAAAGATTTATGCATCCTCCTCTTGTAGCGAAATAATTTTCTTTACAATGAAACTTAACGGCAAGTTAGAGATGCAATGAACTTCGACGTGATTCTGTCCAGATGCCTTGCTTGCTAATGGAGCTATCTTTCAATCGAGTGCATGCATATATACTAGTGGGCATGTCGTCCAACATGTTTTACTATATATATATATATATTTCGTCTCTTTTGATTGAGAGGACTGTTTAGATATGGAGGATTTGGTAGTTCCGTGAAATAAATTAGATGATGGTTAGGTTTAAAGCTCGATATGGAGGAATTGGTAGTTCCATGAAATAATTTGGATAATGTTTAGGTTTAAAGCCGATTTCCTATTGAACTTGGAAAAAAATTGTTCCACTTTTTTGTTATAATATGCTTCTTTACTACGTCTCTCTAAAATGATTGATTCAAAATTTTACTATTGTGAATTTTTTTTTTTTTAAATGAGAAGAAGATTTTTTCTTTTTTTCATTAATAAAAAGATAGTACATCATCATCATTTTTTACTTTTTTTTTCCTATCCCTTCCATTTAAATAATTTTTTACTTTGTTTTTCCTATCCCTTCCATTTAAATGATGTCTAGTGAAATCTCAAATCCTAGAAGAAATATCTCCACCAAAAAATTAATTACTCTTTTTCAACACAAAAGTTTTATCAGTGATTTACAAAGGTATCTTCATGTTAATGAAGTCATACATAACATTACCAAAAAGGAAATAAGAAGTAGAAGTTGAAACTTAGATAGAATCAATGCTCCTTGAATTCATTAGGTTGTTATGATAATATTCCAGTAAAGAAGATTCTACCGATTACCACCCTGATTCCTTTTTTGGATAGAAGATCAACCACTAATTTTGTTCCATGTAGATGTGATTGAAGCTGATAGACAAGAAGGAGGTGGACAGTAGTCGAATACGATCCATCCAATTTGAGAGGATGGGTGGATATAATTGAGAGTATTTTTTAACCCAATCAATAATACTTTTTTCATCTATGTTGATTGTAATGTTGTCCAGACCCAACCATGAGGAAAAAGAGAGAGCTCCCTAGAGAACAATCACCTTCGCTCTGTTGTTAGTTCCTCTACCGCCATTCCACCAGATGTGATAATAATGCTCTAAATCCAAAGTAATTACCACTCTATAATCACAACTTTTGTTCTAACAAACTCCATCAAAGTAGGCTCTCAGAAAATCTCCCTTGATTTCTCACTTTGTAAATTTTTTAAATTCTCAGTTTGACTTTTGTAAAAGTCAAAAGGTCAAAGTATATGAATGTAAATGGTCAAAAGTAAATGTAAATGGATAAGATAGGGTTTCTTAGGTTTCTTATCCTCCATTTAATGCTTTGAGGAAATTTCTCATGATGCTTAGGAAAATGAGGAATTTGTTTAGTAACCTCCCTAGTGTGTAGCAGACTTTGGATAGGTGCATGTATTTGGATTTTCTTGTTAGAAATTCAACCTCAAAGAGAGGATTTCAACCTTAGTGGGTATATTAGGTACTTTGTAATCAATTTAAAAGGATGGATGTTGTGAAATTGAGCCTTGGACACTAGTGTATTTATGAATTTGACAGGAACTAATAGAAAAAAATTGCAGCTATTGTGGTGGGATTCATGTGGTATGTTCCTCAGCACTATTTCTTATTCTGTGATCATATGTTTGAATGTATTTTACCTTCAATTTCCATTTCCATGCCTTATGTGTTTTATTTCTAAGATGATAAACATAAATCATTGATTTAATGCTCTTTTTTGGAGAAGTTTTCACATTTGTGTTCATTTTCTTATGATATAAATGAATTCATGAGATTCATGCTCGTTTTGAAACCCTATCAGTCTACCCTATACACAAAGATACCTCTAAAGTGCTAAATTGTGTGCCTAATTTTCCCAATTACATCTTTGTACATCTGATTTTCAAGGCCCTGACCTAGCTTTCCTAGACCTAAACCACCATCCAACAAAAAACAATCAAATCAACCAAACCGTGATCTAAATATATGTAGCCTAATAACTTTCATGATCTAGTCAATTCGATGTGATTTCATTGGGATATCCCTCTTAGCCTAGTAGGGATAGCTACTAGGTTAAAATGCTACGTGGTTACCTTTGTTGGTCTCCTTTTTAGCCTTCGAAGAACTGGTGGAGTGCTAAAACCCCGGTAAAGTTGTGTGAAAATGCATGGAGTTAGAAATTTTTTATACAATTTACCCACAGGTAACTATCCAAATTACTATTCAAGATTCCGTATTAACTATTAGATAGAATCTATTAGAGAATAGAGAGATAATATAGCGATTACACACAAAACACACTTGTATTTTATCGATCACAATAGCTACATATATATAGGATATAAATTACTGACACTAAGAAATCCAGATCCTAAGAAAATGGATCTAGATAGCTAATATCACTACAACACAAAGCGGGGTTTTAAGACAATATTTAAGACAATTTCTGGGAAAATTGTCTTAACTTGAGACAAAAGAAAACTTTTGTATTTTCTTAAATATTGTCTTTAAGCGGGTGTCTCAAATTAAATTATCTTAAAGTTAAATTGTCTTAAAATATTGTCTCTATAAAGACAATATATAACACATACATTTTTGTCTCTCCAAAGATAATTTCAATTTTGTCTCTCTAGAAACAATAGTTGGGATCAAAGACATATTGTCTTTAAAGAGACAATGTCTTTGATCCTAATTATTGTCTCTCTAGAAACAATAAAAAATTGCATCCAAAGATAATCCAACAACACTTTTGTCTCTTTAGAGACAATATAAAATAATGAATCTAGAAAATATCTCACCATTAAAATAAACTACAATATCATTGCTTAATTCATATTAGGACACAGTGGAATTGAACCACTAACCTCCTACTTATAAAGCAGGCGCTCTTCCACTGAGCTAGCATTCTTTAAATAATTATGAGTTATGGTATCCCTTGAAATTGCATATATAGGCATTGATTTTCAACTAGAATTTTCACCCTTCGAATATATACATAATAACATTTGAAATATAAGGGTTTCTAATGTCTCACTGGATGTGGGGATCGATTGGTCAAAGAGGCTCGAAGTTCGGGTATCTCTTGAAAGATCTTGTGTGACTAATGTCTTTCATTGGTATATTTACACACCTTTTTCTCAACTCAAGCTCAACCATGCCTTGGTCCCTCAAAGGTTTCATGGATATCATTAGTTATTTCAAATGGATCTTAATTTACTAGATGCCCTGCTTCCATACATGCAACAATCCCTGAAATCATACTTTTCAGTAAATGAGTATGACCTTTAGCTAAAGATGAAAGTTGAGTAATGTGAAGGAATTGTTAGGAGACATATACAAGAAATATTAGGAAAACGAATGTATAGATGAGGACATTCGATGACATCTTGCAAGAATATTAGATAAAATTACAATCTATCTTAAGGACTTGCTTCCCTTCCAATATTGACATTAAAAAACCCCGTGTTCTTCTACAAGCACCATCTTCATCGGTAGATGCAACCACATGGGTCACAATAAGACTCCATGTTTTTGATACCGTTACACCAGTGAGCCTTGCAAAAATATTAAGTTGCTCCTGCATTAAAAATGAGACTTGTTGAGGACCTATAGCACATAATTTTAATTATTAGGTAGATTTGAAGTTAAAAATACATGATTTAAAGGCGAACACATGAAATAACTTTTGAGTAGAATCCAATGCAGATCCACAAAGAACCCATTTGCATGGATGTCCCAACAGCCATGTCCAAGCTTGAATTTCTTTGAAACCTTCCTCAAATTGTTGTATACCAGGGCTTTTGTCTCCTCTGAAAGTGTTGAAGGGGTGAAAATATAGTAAGTAAAATCCAACATAGAATTGAGGTTTAAAAATAAAATACATAACTTAAAAGTAGGTTTACAATATAACCTAGTGAGTGTTACCTTATCAGCAAAGTGTTGTCCCCTTCTTGGTAGGGAAAATTGTTGTGCTTTGAGCTTGTGGATGATATCCTTTCATTTGTAAAATTGCGTGATGAATGAGCAGGGAAAATAATTACAAATTATCCTACAGAAAACATGGTAAACAAAAATTGACAAACTCCTCTCAATTTCCATCTGTAATACCTCAATAATTTTCATCAAGAGGACTTAAGAGACAAGGTTTTAAACTCTTATGAAATCCCATCCAAATTCTGGAGTAGAAAGGGCACATGGGACATGAAAGCTCCTATGACACTTTCTGAAACAACAACCTAGAGCAGCCCCCTTGAGTCTACAGAGTGCATTTGATTTTGGTGCCTCTTGCTACCTCTGCTTCTAGATTCATTACAAAATCATCTTTGAAATATACATCTGGTGCCCTGAATTCATCCAAATTTTAATAGAATATAAAATCATGCTAAATTTGAAAGCATTAAACATAAGCAACATAGACTATGTAAACAATAATAATTCTAAAGGGTATTCTGGAATGGCTTCTTTATATTAAAATTTAATGACAAGGATAATTTTAATTGAATATAAATCCATGTTGAATTTGAAAGCAAGAATTAAACATAAACAACATAGATTATGTAAACAATAATCATTCTAAAGGGTATGCTGGAATTTATTTATTGTATGAAAATTTAATAGTAAGAATGAACTGAATACTCACAAATAAAGAATTGCAAAAACAAATGGAAATTTATTTTCTAATTGCATACTATTGAGCAAAGGGCTTACGCACATGTATAAAATTTGATGGAATTTGTTTCTGCTTTGTTACAGAACTCCCATTACTGTAATGCATCATCTCCCTTGAAGTCTGGAGCATGCATTATTACGTATCAACTTGGAAAAACACAGAATTTCAAATCTATCCGCACTAGCTAAAAAATTCAATATAACATCACCTTTGAGTTGCTAGAAGCTCAAAAAAAGTGACAAAAATCACATAAGAAGTCACCCTTTGATGTACTAGGTTCAGTTCTCCAGCAATTTCGAGGGATCTGTGGGTACATCTTAGAAATTCCAGCCTGTGTATTTGGCTCAAGACTACCAACATTTTTAATATTTTGGATATCGTGTTGATGCTTTGGTGTTAGGTCAACATAAGACTCTATCATGTCACTAGGATACTGGTGTTGCTTGTCTATTAATTTAGTATCAATTTGTGACTTCACTTCTACGGAATTGTTATTTGTAGTTTTATCAGTAGGTAAGCCAAACATGGCATTAAATATATCAGTTGCTATGAAAATAATCTCCTTTTCTGTGTCCTTGGGATTCATCTTGTTACTTTCACAACCAACAATAGTACTACTGATAGGAGAAAGAATTTATCTGATCACTTTTTTCTTTGGACTTCATTTGTGTCTCCCTTTTGCAAACTCTCTATACATCCTTTGTTCCTCTTGTAGACTTGGCCCCCCTCTTTCTACGTGGATTTCTTCCAAAAAAGTTAGATGGAAGATCAGAGCCTAATGTCTAGGTATAGCCCCTTTCAAATACAGCTCACTTTTGTAGTATACATTTGTATGTAATTTTGCTAACTCAATACAAATCTACCAGTTCCCCTGAAAAAAATCATCTCCTCAAGCTACTCATCACACATCCATGATTCATTAACTAAATATATGAATTTGGTTTATCTAAATGAGTTCTATTGTATGTAATTAGTAAATATTAAATAGTGACTCTGCTTATCCATCACTGCAATCTCCAACTATGATTTTTTTTTGGTAACATCTTTGCAATCTGTGACAAATCAAATTTAAAAAGTTGGTTCTAAAATCTCACAATCGTACAACTATATGCAAAGCTAGGATTACATTAAATGGCACCAACAATATTAAAATAAGTCACATCATATTATTACAGAAAATATAATGTTCAAGATTATTTCAGCCAACTTTACACCACTCCTTAATCCCAATTTCATTTGTTGAATTTTCACTCGTGACCGCTAACAAAATGGATAATGTGGCTAAGAGAGCTGTGTTTCCTTACCATTATAGAGCTAAAATAATTTAATTTCTTCAATTCCATCTATTAAAACCTATCATATCTATACCGGTGAAATTCTAAGTATAAATTCAGGTAGCAATCTTTGCATAAGTATGCCACAGAAAGGACATAAAGGTTTTGGACATCCACATAGAAGAAAGTGCTCAGATAAATATTTAACATCTTGCAATGATGACAAATAGAAGATGATGCAGGGGCATTAGACACTAGCCAGCAATGTAGGAGGTTTTGTCCACATGTTGTGATTAGGAGGGTTAGAAAACATTTAAATTGAAACAACTAGGTGTCAATACCTCAGCTGATTGTTTCATTTAGATTAGTCAGAGTCTGTAGAAGTCGAATAGTTCAGTTCAGTCCATCTGTCACATTTCAGTTAGTTGAATTATTGTAATTAGGCTTTTGATTTTCTGAATGGTCCTCACAGAGGAACTGAAGAGACACATTGTAATGTATATAAATTGTATCCCTCGGATGCATTGAGTGGAGAGGAAGACGAGAGAAGAGAAGAAGAGAGATTTCTGCAATAAAATCTGTGTATCAAGAAATTGCTTCCAATTAAATGAATTTCAGTTCCCGTTGATTATCCAACTGTCTTGAATCGTTGTTTGTGAGGAATTTTGGTTAATTGTGTGGCGATTTAACACTGTCTTGTATATAATCATGAATTGAGGTGTTGTACAATATTCGCATCTCTTTGTTCATTGTTTCCCTTGAATTGTTTGAAAAATTGAAACCCCATCCGCAGACGAGGTCTGCGTATTATTGTGGTCATTGAACTCGGTCCCGTAGCAGTGCAAACCCCGCTTACACAGAGACATAATTGTTTTGCTATCGGAACCCTGACTGAGGTTAGATGTGAGTTAATAAATAAGAGGATAGCGTAACCCGACTTGAACCCTGGTCAACACTTTTTCAAAACCGTGAGTGGATTTACAAAGCCGGATTTCCCATATCGCACCGCTTTTGCAGAGTAAGCGGTATTCTCCAATCGCGAGAGATTCCATAGAACCGTCGACACGTGGCAAAGGTGGACCCACGAAAACTGCCATCATTACGCGCCATCGCATGTTAAAGTTCTACGTCGGAGGCCACGCGATATTGTCGAGCGCCGTCGATCTGGAGGGGAGCCATCGGACGGTGGTCGTATGAGGAACATGTGTGAAGGTTAACCAAGGTACGGTGCATGAATTTGATTGGACTATTGATATATATGTGGGCCCGGGGCCGAAGGGCTATTACAAGTCATTTGTTCAAAAAGTACTGGGCTATTAATACAAAGTTCCGACGGGTGACAACCTTATTATAAGGTGGCGAAGGAATATAAAGGTTGAAGATATAATTTAAATTCAAGGTTTGTAGAGTATTTGTTTATTTGTCAATTTCTTCGAAATTAATAAATAAAATTTCGAGAAAGAGAAAGAAGACCACGTGGCAGAGGAAAATGAGGTTTTACAGAGAAATGCTGACAGAGCCACGACTACAGTAGAGCATCTCTCCTTAGGGGCGAATTTCAGTTTTGTTGCTGTCATTTGTGGTATCAGAGCATTTTTGAGTTGTTTTTGCTGAGAGCTGACATGGCAATCCAAGTTGGCAGAGGTGCTGGCAGAAGGAGACCTGTTGCCAACACAGAGGTGTTGGGGATGTTGCAGAGGGTCGAGGCCAGAATGGATTTGATAGAGTGAAGACAACCGAGAGATTCTGAAGACATCAGCGAACCTGAAACAGAAGAAGCAGAAGAAAATGTTGAAACTCCTCCTGACATGAGGGTCCTCAGAACTATTATGGGGTCTGCAGTTAAGCCCAGGATTGAAGTATCAAATTTTGCAGGAGGATTGAATCCAGAGGAGCTGGTGGACTGGATAAATGAAATGAACAAGTTCTTTGACTATGAAGAAATAAGCGAAGATAAAAAGGTCAAGTTTGCAATGACAAAGCTGAAAGGACATGCTGCACTTTGGTGGGATGGAGTGCAGGCAGAAAGGAGGAGAGTTGGAAAGCAACCTATCAAGAGCTGGACTAGAATGATGGCTAAATTAAAAGGTAAATTCTTGCCTAGTGATTATCAGCTGACATTATTTAGGCAATTGCAGAACCTGACACAGAGGTTGCTGACAGTAAAGAAATACACAGAGGAATTCTACAGAGTGAGCATAAGAGCTGGGCAATTTCAAGACACACCAGAGAAGACTACCAGATATGTGAATGGTCTCAAGCTGGAGATCCAAGATGATATTGGTCTTCTGTCTCCTAAGACAGTGGAGGAGGCCTACCAGATGGCCTTGAAAGCAGAGGAGAAACTCCTGAGGAAACAGTCTACCAAGAAGAGAGGTACTTTCCGTGGAAAGGGAAGTCAGGGTGGTAGAGGAAAGCCTACTACACCCAGGGATGGAGCTAACAGTAGCTCACCTCAGAATGCATCTACATAGGATGATGCAAGGGACAGAAGGGGTTCTTACAGAGGAAAAGGAAGAGGAGGCAGAGTTAGAGAGTTGAGGTGATATAGGTGTCAGCAAGTAGGACATAAGAACTATGAGTGTCCAGAGAATGTGGGTGCTGGTCCAAGAAATGATGTTGTTGCCCAGGCTGGAGAAGAGGTGTAAATTGAAGAAGAAATTCTACCAGAGAGGGGAGAGTCCTTTGTGGTTAACAAGGTCCTGTTGAAGCAAACCAAAGAGGTCACTGAGCTTGCACAAAGGAAGACTTTTTTTAGGAGCATATGCAAAGTCCAAGGGAAATGTTGCCATCTAGTCATTGATAGTGGCAGCACAGGAAATCTGGTTTCAACTGAGGTGATAGAGAAGTTGAAGTTGAAGACAAGGGAACATCTAACTCCCTACAGGGTGTCTTGGTTGCACAAAGGGCACCAGCTGGTTGTAAAAGAACAGTGTGAGATAGAGCTGCAAATGGGAAAATACAAGGATAAGGTCTCGTGTGATGTAATTCCCATGGATGTGTGTCATATACTACTGGGTAGACCTTGGTATTTTGACAGAGAAGCAGTGCATGATGGAAAGAAGAACACTTACAAGTTCTTCAAAGATGTGGTACACCATACATTGATACCCATGGAAGAAGGAGAGCCATCCAACAAAGTGATTGATCCAAAGACCTTGTTGCTGAGCAGGAAGGAATATCTGCAGCAGATAGAAGAAGAGGAGGTAAGTTTTGCTTTAGTTTGCAGACCTAAGGTAGTTCTTACTTCTACAAATATTTCTGATTTTCCAGTAGAAATCCAAGAGATGTTAGACAATTATTGTGACATTTTTGTGGATGATTTACCTGATGAGCTGCTGCCTGTGAGAAAGATCAGCCATCAGATAGATTTTATCCCTGGTTCAAATCTGCCAAATAAGGCAGCCTACAGAATGACTCCCACAGAAAATGAGGAAATCAGGAGACAAGTACATGAATTGGTGGACAAGGGGCTCATCAGAGAAAGTTTGAGTCCATGTGCAGTACCACCAGTATTGAGCCCAAAGAAAGATGGAGGCTAGAGGATGTGTACTGATTCCAGAGAAATCAATAAGATCAAAATCAGGTACAAATTCCCTTTGCCAAGAGTTGAGGATTTGATGGACTATTTGAGTGGTGCTAAATATTTTTCAAAGATAGATTTAAAAAGTGGATATCATCAGATCAGAATAAGAGAGGGAAATGAGTGGAAAAATGCCTTTAAAATAAATGAAGGACTATATGAATGGATGGTAATGCCTTTTGGGTTGTCAAATGCACCTAGCACTTTCATGAGACTTATGAATGAAGTATTGAAAGAATTCATTGGTAAATTTGTGATAGTAAATTTGGATGATATATTAGTTTTCAGCAGAACTAAAGAAGAACATTTAAGGCATCTTAATCATGTCTTGAAAAAGCTGCACCAAGAGAAACTGTTGATAAAATTAAAGAAATGCTCATTCATGAAAGAAGAGTCGGTGTATTTGGGCTTTGTTGTTTCTGCAGAAGGACTGAAGATGGACCCAGAAAAGGTTAAGGCAATTGTGGAGTGGCCTTTACCCAAAAATGTTTTTGAGGTAAGAAGTTTCCATGGACTTGCCAGTTTTTACAGGAAATTCATAAGAAACTTCAGTAAGATAAATGCACCCATAATTGAGGCAATAAAGAAGAGAAAACAACCGTTTAAGTGGACTGCTAAAGCAGAAAGAAAATTTAAACTTTTGAAGCAAAAGATAACTGAGAAGCCTGTTTTGATCCTACCTGATTTTATTAAACCATTTCAAGTAAAGTGTGATTCTAGTGGAGAGGCCATTGGAGCTGTGCTGAGTCAGGATGATAGGCCTGTAGCCTATTTTAGTGAGAAGCTAAATGACACCAGAAGAAAGTATTCCTCTTATGAGAAGGAATTGTATGCAATTGTTCAGGCATTGAAAAGGTGGAGACATTATTTGATGTCCAGGGAATTTGTATTATATTCTGACAATCATGCTTTATAGTATATTGTACAGCAGCCCAAGTTGAAGCATAAGCATGCCAAATAGGTTGAGTATCTCCAAGTTTTTAACTTTGTTTTGAAACACATAAGTGGCCAAGCAAATAAAGTAGCTGATGCTTTGAGTAGGAGGCACATGCTTGTTCAACAAATTAATTTTGAAGTTGTAGGTTTTGATTTTCTCAAAGAATTGTATAAAACAGATCCAGATTTTAAGGAAGCATTTGAGGTATGTTGTAACCCTGTTTTAATAGATAGAAGCTAGTGGCTGGATTATTTCTTGTAGGAGGACTTACTATTTAGAAGAAACCAACTGTGTGTACCAAAATGTTCCATGAGAGAAAATTTGATCAAAGAAAAGCATAGTGGTGGACTTGCTGGACACTTTGGTACTGACAAAAATTATGAGCAGCTGAGTCACTTCTATTAATGGCTCAAGATGAGAGCAGAAGTGGATAATTTTGTGAAAAATTGAAAAATCTGTCAATATGATAAAGGAAGGAGCCAGAATGCAGGATTGTACACTCCCTTGCCTATTCCAGACAGGCCTTGGGACATGGTGAGTATGGATTTTGTTCTAGGATTTCCCAAGACTCAGAGAGGGAATGATGCAGTCTTTGTTGTAGTGGATAGATTCTCCAAAATGGCACATTTTATTCCATGTTATAAAACTAGTGATGCCACCCATGTTGCTAACTTGTTTTTCAAAGAAGTTGTTAGATTGCATGGGTTGCCCAAGAGCATTGTTTCAGACAGAGACACCAAATTTGTGGGTCATTTTTGGAGGACACTATGGAAGAAACTTGGTACCAATCATAGCTTCAGCTCAGCTTATCATCCTCAGACTGATGGGCAAACTGAGGTAGTGAATAGGAGTCTAGGAAATTTGTTGAGAAGTATTGCAGGAGAGCATCCCAAGCAGTGGGATCATATTTTTCCCCAGGCAGAATATGCATATAATGACTCACCAAACAGAAGCACAGGGTAGAGTCCATTCCATATTGTCTATGGAATGCACCCCAAGGGAATATCAGAGTTAAGAAATTTGGGAAGGGCAGAGATGAGAAGTGCTGATGGTGAAGAATTTGTTTCAGAGATCCAGGCCATACATGAACAAGTGAAACACCAACTACAAGGAAGCAACATCAAATAAAAAATCAGAGCAGAATTGAGCAGAAAGGAAGTCCATTTTGAAGTAGGATATTTGGTTTTCACACACTTGAGAAAGGAGAGATTCCCAAGGAAGCAATATAACAAACTGAAGTTCAAAAAGATTGGGCCATGCAAGATACTTAGAAAGTTTTCTGCAAATGCTTATGAGATTGAATTTCCACCTGATGTTGGAATATCTCCCATTTTTAATGTTGCAGATTTGTACAAGTATGAAGATGATGGTGTAGAAGAAAGATCAGTAGACAAGGAACAGATTGAGTGGAAAGAGCAGCTACCTCCAGCGCAACCATTGCAACCAGAGAAGATATTGGACATAAGAGTGTTCAGGAAGACCAGAGGACAAGAGTACTTTCAGTACTTAATCAAATGGAAGGATAAGCCAGAGGAAGATGCCACTTGGATGATTGAAGGAATGTTGCAGAAGATAGGCAGATCAGTGGAAGAGCTCATGGACAGGAGCCCATGAAGAAAATTTCCCTCGGGAGTCTGATGCAGGGGCATTAGACACTAGCCAGCAATGTAGGAGGTTTTGTCCACATGTTGTGGCTAGGAGGGTTCAAAAACATTTAAATTGTAACAGCTAGGTTTCAATACCTCAGCTAACTGTTTCATTTATATTAGTCAGAGTCTGTAGAAGTCGAATAGTTCAGTTCAGTGCATCTGTCATATTTCAGTTAGTTGAATTATTGTAATTAGGCTTTTGATTTTCTGAATGGTCCTCACAGAGGAACCAAAGAGACACATTGTAATGTATATAAATTGTATCCCTCAGATGCATTGAGGGGAGAGGAAGAAGAGAGAAGAGAAGAAGAGATATTTCTGCAATAAAATCTGTGTATCAAGAAATTGCTTCCAATTAAATGAATTTCAGTTCCCGTTGATTATCCAACTGTCTTGAATTGCTGTTTGTGAGGAATTTTGTTTAATTGTGAGGCGATTGAACACTGTCTTGTATATAATCGTGAATTGAGCTGTTGTACAATATTCGCATCTCTTTGTTCATTGTTTCCCTTGAATTGTTTGAACAATTGAAACCCCATCCGAAGACGAGGTCTGCGTATTATTGTGGTCATTGAACTCAGTCCCGTAGTAGTGCAAACCCCGCTTACACCAAGATAGAATTGTTTTGCTATCGGAACCATGATTGAGGTTAGACGTGAGTTAATAAATAAGAGGATAGTGTAACCTGACTTGAACCCTGGTCAACACTATTTCAAAATCGTGAGTGGATTTACAAAGCCGGATTGCCCATATCACACCACTTTTGCGGAGTAAGCGGTATTCTCCAATCGCGAGCAATTCCATAGAACCGTCGACACGTGGCAAAGGTGGACCCACGAAAACCGCCATCATTGCGCGCCATCGCACGTTAAAGTTTGACATCGGAGGCCGCGCGATATTGTCGAGCGTCGTCGATCTGGAGGGGAGCCAACGGACGGTGGTCATATGAGGAAGATGCACGAAGGTTAACCAAGGTACAACGCGTGAATTTTATTGGACTATTGATATATATGTGGGCCCGGGGCTGAAGGGCTATTACAAGTCATTTGTTCAAAAAGTACTGGGCTATTAATACAAAGTTCCGACGTGTGACAACCTTATTATAAAGTGGCGAAGGAATATACAGGTCGAAGATATAATTTAAATTCAAGGTTTATAGAATATTTTTTTATTTGTCAATTTCTTCGAAATTGATAAATAAAATTCCGAGAAAGAGAAAGAAGACCATGTGGCGGAGGAGAACGGGGTTTTATAGAGAAATGCTGACAGAGCCACGACTACAGTAGAGCAGCTCTCCTTAGGGGTGACTTTCAGTTTTGTTGTAGTCAGAAGAACATATCACGGGCTTGTTTTGAGAGCCCATGTCTCACAGAAAATGCATAACCATAGAGAAATAGGAGGACAAACCTGCATGGAAACCGCACAGCGCTGGAGTTTGTGATTTTGGCTGCCCGAATCACAACGCTCGGCTTAACAGTAGGAAAGTTCAGAAGATTTAAATTGCACAGGTCCATTGCGAAAGGTACAACGCTCTGAGGCAACATATTCACTAATGCTAAAAACTCTTCTATATGAGACATAGAATCAACAAATTTTTAAACAAGTAAACCTTTTTTGGATATACTGACAGCAGTAACATAAACTATATTAGATGAGGCCAGATTCTAGCAAGAATAGAGGATAAGAGTTAGTAATTCGTGATGTTACAAAAACATCAAAAGCGTCCATCATATATTGATAACTGGGAATACTCAACAGAAGAGATTGATGGTTCAAACTAATGATTAAGGACACAAAAAAGTACATATATTTTGTGCCTCAAAATTATAATAGATTCCTTAAGACATTTTGCGTCCATCCTTTATACTAATTTAAATAACCATGGAATCCAACACCACACTCGAAGAAAACAAAGAAAATAATAACTTGCTCCACAAAAGGAGTTCATATACACTTGAGACCTTACCTCTTTCACCCAAGTTCCTGGATCTGTCCTGCAAGTTGCTTAAGAGGATCAGGTACTTTGGCACTATTCAAAGAAACTCATTTCTCTGTTTGTGGAGCTCCTGCTGGCACTGAGCTTGTTTTTCCTAGATGAAAAATTGGCTGCACATAAGAATCACGGCATGATATAGCTGACAGAGTAAAGTATTAAAGCCTTTCTCTAAGCTCATGCTCACTTCTCTGCAATAACTTGGTCCAACCCTTCAACTTCTCATGCCTATCAATGCTTTCTTTCTTTTCGACCTCACATAGCACAGAACTTAGAGACTATGTCTTGATTCCTGATAGCAGTAAACACTTGGAGATAAGACTAGAAAATGAATGTGATGACAACTTTCCTTTGAAAGTAACCTTGGTAAATGAATTAGACACATTTCCAAACCACAGACCTGATGGCTCCTTGAGAACTAGCTAGAGAGATATTTGGAGAGTATTGTTTTAAAAACATTTAATGTTAGAACCTTTAGAGCCAACAGTGCCATTAGAACATCCCAAAGAAATAGTGGATTTGAAACATCCTCAAAATGCTTTAGAGACCATAGCACATATGAATCCCAACAAACAACATCCTTCTCTGAAAAGCCACCATAAATTTCAGACCTACAGTCTAATAATTTTCCCAGAGCCGATTTCAACTAATGACCTCCTATCCAGAAGAATTGTGCAGTTGCCTTATGGGACCTAAATTCAAGCCAAGCCCATAGCTGTGTCAAGAGAGACATCATTACATTCATCTTATGGGATAATAGTATCATATTTATTCATCCACTGTCTCTTACAACCAATTGGAAAATCGAACCAGCAACATTTAAATTAACATCTTAGGGGCTTCATTTAGGATTGTATCTTCTAAGAAAACTATTAACACCTATGAAGAACATGTCTCATGCTCACCTTGATTGATACATGGGATCCACTAAATCGGTATCAATGCTCCATATCTGAAATTTAAATGCAAGACGATTATTTCAATAAGGAAAATTGAATCATCAATTTCAGCCTATTCCAAGTAGCTCTATCGTGACATAAAAAAAAAATCCTAACTAAACCTAAAATCTAACGTACATTTATAAAATTAGATTCTAAACCTAGTTTAAAGTTAATACACAGAGGGTAGTGCATGGCTATGGAAAGGCTCAATACCAATGGCTTAGCCAATCAATGATTCCATAGCTGTAACTACCATTCCTTGATTCCAATGCATTAATACTAATGTTATAAGTCAACCATCAACATTTTAAAGGAGCCATACAACAGCACTTCAACAAATCAATGAATTAGGAAAATGAAAAAACTGGGGGGTTCTCAATGCACAAGAAATGAACACATTTAACATTTTATGGGCACAATATTAATTCACCAACCCAAGGAAATCATTAGTTTAAGTACCAATTAACTAACCAATGAACAGAGAAATTGAAATAAGCGTTGTAGCTTTAAAAACATCGATTCAATTAAACATGGAATCAATCCCAACGCTTAGGGAAATAATGGAAACATTTAAGGAATCGTTCATGTGATCGGTTGTACGTGCTCTCACAACAATTAAATGCACTATAAACAACGAAATTCACCCAAGAAACCCAACTTGGCAAAACCAGTATTTTATCGCTTTTATTCATGCTTGGGGATATACACTCTCCATTAGAGATTTAATGTATTCTTACTCACTAGAAATGTTTTTTACGCAATGGCCTTGAGTATTTGATTGGGAGACAATCCTTGTTCACCATGGGCAGCCCCCTTTTTTTTCCCAAGCTTCAAATTTTCAATTTCTTGGGCTGTTATTATATCAAACAGACATCCTATATTATAGAGTTCACTTAAAATGGCAACCATCAAATGATATGTTTCATCTTCTTGTGTCCTTTGGCCTTTAGTATTCAAGGTGACCATTGACTTCACACTTTTGAAAGAATTTTCCTTGTTTCTAAAGTTTAGATTTATTCAGATCCATTTTAGACAAGAGAAGGCGAAAAGAGGCATTATGTTTATGGATAAATGATATTTCATCTACCAATGAATGTACAAAAGAAATCCGACAACCACTCTGGAAACCATTTCAGATAACCCATTTCAACCATAGCAGATGACCTTCAAAGACATACATATTAGAAATACATTTATGGGAAGGATTATGCAGACATAGAGCACATTAAAAGGCATACATTCAAGGCTGAAAAATCTTCCCAACCAGAAAAAAAATCCAAGAAGAAATCATATCTGACTTGCTCTCAAAAGGAAAACAATAACATTACATTCATTTAATCTAAAAGATAAAATAATTTCGAGAAAAATTTCCTTTAATTCAATGAATTTAAAAACAAATTTAAATGGTATTTTATGGAAATAGGATTCATTCAATTCAACAGAATTCAATTGTCGAATTTGAATGAATTTAATCGCCATCCCTTTTAATTCAAATTTTTTTTAGCATAGCAACTGAAAGAAGCCAAACATGATGAATCAATTCATCTGTCCCGCTAACAGTGAAATTCACTAATTCAAAAATTTGTGTTAAGGACTGAACGCATTCAAGAGGATGTAGTTTGGGTAACATATTCTGACATGGATACACCCTCTTGACACCTTTAGTCAGCCTAAGTGCTCTGTTTGGAGGGTTGGCCATTCTTTCTCTGTGATATTTTAAGCTAAATATCAGCACCATAATTAGTATCTCTATCATGCTTTCTATATACTAATATGTACTGAAAATACAAAATTTTCTTGAGAGGTTTCAATTGCTATTTTTGAAGAATTTTCTATACATGGATTGTTGCCTTGAGATAGCTAACGTACATCATCTGAATGTTATTTTGGCTATTTTTTTGGTGCTATTTTAAACAGGCTCAGAGAACCTTTCTTAATGCGTTCAATGTCCTAGGATGACAAAACAAATCACCTTATACTTTTCCTGTTGATCTGTCAAATTGGGAAACTAATGGCCGACAAAGCTCCATATTACACTAGACAACAGAATGGTGAAAGTTTGGATTTCTCCTCATCCACCCCCCCCCCCCCCCCCCAACCACAAGGAGGCTAACCAATATTATCGAGACCGGTTCACAAGTATTGCTTCATACATCAGGATGCACATTCTCAGAGCATTAGAAAGATCAGTTCTTCCCATCAAGATACTTCCCAACCCTGGAGGACCAAATACAGATCCATTCAGAGTTTCCTTCCTTTGACCTCAAACGCTAAAAGTATTCCTCACTGGTACATTCCCCCAAAGATCATACAACGAGAACCCCTGATGGCTTCAAAATTCAGAAGACTTCAACAGTAAGCCAATCCTGGTTCGTCGCCCTTGCAATTGGCCATTAGACTAAAGATACTTTGTAATCATCAACCTCATTGTCCAATCTATCTCTCCCTCTTGAGAGTTTCTTGAGTGGTCCAAACTCAGTTTTTTGTATGACCCTACCTTTGTCACAGTTTTATACATATGTTTTGATGTTATGTAGGTTTCTTTATCTATGTTATTTTTGACATTTATATGAGTTGTGCTTGCGCTCCCACATTATCATACTCTTTAGTCCCACTTACTTACCTTTTTTTTTCATTCGTCATACATTAATATAGTTATCTTAACTTATGATCTTAGAAAGAGGGACCAACAACAAAGTTGAGGGTGTAGAAATAGTGTCTATCCCAATTGTTGATTCACAAAAATCATCAAGCATAGATTCAGATCATCCATTGTCCAATACAACCACAGAGAGAGTTTTACCTTATAGGAAAGCTAGGAAGGCATAGCATAAAAATCTTTCGCAAAAAAGGTGTTTAAAATTCTTGTTGATTTTGTGCCTTTCATGCCTGGAAGGGTGCTTGGATGGACAACTATTTCATTCTAGTATTGAAATATTATTGTCAGGGAGTGTTTTAGGGAATCCACTATTTTATCCAGCATGTTTTCATGTCTCAGTCCTTTTCAAATACTCTGATCACTAGAGTAAGTTATATAATTTAAACTTGAATTACCATTTCAAACACAAAAAATCTCACTCATGTTATGTCTACCCCTTTTAACTCATACTCTTTATAATTGCCTCAAGAACAAATGGTTTTTAATTGATAACATTTTGTGTTCAAACTTAAAACTTACTATTAGTTAAATACAAGCTATCTGTAAAGGTCCAATATTCAATAAGTACTTTTACAAGTTCCAGAATAAACAAGCACAATGACAAACTTACGCGTAAGTTCAATTATAGCCCTTTGGGTTCGTCTTTTGAGCTTGTCCAAATCCTTTTTCACATCCCTAAGAAGGTCCCAATTGGATTTTTGGGGGCTATGCTGATAATTAGATCCTACAAATCATTTGAATTGGTGTCCATTTTGGAAAATGCATATTGACAACCATTGAATATCATACAGTGAAGTTCATTTGTCAAAATTCCCTCTAAAAGATGATTATAAATGAAAAAAGAAAAATACCTCTACCCCATTTGCTTTTGATGGAGCAGTAGCCACAAGATCATCTAATTTAGGGATGGTTGGTGGAGCTACTCTGTTCTGTTGAAGGTTCTTATCTCTAGGGATATAATTATGGAATTCCATGTCTTGTTGCTTGTAAACAGGTTAAGGGAATCAACAATTGCGATAAAGTCAACATAAATTCCCACATAAGAAAAATACATACATACCAGGTTAAGAAAAAAATTAATTTCAATTATTTGTATCAACATATGTCCTTTATATCTTACAAAAGATGTAACAATTAAATATTATTTTCATTCATGGACCAAATAGGATGTCAACCTTTGATGTCTTGATCGATAACACATGTATGCAACTGGTGTATAGTTGTATTGATGTGTTTATAATTCTCACAAGCTCAAGCTTGAGAAATTGTATATTTATAGTCAATGCTCATAAAAGATTCCAACTGATGTGATAAGAAGACATTTAATTAACAGATGTAATGGGTTAGAGTGTTAATTTTCCATCTAGTGCATTTTCCTTACAAAATTTCTTTTCCTAGCTCCGCACAATGTTTTCATTCATGGACCAAACAATATCTCAATTTGTTATTTTTTGATTGATAAGACATTTATGTAGTTGGTGGACAAGTCAATTGATGTTTCTGTTTCTCACAGGCTCAAGCATGAACTATTCCATATTAATGGTCAATGCACTCGATAGATTCCAAGTGATGTGCTAAGAAACCATTTGATTTATAAAAGGAATGAGTCAAGAGAAAAAAATTTCTGTCTACTACATTTAACATTATCATCATGAAATCTTCATTGTCAAGGAATTGGTATTCGTATTCCAATTCTTCCTAGCTCTTTACAATGTTTTCATCATCAACAGGTGGGATTTGTCTTCCCTTAAAATACTTTATCTACCAAACGATTTGCATACTTGCAGACTTTGACCATTATCTGGACCAACGTCCCACCTGAAATTTTTACATGCATTGACTATGTATCTCTATTTCATAACTCATCTCTGTGCATATGAGCAGATCCATGCAATATAAATTTTAGAGAACGATGATTGGCTTTGTCTCGGGGGTTACTTTGACAACAAAGTATTTTTTTGTGGCCAAGATCCAAATCTGAACCATTTGCGTTCAGTTCAAAGTCCTTTGTTCCTTAGTGGTCGAAAAACCACAACTTTGAGCACAAGAGGACTGAGTTTATGTCAAAAAGGAGGCCAAGTATCTCTGAGTTGGAGGACTCAATTTCTCACTGTAAAGGAGAGTTTCACTGCCATAAAGAGGGGTCTAGTTACTTCTCTATTGTTGGTTAAGTTGAGCCCATTGAATGGCCAAAATATTTTTACATCCCATGGACACGATCATCCATCTGAGATGGTTGAATATGATGTCAAAAAGTGGCAAGGGCATCCTTATCTGTTGGATGAGTTCTGTATAAAGGGATGAGACCAAAAATACATAAGAAGGTTGAGCCCTATAGCTTTTCCTGGAAGATCATGGAGCTTATGTAAGGGATTATAATTTATTCCTACATCATAAAACAAAGCACAGATTTGTAGTTGAAAGGTTTTCCAAATGGCCTATTCATGGATTGAAGTCTCTAGGAGATAGGAGTTGTACTCACAATCATTTTGGGATTGATAATCCTAGAGATTATACAGTTGGAACCACTCTACAAGCATGCAGCATGAGCCTTATTCACGATGACGATATGCTTCTATAAACTACTCTGTAGGAGATGGGATAAATAGACTGATTGAAGTGATCCAATACAAAAGTTCATAGACGTTCTGTAGTCAATATCGGTGCAATAGGTAATCTGTTTTGTTTTCCATGAAGCATTGTTTTGTGCACGAGTGAAATATAAGTCTTTTTTTAAAACCTGAACAAATATCTTATGATATGAAGCTTGCATTTGTAGCGTTCTACTGAACTTATGAAATCTCAGTAACATAGTTTATTATGAAGAGGAATTGTATATGAATCAAGGAATATCCCCTAGTGAATTTATGATAATGAAAATAGAGTTGTGTCAGTATGGTATGTGAAACTGTAACCTTGATTACATTGAATCAGCACTGTAGGCCATCACTTTAGATCTGCATCCATTGCATCTACAACTACCAAAGTTATAGTAAGGTGATATTATGATAACCTCACAACATATATGTTGAAACTGTGTGTGCATTTAAAATGCTTTGTGCCCTTGATAATCATACCAGTATGGCTTTTTCAATTGGAGTTTACTAAGATCATGCTTGCTGCCAAGTCGGATTTCTATCTAAGATAGGATTTTCTTAATGATGAGATACTAACAAAGGTTTGTGGCATATTCTATTTCCCATGACATAAGTACTACATCTTATCCTACTTATATCTTGGTAAAGACATCAATATGCTAGATCAGAGAAAGAACATCATCAGTATGGAGATAACAAAGAAATCCTCTCAATCAACAATAGGCACAGTGTAAAAGACGCCATCTACATGCATTCCATTAGTAGCAAGAAATCTTCAGTATGGGTTTCTTCATTCATCAATAAATGACATAATTGTAACAATTTTCATTCTACTAGTGTTTTCCTTTTGAAGAGAAGAAACACAGAGAGAGAGTAAGCCTCTCTCTCATAGAGACAAAATAGTTGTGAGATGTACGAAATAAACATGATTGTGCAGAAATGAAACAGTAGTATGGTAAATGAAGAGAGACAAAAAGAGAAACAATAGAAGTGGATGTCGTATATAGTTAAAGTGGTAGTGTTATTAGAAACTATGGACTGTAGAAATCCACTTGAAGCAGTATGGAGGTCAGCATGGAATCAAATGGAACATCGGCTCATGGGTAACAACCACCTTGAAAGTTATAGGTGGCATCAGTCCTATGTATGGCATCTCGAAACATACAACCTAACATCATCTATGGCTTCTTTTCAGTCCAAATATATGTATGATATCCTTACTGTCCAATTCCAATGGTGATATGTCATAATCTTGTTCATAAAATGAAGTTGTGAACAAGACAGAGGATAGCTTATCTATGAAGAAGCAACTAGATATACCAATTTGAGAAATTGAAGCTTTCACAATTGAAGAAAGTACATAACATAACATCTTTCAAAGCACGTTAAGCAGAAGATCTTGCTTTTATTACATTGAGACGACATCCTATAAATAATTGTCTAAATGTGAAAGCCTCCTCTTCATGAACTGGGCAATTTGATGTATTGCTAGCTGTCATAGAAAGACTTCAGAGGGAGCTATAACATCCCTGATGATTTTCTTATTCAATGTTGAGACAAGTCATGTCATCTGAATAAGATGACCCTCATAAATCATATCTTTGTTTCCTTAGAGACTGTATATAAGTTGTATGATTATAATTGGAAGATTTTGGCACATCGAGCAAAGTATTAATTATAGGTTAAAAATATCTAGATGGATATGTTTTGGGCAAGTTTAATTTTTCAATATTCAGAGGGAGCTATGATGTTGATGATGTATGAGCTAAGTTTAAAGGATGGAAAGTTTACTAATCCAGAAATAGACAACTTATGGATAAGCCTCATACATTGGACAACTACTTATTGAGATTAATTACATTTCTAAAGTACATTGTAGAGAGTTGTTGATCTGAAAGTATGCTAGATGATAAGAGCACATATAATTTCTATTTCTCTTGAGGTCCTCCTTTATTCCTTAAATATGTTGAAGATTGAATTCTGAAAGCACCGTTAAAGCATAATTCACAATGCAACAAGCATGGCATATCATGAATCGATTTAAGGAAAATCCTCAGCAGTTATTTATGCTCATCAACATTGTTGTATATTGAAGAATACGAGTGCTTCTCATATTAACATCAAGCACCACTTTATTTATGGTACAACCGAACTCATTTAATATCCAGCGTTCTAGGATGGAAGCACATGTATTTACCATCCAACCAAAAATATAAAGGGTAATGGTGATGAAAAACCACAATGGTTCTTTCATGGATTCATTTGGAGGGTGAAAAGGATTGAAGTGCTAGTTTATAGGTTGATAAAGTTCCTAACCACATTGTGGGGGAAGCTTCTCTAATGGTGCATGAAGTTCATATAGATTTATCCCTAGGATATAGCTAAGGCAGTGGACAAGTTAAAGGTGGTATTTATAGCTAATTTCTAGATGATAAACATTGAACAATAAAAAATCACTAAGCTGAAGGAGATTAAGAAAATGGTTGGAGAAATTTCTCTGGGGTATGATGAAAAATTACAAAACTTAATCAACAAACTCTCCTATACTATCCATGAAACTCAACACAAAGAATGATCCATAAGTTTTTTTCTCTTTAATAATGTACCATTAATGCAATAGTCATGGGTGACATAAAGGGATGACTTATCTTAAGCAATGAGGATAGAATCTTGTAGGGTGCACATCCATTTTACTAAAAAATTTCATGCTTGGTAGGATATAAGAGAGAATTATGTAAGGAGTTCCATCTAGGTAACCTTATTAATGAACCCTATTTTACATATTAATTGTAGGATGAACCTATTTTATTATTGGGAAGAGAGAAAATTTCATAGATTATAATGAATCCTTATACGTTACCTGCATTCTAATGAGTTAACAAAAATTAATGGCACTAGGAGAGTGATGATATTGTGTTTTTGGCAGAGATATTTTATCTCTTCCTCCAATACCAATATTCTTCTTGTATGTTGAAGCAAAAATGGAAATCCCCAATGGAGATCATTGCCTTCACAACTACACCATTTATATTGGTGTCTTGGGCATAAACTTGGATTGTTTTCCACTAGGGCTACTATATGTCAGTTCATTGAGCTACAGTGATAGGTGAGAGCTATGTATAGCTCACTAAAGGTGTGTCAAGGGGCTATTAGTTGTCAAAGATTGGATATTCTCCCCAATGAGAACAAACCAAGTTAAACCTAAGAAAATTCCAATGGATTTAATAAATTACAAGTAAATCCTATGCTAGGTGGAAGATCCATTTACAATTATAAGCATACATAACTTAACTAGTTGATTGAGAGGCAGTGAGTAAAATTCTCAACCCAATATGTAAAAAAAGTATGGATTTATTATGAAGTGATCATATAGCATTGTTTAGGCTGTGAAAAATGAACTAGCAAATGAATGTCCAACTTATGGTTGTATTTAGCTACACTAGACATAAAGGAAAATTTTGAAAATGGAAACTCAAATTTTTGGTCTACTTTCATAATATGTTACAAGAAAGGATAAAAAATTAACCATACTAACAATGCCTAATTTTTTGTGTTACAATTAATGGAATATGTTTAACATTATGAATAAAAGTAGCCATCAATGGACCTATTTCTGGAGTTGCTTCCAGTCCTTTCTAACTTGGTACAAGGCCATTTACTCTGCCTCTAGAATTGGTTAAGCAACAGAGTATTTTCTTCTACACCAATTGATTTCCCCCCACAAATATTAAAGACATAATCTATCATCAAATTTATTCCATCAATCTTTGTAACCTAATCAACATCATTATAGTTGCTTCCCTCATTTCCTCGCCCTCCAATTACTCTAGCTAAAACCCAATCCCTTAGTGCCTTGTAGCCATGATAATATATTTCAAATTGCTGACCAAGGATTCATGCTAGGCATCATAATATATTTCAAATTGCTGACCAATGATTCAAGATGGGATTACAGAGGTTTTTTTCACATGCCACGTGCTCAACTGAAAACTATTTTTACTGTCGATATGTGTATATGCAGCAACAAGACATCTATTCAATTTTACTGGTTGGGTGGCTCTAAGAACCATGCCAGAAAGGTAATATTTTAAGATAATGAGGATCAAAACATTGTCTTAATATCCCAGGCATTAGGGATTATAGAGATTTTTTTCCCACACGTCCACCCTTATGGATTCAACCTGCATACATATTCTGGGATTCCAGAGAATATCTTACTCCACCAAACATCCATGAGTGATTCCAGATGTTTGTGTTCCACACCTCCACCCTTCTATTTAATTAGGAACCCTAGATAACCCAACAATAGCCATGCTTAATGAAAGGCGAAGGGCTTTGAAGTTATATTACTCTCTTATGGAACATGAAAAATATTTCGAGTGTTTTTTATCTGATATGAATTTCACACTGTTATGAAACATAAAACAATCCTAGACATTCTCTATCAAATAATGGGTTCAAGCTTTATGCCCTAGCAGGAATAATTCCATCCAAGCAGTGGCATGATAGGATGTAAAGAAAAATCCACTGATTGGCATTACTGAAGGATCATTCCCCACACAAAGAGATTAAGGGTTCTAGCCTCCTTATGTAGACACATCAATGTGAGTGCCACAAATAGGACTCACAATAGTAAGAATAATACAAGTGATTGAGATTGCAAGCATGGTTTCCTTTATCAGTCGATAAACCTTCATTGATATTTACCCTTGGTTTTTATTCATTTTAAATGAACTGATAGATATCGAACAAGAAATAGAATGGATGTAACTCACCTTTGGTGCTACGACGTTCCAAGTCTTGCAGTTCTTTCCCACTAGTGTCCAAGCCTGAGCTCTACCATCAACATGCTTTATTTTGTCCCTCGATTTCTTCTCGCTCTTCAATATTCCTCCGTATATTATTTCCTCTCCCCTCCATTCCCACTGTGTTATCTCTCCTTTTTCCCCTCCTTTGCTGTGTTCTCTCTCCCTTTTCCCCTCTTTTGCTGTGTTCCCTATGTATTCTTCTACTCGCATCATCCTTCTACTTATTTGGCCTTTCCCTTCAGGCCTAACCTCGTATGGCCCCTGTTCTTCCTAACTCGTCACTAGAAAATAATTTCTTTTGACCACCCCCTTTCATGCCATTTTTCCTCCTAGAAGGTAAACAAGGTGTGTGGGAGGGAAAAAAATCTTGTTCACCATTGCAAAATATCTACCCGCCATTGATGGTTGTCTTCACTCCTCTCCCTCTGCACCCCAGGTTTACTAGGTCTCGGTGTTTAATTCCCTTCTCTATCACAGAAATTCGTTATACCCTATAAATGTGCACTATAGATACCAATAATTATCAACTATGTATATTTCAACTTTGAATATTTAGTATAGCTCAAATTTAGGTTATTGTTTTTGAGGTCTTACCCAATGTATTTAAAGGTGTGTGGCCCTTTAAGAAAAGGCCATTATGTTATTATTTTAATGGTTAAGATCTCGTTTAGATTTTATTTATTAATTTATGTTAATGATTAAAGTCCTATTTAGATTTTATTTATTAATTTATTTATAGACATATTGTTTCTATTATTTCCAATATATTTATTATAATTTTGTGAATGTAATTTCAATATGTATTTCCAAACGTAACAAAATATATATAATATCATACTGATTTGAGATGAATATGGGAGTATTTATATTATATGCTTAAATGTGCCATAACTGAGACCGTTAACACAATATGTACTTGTTTACCACATGACGAGGGTCATTACATAAACGATCAAGTAAAAAAATCCAAAATTTCAAGAGATAGGCATACAAAGAAGTATAAATAAGAAGATTAGGACCAAATTTTTACTGGAATGAATAAAACACCTCGAAATAATTGACCATTAACCGACAGTAATGACATATCCAGAGTCAAAAACTCCATCAACATTATCACGAACTTCAGCCCCTTCCTACATGTAAAATGATCAAAGAAACAATACTTATATGAAAATTATTGTCATATAAATAAATATTCCCTTCAAAGCATTTTCTTGTATGGGAATTGAATAAATTTTATTTTACTTATGAGATTATTGATTGCAACCAGTCCTACAATTGCAGTTCTTGGTGGCAGATTATTAGATAGATGTTGATTTTTTGGTATTTTTTCAAAACCATTTTTGAAGTGATATCCTTGGAAATATTGTTTGGGGCATGTTCAATTGGAGAAGGGTCTATGGGAGCCGGAGTTTGTGAGAAATTATGTGCAAGTAATGGCATTGTCTAACTTAGAAGACCTACATGCAAACATAAGAACTTCTTTTCCTTTTGATTTTATTGCACTTCAGGAGGGGTTGGTGTTTGATGTTGTTGATGAGGCATTTAATGTTTAATGTTGCATTGTTGTATTTAATGATGATTCTAGTTTTGTTGAACAAAAATGCCAAGGGGTTGTGGAGGAGACCTGGCAGTGGAGTAGGGAAGATTACATGGAGATTGTTTTCTCTGAATTGTCCCTTCTTGATCGAATTGAGAAGGAGAAGATTGTTGTGAAAGTTAATGTGACTATCCTTCTTGTTCTACTTCAAGATCTATTCATTTCAAATGGACCATCTTTTTCTATTTTAGTTGAAGATTTTCTGAAACATTAATCCAAGAAAAACAGCTTAGATATCCCCACATTATAGATAATATTGATAAATAAATAAATCATCAATTATAGTATTCCATGATTCAGATGTAAGAATTACAAATTATATTGTATTTCTTTATTGTTTCCATTTAATAAGGTATTTTTGTTTCCAAGGAAAACTAACATTGATTTGTAGTTTGGCATTCTACTATGTGGAATATGAAAGATTGTTCAAGTATTATAGTTTGGCACTCTACTATGTGGAATATGACAAATTTTTCATGTATTATAGTTTAGCACTCTACTATGTGGAATATGACAAATTGTTCATGTATTATAGTTTGGCACTCTACTATGTGGAATATAACACAACATATTGAACAAATGGACAATAGAGGATAGCCAATCCTAACGGCAACATGTAGGATGGTTTATCTTAATAACCCCTAGCAACATGTGGGCATGTGCAACTAGTTGGCTATTTAAACAACTTGCCATTTAAGAAAACCACCATACACGTGGGATATTATAGAAATTTTGATATTTGTAATATATGGATTCTTCTTTCATTCCATACCAAGATTTAGCATTCAAATGAAAGGTATGATGTGATAATCAAAAAAATTATAAGTTGAGGGACTAAAAGAAGGTACTTTTAAAACTTTTTTATGGGTTTGATGCCCCTTAAAATCTAGATTACCATTTTGAATCACCTCATTTCCAATTCATACATAAAATTTATGCTTGAAATGGTGGTTGATATTCTTGATATCTACACTGCTAGAAGATTAAATTTTAGATAGCTATGCATAGATTATTTGTGCCAATTGAAAATAGATTCAAAAATCATTTCGTGCCCTCACCCTACTTGAAAAATATAGAGATTTCATTGTAAAAACTATAGAGACTGGGACTTCGTGACATTCCCCAATCCACCATTTAGGATTATACATGCCCTCGCCTTATGAGAAATGAAGAGACTCCCATGTGAGAAATACAAAAATTACTACTTAACGGCCTTCAACGATTCCATCATTTGGGATTCTCATAGCCCTCACCATGCAAGAAGGACAAAGACTTCCCTGTGAGAGATATAGAGAATAGTAATCAACAAGAAGTTGCAGATAGTTTCATCTTTGCAAGCTCCGCTTAACAGTTTTGAACCCTATCGAGTTAGGTTAAAAAAATCTTCATTAAAACATTCGAAGAGATGCCTAGGAAAATAGTAGTACTATTGATAAAGTAGGTGGCCTAGAAGGATACATTGGTAGCTATTGATGCAAGAGGATAATTTCAACAATTTATTTCAAAATTTGTAGTTGTCTTCGAGAAGGTCTTAGAGATTTCTAGAAGAGGAAGTTAGTTTCCTTGTTGCCTTATAATTCTATAGAATTTCTAATTAAATATTTAAGAGAGGAAATTTTAGTAATTTTAAGTAGAAGATAAGATGTTGTTTGATTTTTAAGGCCTCCTATTCATTAGAGAAGTTGAGTCTTAAGATTATGATTAATTGTAGCATCTTATGGATTTTTCAAACTCCAATACACCAAGGAAAATACGTGGAGGATATTTGGGGGAAATGTGATTGTCCATAAAATGTAGATTGGATTTTGGGATCTTGTAGCTCTTTTCATTGGACCCTAATAGTGCTTAGAGGTTGTATTTGGATTGGTTAGTAGGAAAAAGCATAATATGCCCAACAAGATTAGTGTTGGAACACCTATGGTTTGGGAGAAAGGATAACGGGTTTGAGGAGTTAAGGGGTTTAAGGGTTTAGGAGTAAGGGGCTAAGGGTAAAGGGTTAGGTCTTAGGGGTTTTAGGGTTTAAGGGGTTCAAGGGTTAGAGGTTACTAGCTTATTGGTTAAGGGGTTAACGGTTAGCCATCAAGGGCTTACAGGTTAGGGTATTTAGGGGTTAAGTGCCTAAGGGTTATGGTATTTAGATGTCAACTCGTTAAGGGGTAAAGGATTAAGGGTTAAGGGTCAAGGTTTAAGAGGATATGGTATTAAGGTTCATGGGGTTCAAGGATTCTAAGTTAGGGGTTAGGGGTTAAGGGGTTAGTGTTTTGGGCTTTAAGGGATGAAGGGGTTAATTTTTTATGATTTATGAGTGTAGAGGTTAAGGTATTTTGGCTTTGGGGTTAAAGGGATAGAGACTTTAGTGGTTATGGGTTAAGTGCTTATGGGTTGTGATAATGTGGTCCCTAATCCCCTTATCACAACTATTGGGGGTTCCCCTATCAATTACTCTCATTGCCTTACTTATAGGTCCCCTAGCCCCTATGCCATAAGGCCCTAAGGCTCCTTCTCATTCTCTAATGTTAGGATTATATATCTCAGTAAACTAGACATGAACCTCTCACTTCTACCCATCCATGTTACCCTTATGTCCCCTTGCCCCGTTCAATACACCAAAAGATCCCCCTCCCACAAAATTCATGAGAATTGAATATTTTCATGTGATCATTTAACAACACCTTCTAAAATTTTTATTCTAATGACTTTTTTTTTGGGGGGGTGGGGGGGCGGGGTTGTCCAAAAATGCCTCCAAAAGTTACATTGTCATGACCTTTTAGGGTGATTAAGGGATTCTAAGTTGAGAACAACAAATACCATGAACAGAAAAAGAATCTAATGAGTTGAAGGGCTAAAAAACATACCACCCATAATGAGCCTTTTCATCAAAATATTATTCCATGTTGGGCCACAACAAAACCTTTCAGTAGAAATTTCATGTAGCCTACTATTACAAAGGAAATTTAAACCACAACTTGTTGTTCCACTTCTAATTTTACCCAAAATTACCTCATATTTAAATATATCACCATATATTATACCAAACAAAATTCAAAAAATAGATATCCTTTAGAGAAATAAGATCATAAAAAAAAATGAACCATACATATTAATGAACCTTATTTTATATATTAATACTAAGATGAACCTCTTTTGTTATTGGAAAGAGAGAAAATTTCACAAATACTGATGAATCCTTATGCATTACCTGCATTCTAATGAGTTAACAAAAATGGCACTAGGAGAGTGATAATATTGTGTTTTTGGGAAAGATCTTTTATCTCTTCCTCCAACGCCAAGATTCTTCTTGTATGTTGCAGAAAAAATGGAAATCCCCAATGGAGATCATTGCCTTCACAACTGCTCCATTTATACTAGTGTCTTGGGCATAAAATCAAACTATTTTATGCTAGAGCTATTAGGTGTCATTTCATTGAGCTATAGTGGTAGGTGAGAGTTATGCATAACTCACTAAATGTGTATCAAGAGGCTATTATTCTGTTGGCTATAGAATTGAACTCTTTTTATTTGTAACTTAGCAAAATGGAAATGATGTGGAGACAATCTCAATTCTTCTTCTTTCACTAGGCCATGTAAAATAAATGAAGCAAATAGTCTCAACCCCTTGGAGAAATAAATTTGAGAAAAACAATTAGCATGAAAAAAAAAGAATCCAATGAGTTGAGCTGAGAGGGGTCTCCCTTTGTAAACAAGCATCCATAAGCTTGTTAGAGTTAGTATGAATCTTTACTAGAAGGTGCGTAGTCTTCACATCATCAACCACATCCAATAGAAAGGTACCAAACCCTACAATAAAAATGATGTCTCCAAATAAGGTGTAGCCAATACCAATAATATCATATTATGAATCTATTACAATATGAAGAAACGATCCATTTAGTTAGCAAAAGGAAGTCATTTTGAAGACCTCAAGAAACCCCCTTGAAGGAGACAAGAAGGGCACTATGAATAGGTAAGCACAGTAACAAATTGCTTGCCATTGTTATCACATGCTCAAGAGAAAAATTTCTTTACTATCAATATGTGTATATGCAACAACAAGACATATATTCAATTTTATTGGTTTTGTGGCCCTAAGAACCATGCTAGAAAGGTAATATTTTTAGATAATGAGGATCAGAAAATTGTCTTAATATCTAGGCATTAGGGATTACAGAGGTTTTTTTCCCACACCACATGCTCAACTGAAAAATCCCTTTACTGTCAATATGTGCATATGCAACAACAATACATCTATTAAATTTTACAAGTCTGGTGGCTATAAGATCCATGCTAGAGAGGTAATATTTTAAGATAATGAGGATCATAACATTGTCTTAATCTGCAAGCATTAGGGATTACACAGGTTTTTTTCCCACACCTCCATCCTTCTAGATTCAACTTGGAAACATATTCTAGGATTCCAGAGGAGATATTCCTCCACCCAACAACCATGATGGATTCTAGAGGTTTTGGTTCCACGACTCCACCCTTTTATTTAATTAGGAACATTAGATATCCCAAAAGTAGCCATGCTTAATGAAAGGCGAAGGGCTCTAAAGTTATATTACTCCATTATGGAACATGAAAACTATTCCAATTGTTTCTTATCATATATGAATTTCACATTGTTATGAAACATAAAGTGATCTGATTCATACTCTATCAAATAATGGGTTCACGCTTTCTTCCCTAGATAGAATAATTCCATCCAAGTAGTGGCACGCTAGGATGTAAAGAGAAATCCACTCATTAGCATTGCAGAAGGATCATTCCTCACACAGAGAGATTAAGGGTTCTAGCCTCCTTATGTAGACACTACAATTTCAGTGCCATAAATAGGACACGCAATAGAATAATACAGGTGATTGAGATTGCAAGCATGGTTTCTTATATCAGTCCATACATTTTCGTTGATCTTTACCCTAGGTTTTTATTCATTTTCAATGAACTGATAGATATCGAATGAGAACTAGAATGGATCTAACTCACCTTTGGTGCTAAGACGTTCCAAGTCTTGCAGCTCTATCCCACTACTATTCGGGCCTGAGTTCTGCCATCAGCACGCTTGATTATGTCCCTCAATTTATTCTCGCTCTTCAATGTTCCTCCATATATTATTTCCTCTCCCCTCCATTCCCAGTGTGTTCTCTCAACATTTTCCCTTCTTTTGCTACACTCCCTCTATATTATTCTGCTCACATCATCCTTCTAGTTAGTTAGGCCTTGCCCTTCTGGCCCAACCTCAAATGGCCCCATGTCCTTCCTAACTTGTCACTATAAAACTGTTTCCTTTGGCCACCCCCTTTCATGCCATTTTCCCTTCTCCTAGGTCGGTAATGTGTGTGGGAGGGAAAAAAATATTGTTCATTGTTGCAAAATATCAACCAGCCATTGATGGTTGTGTCCATTCCTCTCCCTCCAATGCCCTTGTGAGAACCCCACGTTTACTAGGTCTAGGTGTTTAACTCCCCTCTACATCACCGAAATATATGCACTATGATACAAGAATTATCAATTATGTATATTTCAACTTTGAATATTTAATATCGTTCAAATTTAGATTATTGTTATTTTCATCCCACCCAATGTATCTAAAGGTGTGTGGCCCACTATGTTAGTGGTTAGGTTATTATTTAGATTTAATTTTTTAATTTATTTATAGACATAGTGTATCTATTATTTTAAATATATTTACCATAGCTATATGAATGGATGAGCCTCAAGTATGTCCTAAAATTTCTTCTGCTTGGCTAAGAGTTCGTCTTCCTTTGACGTAAGGAAACAGGTTAACGATCCAAGACCAAGATGCATATGGAAGGAGTGAAAGTCTACCCCCTTATGGACCACAAGCAGATTATTCCAGGTGGCATGGTTTTCCTTGCAAAACATCGGAATAAAAAATGAGTTTCTAATAATCCAGATCAACCTTAACTTCCTTATTTTTCCATGAATGATGGAAAAACATTTTTCATGGATTAACACATTGGGGTTCAATAACTAGTGGGGATACTGAAGCATTTGAATCCACGCGTATATTTGCATGTACAGGAGATGTACCAAAGGGATAGACTCCCGACTTGGGGTAGCCTCGACTCTCTGCCTCAATAGTCACATGTACCAACACATCGAGTAATGGCACATCACCACCCCATTTTTAGTGACATCCTACTGATAGATGTAAAGGCCAGTTGTACAATAGACACCATCGACACTCTAAAATCCTTCCTATATATGCACCAAAGTAGAGAGCATTACTAAAAAATACATTATGTAGTAGTGTCTGAAAAAAAAACTCGATAAAATATGTAGACAAGGTAAATTAATGTCACTTATCAATTATTAACACCACTCGATGTAGGTTGTCACCAGCTCAATCCACTAGAAAACCCTTTCAAATAAAATAGAATCGCCAATCACCATCAACCAATTTCCTTCATAAAACCTAATAAAGCACACAATCGACAAATATCTTCAATGATGGCGCAAATCGTTAATGGATTTTCCCTCATATAATGAATGACAAACTTGGAAAATAAATATCCCCCCAGACAAATTAAAGACCCCAAAATACTCCTTCATGATCGAATTCAGAATTGAAATACGTTACCAAGTCCACCAATCAAAATTAATGCACTTATGTAGCATTAGAGATCCTCGGAAATCCTCATATCGACTAATCCCAACGTAGAGAGGAGCAAGAAGATCTATTGGAGCAAAGGTTAAAAATAAATACCATGTAAAACAACTAGCCAGTGTGTATCAGATAGACCATAGAGAAGAACAACAGGTAGCAACTAAGATCCTCAAAAATCCCTTGATTGATCATTCCCAAACCAGAGAAGGAATAGGAAGATCCATAGGAGCAAAGGTTCAAAAGAAAGACAATGTAAACAACCAACTAGTGTGTCTCAGATAGACCACATAGTATACCAACAACTAGAGTGGAAAATAGCTTGTTATTAGTGTACATTGAAACAAAATAACCAATATAGATCCTTGATATCATTCAGAATCAGGATAAAAAATTAATCTAGCTCAGATAATTATGCTTAGACATGTTGAATGTCCAAACAACACCGATAATTCCACCAACAAATGCTTCATTAAACCATCTACCTCCACACTTACAACCAAAATTAGTGCCCTTGTGAATTTTGTGACTAATGCTTCCACAATCATATCTCTTTTCCTCAGCATCTACTTCTCGCAAAAGTTGTTGTAGAGATTCTTAGGTATTCATATTTTCTACCAACAGATATTCTGTCATTTGTCTTGACCATCCTTTAAGTGAATCTTATCCACGTTTTCGACGACCTTCAAAAATTTCAGCACAACAATGTACTGCTAGCAGCAAACAACATATAGAAGTAACGTTCAAAATAAATGAAATATTCAAAAAAACATAAATTAAAATACTGTCGATGGAGACCCTGAAAAGTACTCCAACTCTGTTACTACATATCCATGTTCAGCGAAAATACCTCCATCACTCCTCTCACCAAGCACCTCTGTTGTCGGCCTCCATTATCCTAAATCCCATAATTTGTTTTCGGCCTCCATCACTCTACTTCCTAAAGAACCCATCAACAACATAAAGACAAACCCCTTATCCTTTACTTTTTCCTTTTTTACTAGCACCCCGTATCGAAAATTTTAAGAAAATATCTTTCTTTTTTCTTAAAATCCCCCTCCGTGTAGTTGTGTCGAATGCAACAACATACAAGTTGTCTCTAATCATATCAATAGATATTGAAGGGACATAAGAGGGATTGATGTATGAGAAATCTTGCATGGAAAATTTGTCCCATTCTTTAGAGTCAGCTATCCCACCAAAACGAAGAGCCCAACAAATTGTTGTCTTTATATAAGATAACGTGAATGATAAGTGAAATAACAAGCTATGTATAGGCATGAGACAGTAGTAGCCTACACATTGGCAGACTTAGGGTGCACAATCAGAGTTAACTTTGCAAGTCATGTTAGATAATATTGTCTTCAATTGATATGGTTTTGTCTTAATTATTAATTGTCTTAAGTGAATTTTGTCTTAATTATCATCGTCTTAAGTGGCCATTGTCATAATATAAAGTTTTGTCTAAAAATATTTTTGTCTCAAGTTGTTTTTGTCTTAAATATAAGGTTGTCTTAAAATATTTTTGTCTTAGATTTTTTTTGTCTTAAAATATTTTTGTCTCAAATTGTTTTTTCCTTAAATACAATTTTTTGTCTTAAAATATTTTTGTCTTAAATTGTTTTGGTCTTAAAATATTTTTGTCTCAAACTTTTTTTGTCTTAAATATAAAGTTTTGTCTGAAAATATGTTGTCTTAAATTGTTTTTGTCTCAAGTATAAATATTTGTCTTAAAACTTTTTTTTCTCAAACTCTTTTTGTCTTAAACATAAAGTTGTCTCTTAAAACATTTTTTTATCTCAAACACTTTTTGTCCTAAATTTTCTATTTAAGACAATTCAATTGATATTAAAGTTTAATTTTAAATGACTAAAATAAAAAGTGACTTTTTAAGACAAAGGATTTCTATTGTCTTAAAAAATGTCTTAAAAGTGCCCTACATGTAGTAGTGTATAAATGACACATTGGGAACATCAAATTCTAGATTGACACCTTGGAACTCACAATGACACATGGAAGAATTACTTCTAATAACATCCCTTAATGCTTACATGTACCAAATATAGAAAACACCCATTTCAAGATTAAATTAATATCTATCATATTTGTCTGATATGGTCATCACTTGCACTCATATCCACTATGAAATCTCATGATTTCTTCTCTTTTTTTCACCTCACTTTCGAGCTTCCCACTTGATTCATTTAAGACATAACTTCTTCAGACCATCATTGATGTACTTTGCAGAATTGACGCTTCTCAGCCTCCCAGAGCACAATGGGTTAGTCTCAATACTGAACCATCCTATGGAACTACCATCATTTGTTAAATATATGGCCTTTTATTATATTCACCAGTTATATAGGATAAAATTCTGGTTACATATTGTATTCAACAGACAATTCTACATATTGACCTTGTATAAAATAACGTTTAATAACAATCCTAGACCATGACGAGTCACACCACCTTGACCTTATTAAGAACTACCTTTAACTAACTCTCCCAGAGCATGACGAATCACATTATTCTATTCAATAGTTGATCTGTTATTTTTGGTTCTACATCATTTGATTCTTCCACAATATAATAGCTTACAATAACTTCAACTCGCACCACAAACTTTGACACATGAAAAAACACACTGGAAAACATACAATCAATACTATATTAAGCAAAGAAATCTCCCAATCCAAGATTTTTGCAGTTGTAAAAAATCAAACGACCTCCCAAGATTTTCACCTCTTTTATCCTCCATATTTCCTCCACACAGGCAATGAAGGATCAATTGGGATTCGATCTCATGCTCTTGGCATAACCTTGTTGGAACCATATTCTTAATTGAAATCGAAGTTATAGAGCATTACATTCTTTTATGTGGATTGGAAAATTCCATCATGGAAGTCATGATGGATCGATTATACAACATCACACCACAAGGATCTATGTGCAAGAAGTGGCTGAAGATGGCCTCTTCACCTGTTGTTCACGTTTAAGAGATGTACCCTCCCTGTGCATAAACTTTAGATGATAACAGAAGAAATATTTTGTTTTGAATACATGTTATAGAGTGGATATGAAAGCATCGAGGATGATTCTCCTTCATAGAATCGATGCTTGATATTTGAGTGGATCATGTTCTTCTTTGTCACTAGAGCAACAATATTCTACATTTTTTTTCCTCCCTCCTAAACTAGCGATCTTCGAAAGGAATTAAAGAATGAAACAATAAATGTGCCTTTATTTCTACCTGCAATAGATATGAACTCTTATGTTTATGTGATCCAAAATCTTATGAAATATTGTTTACAATGAGTCTGTGAGGGTGAAAATCACAATAAAGAAATATATTTAGATAACAGTTAGTTTTTTTTCACAACGTCGGGATTCATTAAATACACTACTTGATTAATCTTCACTACTTTCAGCAAGAGAGTTTCAAAGGAAAAAAAATCTATGGATAAATCCACAACATAGAATTGATTCTTCGTAATCTTAAACTGAGACATTGATTCTTTACGCTACGCAGATCAGAATGAGAAGACAAAAAACATTCTTTTAAGAGGGTCAATGACACCCAAAGAGGGAACTCTACAATATGAGACCAAATTTGGATTCTTCGAACTCAAATCTCATCTTCCACGACATGATTAGTAGTTCAAATGAATTTTTACATGCTTAGGATCCATGAATTTTCTAATGGTGGGAACTTGGGATCTCGAATCCCGCTCAAATCTTGGTCTTATTTTATGTTAGGGTGATGATTTGAGACATAACACTTTAGAAAATCTCCATTCAAATCATTTATCACAACTTTCAATCAGGACACCTTTGCACCATTGTGTCGACTCTTCGCAACACTCAGATTCAACCCTTAACCAATCAGTGATCGTTCCAAAAGCAGGTCTCGACACAAAGAACCGTACATAGGTCGTTTAATTTTTCACTCCACACACTCGTGATATCAACCCTTACTAGCTCTGATACCAGATTAGTTAATAGAGAGATCATATAGTGATTACAAACAAAAAAAACTTGTATTTTATTGATCATAATAGGTACATATATATAGGATATAAATTACAGACTCCGAGAAATCCAAATCCAAAGAAAGTGGATCTAGATAGCTAATACAACTCACACATAGGGAACACCAAATTCTATATTGACTCCTCGAAACTCACAATAACAAATGGAAGAATTACTTCCAATATAATCTTCAACGTTACATGGAGTAACATTAGTAAATAAATAGTGAGTTACATAACCATTAACACCCATTGTTGTGGCATATAAACTTTCTAATGTAACCTTGCATAATTTTCATTATTCATTTAACTAGATTAGTTAATCACATAATTGATATTATAAACATCATATCATGCAAGGAATCAACGTGATAGAATTAACATGAAAAGGAACCACATCATTAGACACTGATATACCCTAGAAACCTCGTAGGGAGAAAACAAGAAAATGTGTAATTTTATTATTAAACGCTCATGAGGGTGTTCACCCTCACTCAATGGCTTATAATGGAGTCCATCCCTTGACCATTGTCATAAAATATTACAAGGAAATATCATTTAAATACAACATATCTAGCTAAAATCTATTACAATCATCATGATATCATTTACCCACAAATATTCAATACTTACATCTTTGTGGTCTCATTGTTCCATAAGTGGAACATACTGCAACTGACACTCATTTGCATGGACCATTATTTCTTTACCTGCCACAATGTTAAACATAATCAATCATTTGCACAAGTCACCATATTTTCCTAGCATTGTTGTCATCAAAAAACTTTGATATCATGATTACATAAAGTATTAATCAATCTTTATTATAAGTGATTCTTCAATATCTATTCATGTGCGTACATGAAGTTTAAATAAAGTATCACAACATGCTTCTTCTATCAACACTGCTCATGTATTAATTATAAGAAAATAATTATCAAATAATGTTAAAATAAATACCACATTACTATGATTCTTATCACACAAGCACACATTCTTCTCCAAAGGAAAACCACTATAACCATCCATTTTCATTTAAAGGATACTAGAAACTTAGTTTTGTTTCTTGTGTATGTAATTAGATAAAAACTTATGCCAAGAAAGTTAGCTCCCTAGGTTCTTCTTTGTGCATGTAACTAAGTAATATTTTCATTACAATAGATATTATTATTATTACTATTATGCATCAAAATGCATGTCCCCTTCAAAGGGAAAGCTAACATAATAGATACTATTATCATGCATTCGAATGCAAGTCCCTTTTCCAAGATAGAGCTATTTACAAATTCTATTGTACATGCAAATACATTCTTTGTTCTAAAAGAAAACAAATGTGTTAGTAATTATTTCTTGCATGCAAAACACATCCTTATTTTTAAAGGAAGTTAATTGAATCGTGCATGCAAAAAGAACATTTCATTTTCAAGGGATGAAGTGCATAAAAGTCATTATTTCATGCATGTAAACACACTTTTCTCTTTTCAATATGGTAGAAAAATAAACACATATTCTTTCTAAGATGAATTAACATGATGACTATTGTTTTATGCATCTCACACAAATTCCTTTCCAAAAAATTAACAATATGACTATTATTTATGTGCATATAAGCACATATTATTTTCAAGGAACCATATATTTTTTTAAAGAAATCTAGCTGAATAGCTATTCTATCAACGCATACAAAAACACATTTTTTTTTAGAAATATAACTCTTTTGTTGTTGTTTTCATGCATGCAAATACATATTCACTTATTCTTAGAAGTTAAACAAAATAACATGCAACTACATATTCACTTATTCTCTTTTCCAAAGTCTAAAATAATAATTATTCCCTCCTACATGCACATCATGTTTCTCTTCAAATGATTTATAACAAGAAGCATTTTTTACTGCATGCGAGTGTATATATATATATATCTTATTATTTTCACTCCAGAACAACATATATAAAACAATATGCTACTTTTCAAAGGAAATGATTATTCTTTTTCCAAAAGAACTGTAAATCAAAAATTATTTTCCTTTGTGCATATAAACACATGTTCTTTCCTCGAGGAAATTTTCATAATAGCTAGTCTTTATGGGATCAAAATATTACTCAAACTACATGCCCATTTTATATAATTAAATAAACACATTTACCATCAAACTTAAAACACATTAACATAAATAATAAACTATGCATAAATTAAAGGCCAAGAATATCATACCAAACTATGGGCCTCAATCTAATGTCTGGAATAAAGTGTTCATCAAAAGGTATGTGGCTTTCCATGAATGAACTAAGTGAGAGCATCCATACTCGAATATCGCAACCTATTATACAAAATGAAAATAATTAAAAGAAAAGTGCCACAACTTCTTTCTCTACAAGTGTACTAGAAGGAATACTGATGTGTTTCTACCTCTGTAAGTCGGTCATGCAACTAAGATCCCCATCTTGGGTCACAGTCACTTATTCCTCCTTCATACTCATAGTCAGGTAAACAAACTTTTGCTCTTGTAAGCATTCTTTCTTCATCTGCACACTTATTACTAAATTTGTCTATATGTCCCAAGCAACTATGGCATGGGAGGAATTTTGTGCTCTCATATGATAGAGAATAAGGCAAAGAACATGCAGTTTTCATTGTTCTCCTTTAGAGAGCTCTGTAATTTTAATTTTTTGGGAAGGGATGTTGCGGCATTGAGTTTCTTGGGCACAAGCGACACAGGCAGGGAGGTGGAGAACTGCAATCTAATTCCTCGATTATTCCTAGGTTATGTGTCAAATCCCCTCCCATGCCAAACACCACCATATTAATTATATAAAAATGAAGGGAAATATGAGAAACAAAATTAGTTAGAAACTTATCAAAAATGTTTTTGATTTCATCAAATTCTTCATAATATTCAACTTAGTAAATATATGAGTTTTACCATGCCAAACACCACCATATTAACTATATAAAAATAAAGGGAAATATGAGAAACTAAATTAATTAAAAAATTATCAAAACTATTTTTGATTTCATCAAATTCTTCATAATATTCAACTTAGTAAATATATGAGTTTTACCATGCCAAACACCACCATATTAACTATATAAAAATAAAGGGAAATATGAGAAACTAAATTAGTTAGAAACTTATCAAAACTATTTTTGATTCATCAAATTCTTTATAATATTCAACTTAGTAAATATATGAGTTTTACTTAAGCCTTTTTTACTGTAAGTATGTTATATTAATTGTTTTCAAAATGTTACATATCAACTCCATATTAAACAATTGAAAGAATTATAAATCTCTCATGCATCTTTAATTA
The DNA here is from genome assembly GCA_034641835.2 of Pinus albicaulis. NCBI lineage: Eukaryota > Viridiplantae > Streptophyta > Pinopsida > Pinales > Pinaceae > Pinus > Pinus albicaulis. The sequence continues at coordinate 594,447,068 of CM076576.1, forward strand.
AAAAGTACTTATTATTACATGAACACATTTGGTTTTCTTCCATTCTATATATATTTGATGTTTTAATCAATATGCATATTGAAATATTTAATCTATAATCCACATTAAAAATAAAATTAGTATTTTTTAAATGTTATATATCAATTCCATATTAAAAATGAAATAAAGTACACAACACCTTTAGAATGGAAAATAAATATACAAAAATAGAAAATTGATTCAAATTAATTTATTTTTGAATAAATTAATATAAAATTATGTTATTCAATATGAAAATTGAAAATATTTTATTTATAGTTGGCACTCAAATATTTTTATTTTAAATATCACATGTCAACTAAACTTAAAATTAATTACACATTATATGATATCAATGATATTATTTTTACATGTCATATAACAACTTCATATTAAATATTAAAGAAATTGCATCTTCTTTAAAACTAGAAAGTAATTAATTCTTTTTAACTTTCAATTACTTTATCTTTTTATATAAAGATGATATAAATTTAAAATTGAAATAAAAATATTTTATTTATGAGTGTTTTTATTTTTTTGTTATTGCTATTTTTTTAATTTATTAATATAACTATTAGTTTATTAATTTTTAAAATAAATATAAATATATTATTTTTTAATATAAACATAAATATATTAAATTTTTTTAATTTTTAAAATATAATAATAAGAAATTATAGAGGGGTAGTCTAACTTATAGACTTTTTTTTCCTTCTTCTTTTCTTTCTTTCTTCTTCTTCTGTTTTTTTTTCTTCAAAATAATTTTTGGTTAATTTTAATCAAAATGGGACAAATTTTTAAAAATGTGAGTTTAAGTTGTTGAATATGTAGAATTCTAGTGTCCTAGAGTTTTTTAAGAGTGCTGAATTCATTTATACATTCAAAAATGTATTTTTAAACAACAAAAAATCACAAACTTGATTAAGATTGATTACCATATTCAGGGGTTTTAAGGGTGGTAAGTCCATTTATGCATTCAAAATTGTATTTTAAACAAAAAAATTCACAATATTAATTGAGACTATATTACTATATTCCAATAAAAATATCATTTAATCATATTTTAAATTTAAAAATACTGAAAATAATAATAACAACAACAACAACAAATATATCATCTATTGAATACCCACAATTTTTTAAAATAGCTACTCTATTTTTTTATAAATAGCAAACATATTTTTCTTTTTAAAGTTGTTGAATAGCTACCATATTTTCTATTTTTATTTTCCATTTTATTTTTTAAGGTGGTTGAATAGCTACCATATTTTCTAAAGGTGGTTGAATAACTACCATATATTTCCATTAAGTCTCCTTTCAAGATATGTATCTTGTTTCCATTACATGTATCTTATTGTGAATTACCATATCTTCCATTAAGTCTTCCATTATCCTCCATTAAGTCTCCCTTTCAAGATATGTATCTTGTTTCCATTACATGTATCTTATTGTGGATTACCATATCTTCCATTAAGTCTTCCATTATCTTGGAGTGGATTACCATATTTTCCAAGCTTCCTTTATCTTGGGGTGGATTACCATATATTTTTCCATTAAGTCTTCCTTTCAAGATATGTACCTTGAGTGGATCTCATGATCGCGATGTGTCTTAGACAAATCACTTTAGAGTGGATCTCTACATGGATTTTTTGGCAAAAAATGAACAGTTTTATTCTGACGAAGAAATCCATGAAAATGCAAGGAAATATGGTCGTTAAGATATCAAACCTTTATTAAGATTTGGTCCATCACATTCACATGAAATTTAATTTGGTTTTTACTACTGCTCTGACCACTTTGAGTGTTGATGCCTCAAACTAGCGATAACTTTAAGTATGTCAACCCACGTCATCTACATCCAGTTCCAGCATGCGCAGAACAAATGAGGTGCAGTGCGTGGACAACAGAAACCTTAATGATGACAAGCCATATTAAAGGCTGAATGTTTCCCTCTCTCTTTTAGAGACATGTGCTTTGATTTATCTACAAGGATAACTCCACTGACTTACAGGGCCTTAGCTGAGACACTGCACCCTACAGGTCTTATGACCATTAAATAATTTTATTTGCCTACATAGCAGAAACATTCTCCTGAAAATTTCTGATTCAATTTCGTTTCTGATCCTTCAACCATCATCAAACCTCGTTCTTCTCCTCCTTCGTGATCCTCCTCCTCCGTCTTCACAATACCCATCCCATTCTAAATATTCAACATGGGAATGTTGTTTGGTTTGGAAATCCTCCTCAATGTCCTCCCCTCTTGTTTTAGAATCTTGGATTTCCTTCCAACAATGCCTTCCACACTATCTGGTAACTTCGATTTTCCACTACTATTATTTGGATTAGAGTTTGTTGTAATTTATAATTGTTGGCCAGCACCTCTTGTAGAGAGACACATGGCACTCCTCCATCTCCCTGTGCTTTATCAGATGGACAGCTTTGTGATGCAGGGCCTTGGTGGCTGTCTGGCTCAAAATAATAGTGCTTTACTGCATGTGATTACCCATTTTAGGACATATCTTATTTCATAATCACTAGAAAGTGTGATTCAATTATAGAAATTCGGTCATTTTATCTTCAATTGAAATCCACCTGTAAATGATTTCTGCCAAAACAGTAGTCATGTTGTTGCATATGCGCTTCCATCCCAAATTGCCTGCCAACGTCCAGCTGGCTTCTCATTCAACCACTGTCACACAGATATACAAAAAGAGCTGGGCAGGGTGTGTGTATGTTATATACTGCAGAAGCTGAGCAGTCTCTTGGCTTAAGGAAACCTGAAACTTCCTTCGTGTGACCGTGCAGTTTTGGTATGCCTTGCCATTGACTGCAGTGCCTTGCTCAATTAAGTGGAGCTTATGTTTCAATGAGACCAAATCTGCTCATCCAATTTTCCACATTTCTCCAATCGAGACATAAAATATTAAAGATGGGAGTACATACTAGAAGAAGTCCTTTATGTGAATTACAAAATTTGTTTGAGTTTATGCTTAAAGGGGATCGACGAGAGAAAATTATCAAGAGACTCCTGCGCGCTGGGAGAAGAGATGCCTGAAAGACTTAATGGCTTCTATGGCTTCTGAGGAGGTCGATTCTGACTGCTTCATAACTCTCTTGAAGCCATGTCCTCCAATGCACTGTCAATTCGGTCGCCAACATTTATAGCTTCTCCAGAAAAATTGTGACGGCACCGGCTGGGTTTCTTCTCGACAAGTTGTACCGGCAAAATTAAAATACATAAAAGTTTCAGGAGTCACGAAGAAAATATCTTGCTTGAAGCAAATTAGCAAAAATAGAAAAAATAATGAGGAAACCCTTAACCTAAAGGTGTTTGGCTGTGCCATAGGGTGTCTCCCAAGGGGGATCTTGTATATAGCGTTAAATGGATCAGGTTTTTCCCTTGCGCTTTCAAGAACCTGATTGGCTTTGCACTGAGATGAACGGAGGACCTGTTGTTCTGTTGATGAAGTGAGGTTTAGCATCAGGATATGTTACAGAAAATGGCAAAGACTCAGCTAGCTATAATTTTCTTTGTTTTCTTTATGCAGTCAGTTTCATCGCTGAATAAAAAATGTCCAATTTTTGTTGGAATTTCTGTTAATTTCACTAACAAAGGAACATAAAAAATTCCTCATTAAGTGTGCTACATAGATGCATATAAAAGCACTTATTTTTCATTAAAGCATGAAAGCTATTATAAAATGACAATTTCTTCTTCAGAATCACAGTTTCTGAATTACAATGCAAGTTTTCTTGTGTTGGCTACTTTAAACAGAGCGTTGTATCATCATCTATTTCTGCTCTCTGTCTCTTGTTGACACAGAGTCACAACGCTCTGTTTTAAAAACACTCTCTCACTTTCTTTTTAAATTACAAAGTCACATTTGTTTTTTGCCTTCGGGCCTTTTCACACTACAATACATTTTCTTTGAAAACATTTCACACTAATGTTTATATATATTATAAAAATATAAATTTTTATAATATCTATATATATATGAAACCTATATATATATATATATATATATATTAACTGAAGGCTTTACATTTAAAACATGACGCAACATATTTAAAATGAATAAACATTAAGAGCGATGAAAGCCTAAAGTCTAAAAAGTTTAATGAAACTTCATCGCAGATTTTAAAACTTATTCCATTTGATGATTTTATCGCGTCCATTCTTCTGCCGGATAACTGGACTTCAAAATTTTTGGATAAGGCTACTATTGGTTGAGCCATGACACAGTGGCGGATTTCAAAACACAAATAAAAAACGTTTAATATTTTATCGCATCCAATTCTATGGTGGCTGACTGTGCTTCAGAATTTGGGAACAGTGTGCTATTGGACGTTGGTTGTTGACTTGGAGGAGGTGGGTTCGACGCAGGTTGACGTGGCTGCATTCAAATTAAATCAAAACGTCCTAAAAACAAACTGGTTTCAAATGCAGTATGCAAAAACTTTAATGTTGGGTTGTGTGGTTTGAAACCATATATTTTCCATGCAGAACAGGCTATGACCTTTAAACTGAAATTTGGTTTTCCAGGCTTTAAACACTGGAGTTGAATACGAGGTTGAGTGTGGATTCAAAAACAAGAAAATCAGCTCTGTCCTTCAAGATTTTATATTAGAATTCAAGTTCTGTCCTCCAGTTTGCAGATTACAATTGGAATTAATATTTCAACAAAAATTTCTTGTGCTAAAGCAGCCCTTGTGCAATAACACTGGTTCTCCTTACCCTACTTTGTATCAGTCGGCCATAAGAAATCAATGACCTTATGCTCTCATTTTTAGGACAAAGAACATAAATTCAGAGCTAAGAAGTCGGGGAAACTTTCAGAAGAGTAAAGCAAAAAGAATAAAAACTCAAATGATTTCAAAATGATTTTTACAGTTTTTTAGCTCAGAAGAATTCAGACGACAAACAGAGATTTCGAAACTACTGCTTTAATCCATGTTCTGGCTCCAAATTAAATTGAGGTGAAAACTCAAAATCTGCATGGGAAACGAATTATGCTTGAAAACAGTCAAAGAAAAAGTAAATTTTTTTCAGTGGAGGAGGAGAACACATAAAGCTTGGCAAGAACCACTGAGGCCTCTCCTTATTTATGCATAGTGGGCATGTTATCTCTACGAAAGGCTAAAACAGAGTGTGCCAAAGATTGATTCATCCTTTAGGGTTAATTTACCGTTTATCCAAATTACCTTTATCCAAGGGATCAATAATAATATTGTTAGAATTTTTTAACATAACATTTTTTTCAACTTTTTAAACCTCTTCAAATTATTAGGAGCTTTCTAAAATTTGTTAAGGACCTTGTAGATCCAAGGATTAAAACATGAGTTTACACTATTTCTTGCTCCTAACATTTCCTCGAAGGACACGTAGATCTGTTAGCTAAAGGTTATGTGAACATGTTTCCAACATTAAACATTGACATCCATCTCCTCGGCTTTAGCCAAACATGCAAAAAAGATAACCTATCACATCTGTATTGAAGAAGCTAAAGTCCTTGCCAATGTCTACCATTTTCATCATAGTGAGCTAAGGAGGCTTTAGAAATTGAAAAAAGGCCTATCAACTCTTGAACATGGATGATGGCTAGATTATTAGAAGGAATTGGATCCGTGCCCTATACTCCTAAGCATTGGTGTCTTTTTCAAAAGCCACTCCATTCCTTTCAATAAAATTAAATAAATAGATTTTTATTATTTTAATGTCTATCACTTTTATATTTACAATAAAAATTGAATTTTAATAATTGTAATTAAAAAATTTTAGTCAAATGTAACTATTCTTCAAATAATCTTATATTAAAATATTTATAATTTAACTTCTTTTCTTTGACATTCCCTTCTCTTGTGTCAAATTAGTCGTTTTCCATCCAACGGCCCGGTTAACCCATCTCCTCATCTATTTATAGTGAATGCTTTGATGCGATTTTTCTCATCGATGAACCACACTAGGTGGTTTGAAAAGCTTCAACCAAATTCTTTGCTATGTGATTTTTTCCGAAAGATATTTGTATACAAACTATGGATCACGAAGTCATATTTCAAATTATTAATTTTTTTCATGTTTACAATTTTTTATTTCTTATTTTGCTCTTTCAGATTGAGAGGACCTATACGAGAGGAAGTGGTAGGTAATTGAAATCATTACGGTTAGGAGTTTTTAGAGTAATGTAAATAGTTCATAAATCCAACATATAACAAGGTTGTATAGTTTTTTTTCCTACAATCGAGTCTAATTATTGAATTTCAAAAGATACATGAAGCAACCATAGTGATGGATAAGTGGAAGAATTTTTTTGTGGATATTGGATAGAAGGAAAGATACATGAGAAAACCATAGTGATGGATAAGTGGAAATTCTTTTTGTAATTTATAGTGAAACACACTCCAATAATAATTTAAGACATTGTTGTGAGGTACTCTCTGTGATCAAAAAGTTCCACAAACATATTAGAAATAGTTCCAACGGCTTATCATCATAAACATTGTTGTTGTATATCTTATTATTAACAAAATCATGGGAAAACAACTAAACACTAAAATAGTCACTTTATATGATAATCAATTTAATTTACCAAAAATTATATTATCTTACACCCTTTTTAATTCAAATTTTTACAAATAGTAATACTAACAATACCTAGTAGTATATGTCAAAATCGAAACTATTTTGGTGTCACTTTTTTGGTGAAAATGTTTATAAGTTAATTTATTCTAAAATTTACAAGAACTTAGAATGATAATGAAATGATAAACGGTGTCAATGTGTTTATTTTTTTGAAGAAATACATAATTTTTGAAATTACAATGACTCATTATTATTACAAAAATAGAAGGTGGCTCCATCTTTTTATGTTCAATGTCACTTAATAGTCTTCTTAACCATATAGTGTGACATACTCATAATATATGTGCTAAGTACTTTGCTTATTGAATATATTATGATAATAGGTTGTTCTTGGATGCCAAATCGCTATCTTTGTACCGAATAAGAATATATTTTTTTGGAAGTGAAATACTAAATTCCATAATATATTATTCTAACAATGTATGGTAAGATTGTTTTACTAACTTTCTAATGACATGCTTTGAGAGACTCCATAAATCTATAAATTAAATTTAATCTATAAATAATATCCACTTTAATAATAGCAATTATCTTTTTATAGTATTTTAACTTTTTAACAAAGTGAAACAATGTTTTTTAATCAATTATATATATATATATATATATATATATATATATATATATATATATATATATATATATATATATATATATATATAAATATATATATATATATATATATATATATATATATATATATATAAACTAATAAGATATATTTTTTTTAATTATAAATTTTAATTTTATGATTAGAAATAGTTAAATATTAAATATTAAATATAAAAAATTTTAATATTTTTTTTCAATTATAAATACTAATTATGATTAATAAATATATTTATTTTTTTCTCATGACCAATGATAAATGATAAATTGCATTATAATTTATCAAACAAATTAGAATGTGTGATGTTATGCATGTGACTTTAAGAAAAAATATTATAAACATTTTTCTCATGGTAAAAATTCATTAGAAAAACATTTATAAATCTACAAACCAAATCATGTTTTCACTCGTGGTTTTTATGTTTACAAAAAATTTAATGCAATTTGATTTAAACCAACAAATAAGTATGCTATTACGTGATTTGATTTTTTGTGTCCTCAAAAATGATGAATGCTAATAAATGTAAGAAACATTATTAATTACCAAATAAGACTTAACAAGAATCAATCGATAAGATAATTACAGTAAAATTAGCATTTGTACCAAAAGGATGCAAACAATTGCCTATAGAAATGTAGGTGAATGTAACCAAACTCATAATTGCCATAGAAATGTAGGTGAATGTAACCAAACTCATAACTAAACTATAAGTAATCTTACATAATTGTCATATTCTACCACTTTTTCTTTGAACAACATCTTGGAGATTACGATGAGAAGTTGTTTGGGTGGGGAGGAAAACAATTGAGAAACATGCATTTCATAAGGTGCTCAAAAGCCTAAACTAATTGAATTGTTGTCCTTCTCTCGTTGTAATTTAAGGAATCCATGAGTATTTCTATCATGATTTGGCAACAAGTGGATTACTGCTCCAATCCTTGTTTCAAAGTTTAGAAAATGAAGGTTAGAGAACTAGATATGTTGAAAAGGACAACAATTTGTTTTGAAACAAAACATGGAGATTTTGAAAACTTGATGAGTATTGGAATTTCAAAGAAAAACACAAATAATATCCTCAAGTCCATTTTATTGTTATAATTCATCTCCATCTTATAAATTAAATTAAATAAAAATTAAATAATTGCATACTTATGTATATAATAATTAAATAAAAAAATATTTGTAAATTCATTTTAGATTTGGATTTATAAAGCATAGAAAAATGTTAAATTTGTTAATGCTTAGAATTTTTTTATATAAAAAATTTAAAACATAATAAATCATTAAAAAATATATATGTATATTAAAAATATTTTTTTCATTTGCATTTTTTTAGAGAAGAAAGAAATGAACTTAAACTATAAAGTGATTTGTTGGTACCGAACCAACCTACTTGTATACTAAAAAATTCACAGCATTGAAAGCTAGTATAACAATATTAAAGACATTATCACTCATCATGTTACTACCCAAACTTTGAAACTAGTTACCCTCTATAAATCCAATTGGAAAAATTTAATTTTCTTAATATCCAATAAAAATATATTTAAAATAGATTTGAAAATATTATCACTCAATTACAACACTTTTAATATTATTTTTAAAAATTTACAACATAATTTTCCTATGTTTATAATTACATTTTATTTTATTTGATACCATATTTAAATATAATCCATCTCAAATTTATATATTGATGAATTACTACAAAGATATAGAATTAATAGAAAATTTACTAAAAAAAATATCATTTAATAATTTGATAAGTAATTGTTAAACCATTATCTTAAAAATTCACTTTAATAACTTGAAAAATTCATGTGCATAATTTCAATATTAGATTTCATGGACATGAAAGAAAATCAATTTTACATAATCTTTAAAATTATATAAAATTATATATTAAAATTTATAAATATTATTATATTTAAATTTTAAAAATACAAGAAGAACTATAATATATATATATATATATATATATATATATATATATATATATATATATATATATATAGTTATAATTATAATTGTATTTGTTTTTAAATTTATATTCACAAAGATAATGTTTGAAAACATAATGATAGTTAGTTATTTTGGCTTAATATTTTTGGATGACTTCTTTAGTGAGATAGTGTGTAATTAACAAATGCTAATCCAATTGAAATAGAAATAGTTGGAATAGTTTTTATGACTTTCAAGACACTACTCTAGATTTTTATTACCCTCTCAAATTAGTGTTTGGGTAGAGGGCTACATAACACATAGTTTTCACATAATACTTGTCGGTGAATTGGTTGTTTCTTTTTCCCTTGAAACACATTTACTATTTTAGTTAACTAGCAAAACTACACATTAATAATGTTCCTTTTCCAATTAAAGATGCCTTATTTCACATTCGGAATTGACCAATAACTTTTCAATTGAACATATTCTACTAATTTTAGGGATGATGCATATACATAATGTGAGAAACAATAATTTCCCACTTAATAATTCTCCATTATAAATCATTACATCATTTGAATCTCCCTATGTCTATGATGTATCTAATAAGATTTAACATCATGTTCTAAGATGGTGCTAGATGACCACTAGGATTTTTCATAAAAAGAATGTACAATTTTTTCATAAGAATAATGTACAATTTAATTAGAGAATCGAAGATCAACCCTCAAAATTGGTAGTAGAATGAGCACACATAGATATGTAGAAGCAAAAAAATAGAAACTGACATTTCAAGGTATCAAATTTGGGATTTAGCATTTCTTTTTAAGTTACATATATATTATTATTATTGTACATTATATTTAATTATAAACTATATTTTATATAAACTATTACATATTAAAACATAAACAAAAGCATATGTATTGTAAACTATAATTTCACTTTACATATAGTATATATTATACAAACCATTATAATTGCTAAATGGATTTAATGCAAACTCATATACCATCGGGGAAACATAAATCGAGAGTGAGTTGGAATGTGTAACTTTAAACAATGTCCATCTCACCAAAACATCCAACTGCAAAGACTTATCTCTATCCACAACGTAGGAAAGGCGAGGTTCAGGAACATTCAAGGGGGTTGACTAGTCTCGAGCTTTTGGGCCTTAAGCCACCAAAAATGTTCAGATGAAGATTCCTTTCACGAGAGTTTTCATTAATTTTTTTCCTTCTCGGGACATAAAAATATTGGCATTGAATCTTCACAACTCTCACAGAGAATTTTTCAAACAGATTTCTCTCTCGATTTTTGGAGATTTTATTTATAATTAGCACTCTTACACCCATGGTATTTTTTTCTTGTTATTATTTTTTAATTTCATTATTACTATTTCCACTTCGATCAAATAATTTGAAAGAAAGAAAAACCATCAACACTATGACTAGCAAATGCGAGGTGCAAAGAGAGCCGATAGGATTTTTAAATAAAAAAAGTTATGCGAAAAATAGCAATTGATAGTTAAATTTAAGTTAATTTTTTTTGTATTTTTTTAGCTTTAAGTTTATAATATGTAACTATATTAGAATTGTTTAACAAAAACATTCTCCAATATCATTAGAACCGCATGGTGGAATATTAAATACTAAATTGATTACATTATATTTTTAAAGTAATCTAACTAATAGATAAGATGATATTTTAATTTACAAAAATTGAATGTCTCAAGGATCCATTTATACATAGAGTGGTTCTAAACTTCTAATAGTGAAATGCATGCCTTCTTGTAATAGGTTAAAAGTTCAAATTCAAAAAGGTAGAAAAATAGACATCTAGGAATCAAATCACTAGGGCAAAGACACTTCGAATTCATATTTAAGTATAGGAGTCTTTCATAAATCATACATTGCAATAAAAAATAAGCTTTATCATAGCTATATAGCAACAATATGTGGGATTCAACTAATATAATTATCCCAACTTGCAAAAGACAGAACTCAAATTTAATTAGAGTATAATAGTAAAAAAACCCAACTTGAAGAAAGATTAAGTGAAATTCAATTACAATATAATAGAAAAATGTGAAGTAAATATGGTTAAACTAAATATGTGAATTAAAGATTTATTCATTACTTTATAGTTTAAATATTACTTTATATATTAAATATTAATAAAATATGTGAACTTACTATCACACATGTCTTACTAGTGACATGTGAGCTCAAATCGGAAACTTAGAAGTTTATGGTTACTTTCTATAAAGAAAAATAATCTTTTTGGAAATATCTCTAATTCTATTAAAAAATTAAGTTATGAGGAAAAATTCCTAAAAATTTAAGAAAATATGTGAACTTACTACTTTTTTTACATACATGTCTCACTAATAACATGTGTTATTACCAAAATAAATTGATTGACAAAAAAGAAAGAGCATTTTCATAATGGTTTCAGACAATCACCATTTATAAAGCACACATTAAAATTCTTTTAGAGCTTTAAGACTATAAAGAAAAATAAAATAACCTAACAAAATAGTTAAGCATATACTAAGTGGAACCATTCGTATAATTCATTAATAGCATGAACTAAATTAAATAAAATAACCTAAAAAAACGGTTAAGCAAATACACGTGAACCATTCGTATAATTCATTAATAGCATGAACTAAATTCTTTGTTTCTATACAGAAATTTTTGTACTTGGGAGAAACATTCCACGGTCTCTCATTTACGAAAGGTGGCAGGCGATTCAGTAAACGATTTTGCGATCGGCGCTCAAATACCGGAAATTGGTATTATGATGGGTCATAGATTTCGTTGCACGCATTCACATTTCCACACAATTGGATCGTCTCCACCTATTGGAGTGCGGGGGCATTGCGGTTGTGGAGTGACGTGTACTTTGCACGACGCGCACATGGATTGCACCCTCGCATTTATTATAACAAAACGGCGAGCACCCAGATAGTGGGCAATGAAACTTCGCTTCTACTCTCCCATCCCCTTCACCTACCAACAACGCTTTTTATTATTCAAGTGTGCACCAATATCTTCAATCCAATATTATTTATCTAAAAAGATTACGAGAAAACATGGATTCGAAAATGAATCATTACAAAGAAAGCAAAGCCAAAACGTTAAAAACGAATTTCTCTCCCAGCGATCCCTCATTATCGACGAAATAAAAGGGTTCTTGTATCATATTAGTTCTTTCACGAACATGTGAGAAAATATTCTGTCACAGGCATTATCTTTGAATACCCAATGAATTCATGCAAATTATGCACCCCCAAAGCTCAATAGGCCTAAAAACAAAAAAGAGAGTCTTCATCATGGAATAACGTGAAAATCGACTTCCATAAGCGTGTTTTTCTATATCGATAAGAAATCTCTTTGAATAATCTACTCTCCCCAATCTCTTTAATGTATGCTCCCCGCGAGAATTTCTTCGAATAAGGTCGTATCCTCCACATATGGTATATATCGAATATGAAGAGCTATGATGAAAATTAGAGAAAGCACAAGGCAAGAGTAAAGCATGAGCAAATAAAGCATATTACCAATAGCATAAATCATATTACCCAAATTAGAAATGAAAATGATTCAACATTATTTTTGGTAAAAAGTAATTATTATTATTATTATGAAGGTATATTTCTATGTTTTTGAGCTTGTTATCTTTTATGATTTTTATGATAAAGGTATAGTATTATGAAACTATTATATTTTACAATTTTTATGATAAAGTAGTTAAAAAAAATGAGTTATGAGGGAAAATTCTAAAAATTTAGGGAAATATATGAACTTACTACTTTTTGCACACATGTCTCACTAGTGACATGTGTCATTATCAATACAATTTTTATGATAAAGTAGTTAAAAAAAATGAGTTTACAATTTTTATGATAGTAATAAAAAAATGAGTTATGAGGGAAAATTCCTAAAAATCTAGGGAAATATATGAACTTACTACTTTTGCATTTATGATAAAGGTATAGTATTATCTTTTATTTTTGGAACTATTATATTTTTTATGATTTTATGATTTTATGAATGATTTTTTTATGATTTTATGATTTTATGAATGATTTTATGATTTTTTTGCACACGTCTTACTAGTGACATGTGTCATTATCAAAATGAATTGGAGTTTGACGAAAAAGAAACAAACTGTATTAATTTACACGCATCGGCCTAGTCTAATTAATAATAATCAATCCCATACCATTTATTATTTTTGCTGAAAGATGGTGAGGTGGTACTCACTTATGGCTTGACCATGGGCATGGTGGAGAGTATTTATGGTGGCATGACTATTGGTAGATCGAGGCACATGGCGAGGTTTTATGAAACACCATATTTCGAGGCTCGGGTGAAACTTAGACACATTGAAACTTAGGCAAGTGCATTTATCGTACGGTATTTTTCTTTGATCAATGGTGTGAATCACTCAACCACCATTAGCGCAATGGACTACCCTTTTGTCCTTTCACCGCCATGCTTCATTCTCATTTTGATGAGTCAGGAGATGGCCTTTGGAATCTGCGGTGGTATGATTTAAGAACATGAAATTTATTGACTAATAACATGGAATTTATTTTGTTACAAGGATGGTATCCATGAATTTTTAATTGTGTCACTTAGATTCACCGTCCAAAATTTATGTGTATAAGGGTAGAGGCAATTACGTACATCGGGTTCGATTCCACATGGTAAAACTCAAATTTCTTATTCCTTCCCGATTATATATATGTTTGAAGTTGTTTTACAATTATTTCTGTCAATTTCACTTACTAATGATTTGGCTCGGCCTCCTCGGCTTCTCGTACGATCTTCAAGATCTCGCCATATTCAAAAAGTAGGTTTATATTCGTACTTTGAATATTGAAGATCATGTCGAGAAGTACCTTTTACTTGGTCTACTAGCTTTTCTCTCATGTTTTTCTAGATATTTTAGTCCATTTTGTTGGGCACCTTTATTACGGTGAACATTGAAAGAAAAGGGGAAGAAAATATGCCATTTCTACAGTGGATGAGACTTTTTTTTGGAATCATGACATTTATATTTCATGGTTAGTATTAATGTGCAACATTTGCGCTAGGGGTAAAAGGAGAGCCTCATGCATTTTTTCCTATTTCTAGGTTTTTCTAATCATTAAGTCGCAATGTTATAAATAGTTTAATGGACACGCAAATATTTTTTAAACCATTTACAAATTTCGAGCCGACTTTTGTTTTTTTAATTTGTTGCTAATAGTTTGCGATCCTATTTTAAGAAAAACAGATAGAAAAAGAAACACCTACCATTCTCCTTCGGTATTAATGGTTCCTTCTTCAACATATCCAACCCATGTTTATAAGTTGCGTTTTTTGTCAAGATTTGACCGCGGTTGTGAAATGGTGAAGGCTATGGAGACTCTCATCCGGATTTGTGGATACCTGGATACATGGAAGACCCTTTGCAGCGACATCGTATTCCCTAATCAAGGTAAGCCCGATCTTCATTGTTATCTACTCTTCATTGTTCTCTCTCTTCTTATTTTTCTTCGAGTATGTATGAAAAAAATGATGCCCGTAGTTTATTTCATTCAACCGTGACGTGAAACGTTAAACAAAAACGAGTGTATTTCATTCTCGATTTTTTGGGAGCTAACAACCTCGACCGTGGCATGTCTTAACCAACCTAAGTAATTGATGCAGGTGAGAAGCAAGAAAAAAACAAACTAAAATTTGTGGAAGTCAATGACGGAGGAAAAGTGAGTAGAGAGAGTAAACGTGACTAGCGCATTTTACCTAAGGAGGGAAGAAGGAACTAAATCCTTGGCCCCTTTCACATGCTATGTAGGCAGAGGGGAATTGTGCCTTTCGCAAGCTATGTAGACGAGGAATTGCTAGAAGAAGGAACAAGGAATTGTGGAAATAAGGAATTGTCTCCTTGACCCACTCACACATTAAGTAGTACGTAACCATGTGACACAGATACTACAAGATATGACATTATAGTCCATGAGCCATGACCAAACTATCATGATGACATCGAACAAACTACATGATGTCATCGAACACCGTCATCATTTAATCTCTGCGGTGGAGGACAACAACCAAAATGTACAACTATGGAGTGTTTCTGGTGAAGCTGATAGCGAGAAATCACCGCGTGCGGATGAAATTTCATTCGCCGCGCAGTGGTTGAGATGGTATTTCATTCGTTGGCGTAATGGGTTAGATGGTGTTTGCAGAGTGATTAGTGGCGAGCCTTATATCCCAGTCTGTCGGCCCATAAGTGCACCCCGAATGCACCGAGAGAGAAAAATTGCCACGTGTCGATTAAAGCAATAAATGATCCTACGATGGCCATTTCATCTCTCGGTGCATTTATGGGCTAGTATAAACTGGGATATAAGGCTCGCCGTGGATTGGTTCCCAAATATTATTGTGGCTGAAATTCCGGTATATTATTGTTGTGGAAGTGATTGGAAGTGATTGATCCTTCACTTTCAAAAGAAATGGATAGATAAGCAAGCGAGATAGTGCATGAGTTCGATAATGGGAAGAAATTATAGGAGTGTGGAGGTTACGAGTTGTGTGCTGCGTGAACGATTCGAGGGAGATACTTTCCATGATGGCAAGTGGTTGACATGTTGAATGTTATAAATAACAATAAGTATGATCATGTCATCACACATAGCAAATATCAATTTAAGTGTTTACATCACATCAACTCTGGTGACTAAGTGACACTCATTTGAGATTAGAAGGGACAGCGGTTGAAGACGTACAATCTCAACAATGTCATACAAGAACCTCACAATAGAATACCTATCCGCATAATTAAAATAATATAGACATAATTAAAATAATAATAATAATAATAAAATTATCAAATACCTGATACGACTAGCTGCGGCAGGATAATGAGAAAACTTCTGAATAAAGAGGATGTAAATCCCTTTTAGTTTTATGATAGAAAATCAAAATTTTAGCGTGTCTCTTTACAAAAATTAAATTTGGCAAAAAAAGGTATTACAATTTTTCTTTTGTGTTACAATATACATCTCCACGATGCCTGTAAATTAAATTTTGCAAAAAGGTATTACAATTTTCTTTTGTGTTATAATATACATCTCCACGATGACTTTTTTCAGCATATTGCGAATGCTTGTTTCGTTGGGATAAATTTTATCTGTGATATTTGCATATAGTTGGATGACATTATGAATGTTTCATAAAGTATAAATAATTTTAAAAATTATTATATAAAATAATAGATTAATTAATTATTACATAATTTTATATTTTAAGTAAGAACTTAATAATAAATGTTTAAATGAAATTGTAAATTTATATGGTTTAAAATATATTTTTAAATGTATAAATAAATTTAATGTTTTTAAAAAAAATTATTTTGAAAAAAAAATAAAAAAACATCTATATATATATATATATAATTAAACTTTAATTTATTTTAAAATATAAATTAAATAAGTAAAAATGTATATAACATTAAAAAAATAAAAAATATTTCTTATTATTTTACTGATTTCATAATTCTATATTAATAATATAGATTTCATAT
Source organism: Pinus albicaulis (assembly GCA_034641835.2). Taxonomy (NCBI): domain Eukaryota; kingdom Viridiplantae; phylum Streptophyta; class Pinopsida; order Pinales; family Pinaceae; genus Pinus; species Pinus albicaulis. The sequence continues at coordinate 594,463,861 of CM076576.1, forward strand.
TATATATTATTAATGGTATTGGATGTATTTATAAAATTATATAAATGTAAATAGAGTATGGGTAAAAATATTTCTGCAAAATCTAGTTTTAAGATGGAAATTTAGTTTTAACATGTTTGGATAAGTTGATATAGACATATTATACATTTAGTTTATTGGATGAAATGCTTCCTTTCTAGTTATTTTTTTATATAATTTTGGTTAAAATTTGATATATGTTTTTTAAAAAATCGTTCTAGAACTTTTTTAAGGTGAATAGAACAAACCACTATCTAGTTAGAAATTGTATTGTTGGTGAATAATATTGGAGAATTGTATGTTGTTATCGAAGATTTTTCCAACATTTCTGGTGAACACTTCAGCTATCTTCACATGGACTTGAAGCTTTACAAGAAATCGTATTGCTAAATTCCTATTATTATGTGATTAAAATAATGATGTTATGATGTAAAGTATTTGAATGTTAATGTATAAATAAGTGAAAAATAATTTAAAATTTGAGTTTCCTACTTTATATCAAAAATACATGTGAGAAATGAATAAATGAAAGATTAGGTTAGTTAATTGTTTAGTTTGGGTGGTTGGGTTGCATTATTATGATCCACGAGACCCATATACCCATATTGAAATGTGATAATTTGACTTGTTGTAGCTCCTTCTTGTAGATCTTGAATAGAGTAACTATGTTGCTATCTTAAAGTGAGTTTATATTGGAGCAACTATGTTATATTTACATGTACAAAAAAATATTTATAGAAAAAAAATAAAAAATCTATATTTTGAAATTAAAATATATAAATTCAACTATGAAACAAAAATATAAGCACTTCATATTTTATTTATAAAATACAAAATATAGAATTGTAAAAAAATAAATAAAATAAAAATATAATCTTTAAATATTACATTTAATTAATACATAAAATAAAATAATTTAATCCAATCATAACTTTTTTTATTAATTAATATATAATTTTGTTTTAAAAAAATACAATTTTATTTATACAAACAAAAATACAATGAAGCTTCCTGTGGCTTTCCATCCTAACAAAATGAGTTTATTAGCTCTCAAAATAAACATTCTCCATGTACAATGTTTTATATCTCTACTCATATGTTAGTAAAATATCTTATATAATATCTTAAATAGTAGTGTATAGGTACAAAAAGTAGCATGTGTGCTCTTATGATGTTGCACAAAATAGACAGGATATATATTAAAAATTAATATAAAGATGTTTTTAATAAAACCTAATGGTAAAGAAAAAAAATTTCTATGATTTTCACATAAGTGTTAACCCATTTTAATTTCTATGATTTTCCATAAGTGTTTTCCATTTCTAATCTAGTTTTTTGAGAGAAGGTTTTCTTGAGAATTTCTTAATCTATAAATATGATTGAAATATGTGAGAAAAATAAGAAATAGTTTGCATTATTTGTTCACATATGGAAATGATAGTATAGTTTCTCAATCTAATCGTATCTCTCGTCCATTTTATAGCCACATGTGAGTCCCCATAAATATTTAAAGAGGAGATCACATTATGAATAACAAGTTGCATATGAAGTTGAAGAGCATACGGATATGAAAAATTGTTGGAGGTGGGTTTTTCGTTTACGGATAAAGAGAAATATTGAGTTTTATAGATAGATAATTCCACTAGTACCTCCCATAAATGGGGAGCTTTGAGGAGCTCTATCAAACAACGACCATGTGGTGTCATTATAAATTCTTGTCTTAGGAGAAAGGATAGCTCGAGCATGGAATTTTTAATATCCATTGAGTTAACTATAGCCAAATTATGAAAAACATTCTTGATTGAAGATGGACCCTAGTTTCCAAAAAGCAATTTGATTTTTTTCTAGCCAAATTCCCCATGCCAAAACCAGTGAAAGTTCTTTGTGTTGGATTTTTTGATTTGCAAAGAAAGATTCCTTTAATAACTCCTCTATAGAAGAGCCATTCCCAGGTCATATGTGGGACCCTCTTGGCTTGAAATTTCCTTCCAAACCATCTCGGGAGAATAGATATCTTATGAAAATGTGTACAATTGATTCGAGGAAGCTAAGCATAAGGAGCATCTCGCTAGGACCATGGAAAGTCATTTTTTGAATATTTTTCAAACTAAGGCTCGTGCAAAAATATCCTCATAATCAAAACCTTGTTTTTGTGAAAATCATTTTTCTACGAGCATTTATTTGTGCATGTCAAGTGAGTCGTCTAATTTATACTTGTTTTTTGAAGACCCACTTACATCCAATTGGTTTGGTTCCAAATGCAAGGTCCACCAACTTTCTAAGTTCCATTTTTTTATGAGTGCATCATATTCCTCCTACATGTCTTTTTTTCCATTCTTTATGAGAAGCAACTTATTTGAAGGAAGTAGGTTCAAAATCAGTGGAAAAAATTTAGTTCACAAGTAAATCAAATATTTATGTCATCCACATCACTTAAATTTGCACCTCCATTGTCATCTCTAATAAAACTCCTCGTTCTAGTCATTCTGATCTCATCAAGATTGATACTTTCAAGTTCCTTGACCAACCACTTTGGTTGTTTTGGAGAAGGACTAAATGGCTCCTATGAGGGTGTAGCATCATCAATGTTTAACTTCTCAATTCAGCCTATAACGTTAGCCGAATATGATGAGGTATCTAGTAATTATTCATGAGGATGAGTTGGCTCTAGAGAGGGAGATTCCAAAGACTAACCTAGAATTGGGCTCCCCCCTTCAAAATTTGGAATCTCATTGTCAAATTCATGATATATCTTCATCAAATAAATTCTTTCTAGATAATCAAACCATCTCTCAATAGAGTCATCACTTTTATCGGACTCAAGGAATATGATATCTCTAGAAAGTATGAATTTCTTATTTGCTCATAGTCAAGACAATAGGCCTTGGTGATATTCAATTACCCAAAGAAAATGCATTTGAAACTCCTTTCATCAAGTTTGTTTATATATTATTTTGGAATCAAGGCATAGCAAGTAGAACCAAAAATTTTGAGATGCTTGATGGAGGGGGTATGGTCATACCACATTTCTTAAAATTTCTTGTTATGAATAGCATGTGATGGACATCTTCTCTTTACATAGACTGCAAACAAAACAACTTCAACCTAGAATATCAATTTTAAATTTTTAAAGAACATAAACCATATTCAACAATGTTCTATTCACACCATTTATTTTTGATGTCAGATCCCATGTTGTTAAAGATAGGATTCAAAATCATTACTAGTATATTCTTTTCAATTATCTGTATGAATATCACTAATCTTAGTTTTCGCCTCATTTTCAATCCATGCATGAAATTTTTGAAATGTTTCAAATGATATAGACTTGTCATGATGTATTATTTATTTCCATTTGCAGAAGGTACAACCATAGGACCACACAAATATGAATGAATAAAATTGAGTTTTCTATATGCTCTAGAATATGAGTCATGGAATGATTGTTTTCTATGTTTTCCAAGAATTTGCGCAAAACATTGTTTTAGTTTAATAGGAATAGTTGAAAAACCGGAAACACCACACCATTGATTTTCATGAAATAGAGTTTGTCATAATCAATATGTCCAAATCTAGCATGCCATAGAAGGCTTGAAGACATTGTATCTTTATGAGGCTAAGTAATATGGATAGAATATTTATCTTCTTCATCTTCAATCTTCATGATCTTATAGTTCAAGTCCTCCTTATTTCATCTTTTCCATCAAAAATATGATGGAAAAATTGATAGAAATTTATTTTATTTCACATGGACATCCAGATATTTTATTAATGGTTAATATTGAAATATCATTACCACATCTCCTTTAGAGAAGTTGTAATATCAACAATTAATTGAGCAAAAAGTGACTGAGATTATTGATATTCTATAAATGCTTTTAATTAAAATTAATAAAAATTGCATTTTCATTTTTGTATTCTTATTTAGAAAATGTTTGGTTTTTATTTTAAAAATTCACAAACATCTCCCTCATATTGAGTTTTAGAATGTGAAATATATTTTTTATTTATTTTATATAATTATTTTTATTATTAATTATTTTCAAAATGTTACATATGAACTCCATATTAAACAATTGAAGGAATTACAAATCCCCTTTTTACTTTGAATTAGAATTAACTATTAATGGAATAAGAGTATGTTCCCTCTTTATTTCATTCTATATATATTTGATGTTTTAATCAACATGCATATTGAAATATTTAATTTATAATCTACATTTAAAATGAAATAATTTAGACAACTACCTTGGAATGGAAAGTGATAATAATAATAATAATAATAATAATATAAATTATTATTTTTAATTATAATTTAATAGCATCTCTTTAATTTTTTTTATATAAAACTGATATAAATTTAAAATGAAAATATGATTTTTAATTTTTAATTTTTAATTAAATATAAATTTATTAATTATTATTTTTAAATATAATATTATAAAAATATATTTTCTCAATATAATAATCATATATAATCACTTTTAAATTAAAACACTAACAATGATATTAACAGTCATATACAATCCCTTTTAAATTTAAAAGACTGATATTAATAATGATATTATCTATTAAATAGCCATATTTTTTTTTAATTTTGATGAATAACTTATCTAATTTTTTTTTGGGATAAATAAATACCATATTTTCCATTACATATATCTTAGAGTGGATTACCATATTTTCCATTTAGTCTTCCTTTTTTATCTTACATTGGATTAAAATATTTTCCATTAAGTCTTCCTTTCGAGATATGTATCTTGAGTGGATCTCAAGATCAAGTCTTGACATATCACATTAGAGTGGATGTCTACATGGTTACAAAACATGTATTGTTTTTGGCTGACGACGAAATCCACGAATTTGGAGGGAAATTTCGTCATTTAGATATCCAACCTTAATTAAGATTTGATCCATCACATTCAAATAAAATTTAATTTGGTGTTTACCATTGCTCGACCACTTTGAGTTGATGCACTCAAACTGGCAATACCTTTAAGTGTAGCTAACCCACGTCAAAGAATCGACCTACTTCAACATGCAAAGGTGCACGAAAAATAGAAAACAATGCTACAAACCATATTGAAGGATGACTTTTTCCCTCTATCTAAGAAATGGCTTTGATTTATCTACCCCAAGGATAACTCCACTGACTTACTGGGACTTAAGTGAGACACTGCACCCTAAGATTCTTAAGAGTCTTACCACCATTTTAAAATGGAGTTGTCTATAAAGGCCGATGAATTTTCTTAATCGTCCAAAGTGGTTTCAAAATTTGGACAAAAACATTTAAGAAATATTGTAGTAGCAGAATTTTAATGTTGAAATGGATTCAGCACCATCAAAAACCTCAAGGTCAACACCCAAAATCTTGAAGTCAATATTGAAATCTAATAGCTGTAACCTGGATTTACAAAAATTCCTGCAGAATTTTATTAAAATCTTGCCGAAATTTTCATGATTTCTAGAGAAAAAGCCAAAGTTTTATGATTTCTAGAGAAAAATCCAAAGTTTTATGATTTCAAGGGAAAACAATCATATTTCGTAATTCGAACTCTTACGTTACTATGTTTATATTGAGTCTGTGAGGCTGCAAATCACAATAAATAAATCTATTTAGATAACAGTCAATTTTTTTTCACAGCATTGAGATTAATTAAATCAACTACTTAAATGATGTTCACTACTATCGACGAGAGATTCGGCCTGAGAGAACATCCTTGTAAAGGCAAAAAAAAATCTGTGAATAAATCCACAACATAGATCTCATTCTCTGTAATCTTAAACTGAGACATTGATTCTTTATGCTACAGAGATCAGGATGAGAAGACCAATACCATTTTTTAGAGGGATAATGACACCCAAAGAGGTAACTCTACAATATTAGACTGAAGTTGGACTCTTGAAACATAAAGCTCCTATTCGACGACATGATCAGTAGTGCAAGAAACTTAATGCACACTTAGGATCCGTGACTTTTCTAATGGTGGGACCCTGGGATCTCGAATCTCACTTAGACCTTGGTATTATTTTATGTTAGGGTGAAAATTTTCAGACATAACACGTTAGCAAATCTCCATTCTAATAATTTATCATTCTAATTAGTTATCGTTCCAAAAGCAAGTCTCAACACAAAGAACCATACATAGGTCATTTAATTGTTCACTCCACCAACACCTGCGATCTCGAACCTTACTAGCTCTGATACCACATTATAGTATAGAGATATCATATTGTGATTACACACAAAAAACACTTGTATTTTATTGATCACAATAGTTACATATATATAGGATATAAATTACTAACTCTAAGAAATATAGATCCAAAAAAACTGGATCTAGATAGCTAATACAACTCGCACATAGGGAACATCAACTTCTATATTGACTCCTCGGAACTCACAATGACACATGGAAGAATTACTTCCAATAGAATCTTCGTCATTAAATGGAGTAACTTTAGTAAATAAATAGTCATTTACACAACCATTAACACCCATTGTTGTGGCATATAAACTTTTTTATATAACCTTCCATCATTTTCATGATTCCTTTAAATAGATTTGTTAATCACATACTTGATATTATAAACATCAGCTCATGCAAGAATCCACGTGATAAAATTAGCATTGAAATAAACCGCATCATTAGACACTCATATACCCTAGAAACCGCGAAAACCGACAAATGCGTAATTTTATTATTAAAAGCTCATGAGGGTGTTCACCCTCACTCAATGGCTTATAAGGGAGTCCATCCCTTGACCACTGTCATAAAATATTACAAGGAAATATCATTTAAATACAATAAATCTAGCTAAAATCTATTGCAATCATCATGATATCATTTACCCACAAATATTCAATATTTACATCTTTGTGGCATGGTTGTTCCATCAGCGGAACATCCTGCAGCTCACACTCATCTACATGGACCATTATTTCTTTACTTGCCACAATATTAAACATAATATATTATTTGCACAAGTCACCATCTTTTCCTGCCATTTTTTTCATCAGAAAACTTTGATATCATGATTACATAAAGTATCAATCAATCAATAATCAATATTTTTTAGTGATTATTCAACATCTATTCATATGCATACTTGAAATCTAAATAAAGTATCACAACATGATTCTTCTATCAACATTTCTCATGCATTAATTATAAGAAAATAATTATCAAAGCATGTTAAAATATATCACATTACTATGATTCTTCTCACGCAAGCTCACATTTTTCTCCAAACGAAAACCTCTATAACTATCCATTTTAATTTAAAGGATACTAGAAACTTAGCTTTGTTTTTTGTGTATGTAATTAGATAAAAACTTATTCAGAGAAAGTTAGACTCTCAACTTTTCTTTGTGCATGTAACTAAGTAATATTTCCATTACAATAGATATAATTATTTTTATTACTATTATGTATGCAAAAGCATGTCCTCTTCTAAGGGAAAGCTAACATAATATATACTATTATCGTGCATTAAAATACAAGTCCATTTTTCAAAAGAATATTTCATAGAGCTATTTACAAATTCTATTGTACATGAAAATACATGCTTTCTTTTAAAAGAAAACTATTATGTTAGTTATTATTTCTTGCGTGCAAAACACATCCTTCTTTTTAACGGAGGTTCACTAAATCTTGCATGCAAAAAGCACACTCTTTTTTCACGAGATGAAGTGCATAGAAGTCATTATTTTCTTTCTCAAGGGATGAAGTGCATATAAGTCATTATTTCATGCATGCAAACACACTTTTCTCTTTTCAAAATGGTAGCAAAATAAACACATATTCTTTCTAAACCAATTAATGTGATTGCTATTGTTTTATGCATCTCACACAAATTCCTTTCCAAGAACTTAACAATATGATTGTTATTTATGTGCCTATAAGCACATATTATTTTGAAGAAACCATATATTTTTTTAAAGAAATCTAGCTAAATAGTTATATTCTATTCAGCATAAGCACATTTATTTTTAGAAATCTAGCTCTTTAGCTATTGTTTTCATGTATGCAAATACATATTCACTTATTATCTTTTAGGAAATCTAAAATAATAATTATTCCCTCCTACAGCCACATTATGTTTCTTTTCAAATGATTTATAACAATAACCATTTTCTATTGCATGCGAATATATATATATATATATATATATATATATATATATATATATATATATATATATATATATATATATATATATATATATATATATATATTCTCTTAGTATTTTCATTCAAGAATGACATATATAAAACAATATGATATTTTTCTAAAAAAAATAATTGCTTTTTTTCCCACTCTAACTCAACATTTATAGGATCATATTAGCTAGTATTTATAGGATCAAAATATTACTCAAACTAAATGCCCATTGTAAATAATAAAATAAACACATTTACCATCAAACTTAAAATACAATATAAACAAGCTTAAAACCCAATGTAAACAATAGACTATGCCCAATGTAAACAATAGACCATGCATAAATTAAAGGCCAAGAATATCATACCAAACAATGAACCTCAATCTAAATGAACTAAGTGAGAGCATCCATACTTAAATATCGCAACCTTTTATACAAAATCAAAAGAATTAAAAGAAAAGTGCCACAAAGAAGCATGAAAGTAAAGGTAAGAAGGTGTACTAGAAGGCATACCGATGTGATATGTTTCTACCTCTGCAAGTCGGTCATGCAACTAAGATCCCCATCTTCTGTCAGAGTCAGTTATTCCTCCTTCATACTCATGAATTTTACGTAAGCTTTTATGGTAGTTAAACTAATTGTTTTCAAAATATTAGATATCAATTTTATGTTAAATTATTGAAAGAATTATAAATCTTTATTGCGTATTTTTAAATAGAAAATATTTATTAATGGAATAAGAACATTTTTTTTCTATGTTTATTAATATTTTTTAAATACTATATATCAATTTTATATTAAAAATGAAATAAATTATATAATTTTCTTGGAATAGAAAGTGAAAATACAAAAATAAAAAATTGATTCAAATTATTTTATTTTTCTGTAAATTGATATAAAATTATGTTATTCATATTGAAAAGATTTTATTTATGATTGACACTAAAATATTTCTCTATTAATATATTTTTATTTTAAATATTACATGTCAATTAAATTTAAAATTAATTACACATTATGTAATATCAATAATATTTTTTTTACATGTTAGACAACTTTTTAAACTAAACATAAAATTAATTACACATTATGTAATATTAATGATATTATTTTTACGTGTTATCCAACAACTTTTTAAACTAAACTTAAATTTAATTACACATTATGTAATATCAATGATATTATTTTTACATGTTATCTGACAATTTTCTATTAAGTATTAAAGAAATTGTATCTCCTTCATACTATAAAGTAATTAATTCTTTTTAAATTTCAATTAATCTATATTTTTATATAAAGTTTAGATAAATTTAAAATTGAAATTGAAATATTGTATTTAGGAGTGTTTCTATTTTTTTGTTATTACTATTTTTTTAATTTATTAATATAATTAATTTTTTTATTAATTTTTAATATAAATATTAATATATTAATTATAATTTTTTCCCATAATATTTTTTTGGTTAATTTTAATCAAAATGGGACAGATTTTTAAAAACTTGAGTTTAAGTTGTTTAATATGTAAAATTCTTCCCCGGATGCGGGTGGGCGATGACGTGAGGGCGGTTGATGAGTGACGAGCGCGCGTGGCTTTAAAACCCCGATGGCTGCTGCGGAATGCATTTATGCATGCTTTCGAAGAAACCATAAATACGACGGGCGTCACCCTACGCGGCATTTATGCCGGTGGGGAGGCCGAGACACCATGGAATTTCATATGAACTCTCTCGATTCACCGTCCCCTTCCTCAGTCATCCGCTCTGGTGTTTGGATTTGGAACTGTGGTCGTTTGCAGGTTTCCATGTCGAGGCAGCTTCTGCCTGTAGGCTCCATTTGCTCGCCGGAAGCTGAAGTGCACAGCCTTCGCACCACAGTTGGAAGGCGCTGCCCTTTGGCCTGCCGTGTCAGTTTTACCCCCGGTTTCCACTTTTCGCACAGTCCTTTCTGTGCTCTGCACCACATCTCTCTGTCTAGTTCTTGCTCCGCCATCCCGTTTCTGGTTCCCTCTATCAATTCTGCCTTCTTCCACGACTCTGGAACCACTATGCCAAGACTGAGACATCGGCTACGATGTCACAGGGGAGGCTCCCGACGTCGACGCCCCCCCTCTTCCTCGCCCTCTTCTAGCAGCCACAGTGCTAGTCCGCCTCGGCGCCGAGCACGTCGTTTGCCTCCCTCCCCGCAGCGTGATGTCCCCGCCTCCACTCACCCGGTTGAGCCTCGTCCTGCCACTGCTGCCTTAATTTGGAATCCTTCAACCGCCATCTTCCATTACCAATGCAACTCGGCCCGCCCTCTGGTCATTGCAACGGTCAATGTTTCCTTCAAAGAGATTCCCGCGGCTTCTCCTACTCCCCCGCCCTCTGTCCTCCCTGACAATTCGCAAGCCTCTCCCTCTGCTCTGCCAGTTTCTCAGCAGGTGGGCAAAGGCACTCTTCGCAGGATAGGTGATTGCTGCTCAAGCTTACTCCAGGACACCGGGACGCATGCAAGCGAGCGTGAGGCCAGGGAAGCTGCCACTCAGAGTCCTCAAGTGCCGCCGGACGACGAAAATGATTGTTGGTGTCGAATTGTGGAGGACTCACCCTCGGGTGACTATGGACTCTAATGCTCCTGCTTTTATGTTTTTCTTGTCTAGGCCTTTAAGTATTTTACTAGTTCTGTTCTCAATGGGTCTCAGCTTGTTCAAACTGGTCTTGAAGCTTTGTATGGGTCGGTTTTCCCGGATGGGCGACCCAGTCTTTTGGATATGTTTTGTTAAGTTTCGGCTGGTTTCCTCTAGCGAGGCATCCTTTAAACATTCCTCGAGCCGGTTTCCCCATGAGGGCGACTCTATTTTTGTTAATTTGCTGACTGTCGGGCACCTTGATGCCTCGAACTCGTTGTACCATATATTACAGTAATAGAATTAAGCTTATTTAGAAAAAAATATATGTAAAATTCTTAAAAATTGAGTTTAAATGGTTTAATATGTAGAATTGTATTTTTAAGGGTGCTGAATTCATTTATGCATTCAAAAAAGTATTTTAAACAACAAAAAATCACAATTTTGATTGAGACTATATTACTAGAGTCTAGAGACATTTAAGAGTATTGAATCCATTTATATATTCAAAAATGTATTTTAAACACTAAAAAATCACAATCTTAATTAAAATTGTATTACCAAATTCCAATAAAAATATCATTTGATTAAATTTTAAATTTAAAAATACTAAAAATAATAATATATTAAATATCCATAATTTTTTTTTAAATAACTATATTTTCTTAAAATAACTAACCTATTTTCTATTTTATTTTCCTTTTCCGGCTAACAGAATAACTCAGCTGAGACACTGCACCCTACGAGCCTTACTTTTATTTATATACATAGCAGAAGTCGTCTCTTCAACCCCTATCACACCTCATTCTTCTCCTCCTTGTGATCCTCCTCCTCCGTTTCTAACACACCAAACTCCCATTCTAAATATTCAACAATATCAGTTGCTGTGGAAATCATCTCCGAGTGCTTCCTCGGTTTAGAATCTTGGATTTCCTTCAACAACGCTTCCACACGATCCAGCGACTTCGATTTTCCACTATTATTATTTGGATTAGAGTTCGTATAATTATGATTGTTGTTCAGCACCCCTTGTAGAAGACACATGGCCTCCTCCATCTTCCCTTGCTTTGTCAGACAGATGCTTAGATTGCAGGCCTTGTTTTCATCTAGCTCAAATACCAGTGCTTTCCTGCATGCAATTATTCATTTAGGACATGTCTTATTCCTAATCCTAGAAATGTAATTGAATTATAGAAATTTGGGCATTTATCTTCAATCGAAATCCACCTGTAAATGATTTTTGCAGAACAGTAGTCATGCTGTTGCATATACGCCCATCCCAAATTACCCTGCCAACATCTAATGGCTTCTCATTCAACCACTGTCAGACAGATATACAAAAAGAGCAGGGCAGGGTGTGGATGTTATATACCATAAGCCGAGCAGTCTCTTGAGTTAAAGAAACCTGAAACTTCCTTCCATGTGACCGTGCAGTTTTGGTGCCCTTGCCATTGAATGCAGTACCTTGCTCAATTAAGTGGAGCTTATGTTTCAATAGACTGATCTGCTCATCCTATTTTCCACATTTCTGCAATCGACACCTAAAATTTTAAAGAGGAGAGTATATACTAGATAGCCCTTATGAATAGAAAATTTGTTTGAGATTATACCTTAAAGAGATCAATGAGAAAATTATCAAGAGACTCCTGCACTTGCTTGGAGAAAAGATGCCTGAAGGACTTAATGGCTCCTATGGCTTCTAGAGGCCGATTCTACTGCACTGTCAATTCGGTCTCCAGCATTTATAGCTTCCCGGAACAATGCGATGACACCTGCTGGGTTCTTCTCGACAAGTTGTACCGGTAAAATTCAAATACATTAAAGTTTCACAAAAGAGTCGCTAAGAAAATATCTTGCTTGAAGAAAATTATCAAAATAGAAAAAATAATAGGAAACCCTTAACCTGAAGGTGTTTGGCTCTGCCATAGGGGGTATCTACAAGGGGGACCTTGTATATAGCATTAAATGGATCAGGTTTTTCCCTATGGATAGGCTTTGCATCAGACGAAGCAGAAGACATGTTGTTCTGTTCAGAGTGCGGTTTAGCGTTAGGATTTGTTACAGAAAATGACAAAGATTCAGCTCCAGTGGTCATTTTCTTTGTTTTTGTAGTGTGTTTCACTGCTGAATAAAAATGTCCAAAACTTTTCCTGTGCTAAAGCACCTACAGGCAGTAACGCTGGTTCTCCTTACCACTCTTTGTATCAGTCAGATATAAGAAATAAATGACCTTATGCTCTCATTTTCAGGACAGAGAACATAAATTCAGAGCTAAGCAGTCAGGGAAGCTTTCTGAAGACTGAAGAAAAAAATAATAAAAACTCAAATGCTTTCAAAACTATTTTACAGCCTTGAGCTGAGAAAAATTCAGATGAAATACAGAGATTTCGAAACTACCTTTAATCCGTGTTCCATTTGGAATTGAATTGAGAGTGAAAACTCTGGAAATCTTGATGGGAAACAGGATTATGCTTAAAAGCAGTCAAAGCAAAGCTCGGAGAGGCTCAGTGGTTCTTCCAAACCTTTGTGCGTTCTCCTCGTCTGGTGAAAAGATTTATTGACAATTTGAGCGGTCGCTGAGACATGCAATGAACACAGACTGGAATTATCAGTTGGTTGCGGATGGAGTTGTGCTGATGAGCGTGTTCTTGCTGTCATGATGGGCATGTCATCTCCTAGGTATAAAATGGCGTGTCAATAATTTTTTTCATGTTTACAATTTTACACCGAAGGTGTCCCACTCATGAGATTATTTGAAACATTGTTCACCCCATCCAATCCCTATGCTCCACCTATAGCCCTTCTCTCTCAAAATTTGACAACCCGCGGTTGCTCCCACCTGTTTTGCTCTCAACTCCTTCTGTAGCGTCGGCTCCTTCTCGTGTCTTGTCTTTTTGCTATCAATGATCATACATGCCTTGATGTTCCCTTTGCACGGCGTGCAGTGCAAATACTAGTTTATTTTATTTCGCTATTTAGATTGAGAGGACTTATATAAAGGAGTGGTTGTTCACTAAAATCATTCGGGTTTTCGGATTAATGTAAATAGTTCGGAAGGGCGACGAAGGAAAATAAAAGTTCAAGTTATGAATAAATTGTATATGAAAATAAAGATATTGATGGATAAGTGGAAGAATTTTTTGTTGAATTTTTTTATTTACATTTATTGTATATATTTAAATACATCTTAATAATAATTTAAGATATTGTTCAAAAAATATATGAGAAATAGTTTTTACTTTTATCATCATAAATATTATTGTTATATATCTTATTATTGACAAAATCATGAAAAACAATTAAACAATATAATAGTTTGTTTATATTATAATCAATTTAATTTACCAAAAATTATATTATCTTATACTCCTTTTAATTTGGATTATTATAAATAGTAATATTAGCAATATCTAGCACTATATTTCAAACTCAAAACTATTTGGTGTGAAAATGTCTACTAAACTAATTAATTCTAAAATTTACAAAAACTTAGAATGATAACCTTCTAATGACAATTTTTGAAAGACTCCATAAATCTGTAAATTAAATTTAATCTATAAGTAATATTTTCCTTGATAGGCATTACCTTATAGTATTTTAACTTTTAATAAATTGGAACATTGTTCTTAATAAATTATATATATATAGATATATAGATATAAACAAGTCAGATATATTCTTTTAATTATAAATTTTAATTTTATAATTAGAAATAGTTAAATAAAAATATTAAATATTAATTTTTTTCAATTACATATATATAATTATGATTAATAAATATATTTATCTTTCACTAATAACCAATAATAAATTGTATTATAATTTATGAAACAAATTATGAACGTGTGATGTTATGCACGTGTGACTTTTAGAAAAAGTTTAGAAACATTTTGTTTATGGTAAAATGGATTTGCAAACATTGTAAAACTATTGAATGCAAACCAAATCATGTCTTCACACATTGGCTTTTATGTTTACAAACATTTAAAGAAATTTAATCTAAAACAACAAACAAAAGGCACCATAATCTAAATCAACAAACAAATACCACCACCTGATTATGTCGTTAAATATGACGAATGCTAATAAATGTAAGCAACAGTGAATCATCGTAGGATGTTACACTGCAAACTCATAATTGGAGGCGGAAACATAATTACCAAATAAAACTTAACACCAATCAACCAATAAAATAATAATAATAATTATTATTATTATTATATTAACTTTATAAACCAGCATTTTATTTTTGGTCAAAGGATAGGTTAATTGATAATCAACCGTTTATCAAATACGTGATGGCAGGATAATAAGAAACTTCTGAATACGGAGGCTGTAAATCCTTTTAGTTTTATGACAGCAAATCAAAATTTTAGTGTGACTCTTTAGAAAAATTAAATTTGGCAGAAAGGTATTACAATTTTCTTTTGTGTTATAATATACATCTCTATGATGCCTTTTCTCAGGATATCGCGGATGCTTCTTCCGTTGGGATAAATTTTGTCTGTGATATTTGCACATAGTTGGATAACATTATGAATCTTTTATAAAGTATAAATAATTTTAAAAATTATTATATAAAAGAATATATTAATTAATTATTAGATATTTTTTATTTTAAGCCACAATTTAATAATACATTTTTAAATTTATATGGTTTAAAGTATGTTTTTCAATGTATAAATAGAATAAGTTTTTTTTTAAATTTGAAACACATAAATTATATAAATTTACAAAGCTTAAACTTATTATTCTAAAATATATTATCAATTTCGAACTTATCATTCTAAAATATCTTATTAATTTGACCAAAAATAAATAAATAAACATATAATAATATTTAAAAAAAAAATTAATATTATTATTAAATTAAATTTTATTTTAAAATATATAATAAAAAATATATATAACATTAAAAATAAAAATAAAAATCTTATTATTTTATAGATTTCATATTATATATTATTTTATTTTTTTTCTGAATATATTTCATCTATTAGTATACAAAAAATACATTACATAAAGGCCAGGGCCTCAGAAATTCTGGCCCGAGAGATGGGCATTCTAGTACATCCATGACACTCTGACAAAATATCAACCCACAGTGCCAAGATACAGTTACTACAATGAAGCACATACAAGCATCTTAGCAAAAAAATGCCGCCCTCATAGGGGAAACCAGCCGCAGAACTCCAACAGCTTATCAACCCACAGTGTCTGGAACCAGAAATATAAACATAATCAATCTTATACAGAAAAATTTGCCGCCCACGAAGGGGAAACCGGCAATCAAACGAGCTGTAGAAGTGAAGACAGCTAAATTGAGATAGCGTGCAATTACCAGAGCTAAGCCTGGCTCGACGAACAGCCAAAAACAAGCTAGAATGAAGAAAGGCCATTATTTACCTTGAGAGGAGGGAGGAGACTCGACCACTCGACAGGCGTAGGCGTAGGGGTCATCCTATGCCTACAAATCAACGTGAGCATCTGAAACGTCCTGTTTGGTATCATCCGCACCCGCCTTGTCAACAGGAGCAGCAAAACAACCTCGCTTGATGTCGCCCACACCAGAAGCAATGTTGGGGTCTTGCGAGGAACTACCCACAACATCTTTCCGTTTCTGTCCTCCTTTGGAGGGAGAACAAGGCAAGTCAGCTGTCAATTGTGCCCAATGAGAGCCTGTGAGCTCAGCAGCCAATTCAGGTGGCTCTTCTTTGAAATCGATAGTTATGGTGGCAGTAACAGTAGGCATATTAAGCAAACAGGGGAAGCGAAACTGAGCCCTGTGCTACTGACCTGGGAGGAGACTGGAGAAGCCTCTTGCAGGCTGAGTAATCCCACACCCCACAAGAGAGCCACGCCCACTATGATTCTCAGGGTAATGACCCCGTAGGGAATCAGAAGGAGGAGAAGAGGAACTCGGAGAGGTGGAAGGAGGGTGTTGGGGAGGACCTCCACGGCTCGAGCTGCGTCTGCGCCTCATCCTTTGGCGTAATAGAGGCATGGGATTCAGGCGAGAAATGTTGAGTTTGATAGAGTAGGAAGCGGAGGGCTGGGTCTGGACAAGCGGACCACAACTGAGGATAGGTGGCAGAGAAGAGCCAAACGCCACAGGGAGAGAATCATAGTGAGTGCCGAAAAGCTGAGAGAAATGGGAGCTCTGCGAGACGTGTAGACCCTGAGAAAGGTTTAAACATCAAGAAAGCGAGCATCTACGTCTAGTAGTGGTCCTGGAGCTGGGCTCAGAGACCACCGAGGAGCAGCAGGAGTGAAGAGGCAACAATGTCGGCCTGTAACTTCCAGATGAAGCCATAACCCTGTGGAGCGAATGCAAGTCTGGGCAAATGTGCAGCATTAATGCCTTGGGTGGCTCGGCGTAAATGTTATTAATGGTCTGGAGGACGAAGGGTAGGGTGGCGGTGGTAGAATCCCACGCACCAACCCACCGCCTTTGCCACCTTTCAAACATGCTGGCCACCCACATCTGGGACTTGGAGATCCTGTTGCACCAAGGAAGTGTAATCCTGAATGAGTTGTTCATCATCAGAATTATGAAGAGAGCCTTCGTAGAAAGGAGTTGTCTGAATAGCACCTTGATTAGCCAAACGATCAACAACTTTGTTGGTTGTGCGTCTGATATGCTTGAAGGAAATAGCTTTAGGCATCTTAAGCCATATTTTGATAAGTTCCAAGCTGCTTTGCAATCTCCAACTAGAGGCTACTTTGGAAGCTATAGAGCCAGAGTGGAGTCGAGTTGCAGCTTCAATAAGGATCTGAGAGTTCCCTTCCACTTCCAGAGGGAAGAAGTTCTCTTTCTTCGCAATGCATAACCCCTGCCATAGGCCTTCGAGTTCAGCTGCATTGTTAGAGTCTCGACCAAGAGAGCCGAAGAAGATGTGAGTTATAGTTCCTTCATGATTCCTGAAAATTCCTCCATAGCCAGCAGGTCCCGGATTTCCTTTTGCCGCACCATCAAAATTCATTTTGTAAGCCAGAGGCATAGGTGGAGACCAGGAAATGGGAAAATCCGAGTGCTTCAAGGTGTTCTGAGATTTCCTTTCAGGGTGATTGAGATCGAGGTTCCATCTTTTCCATATGAGGCATTCCGTTGGTGAAGAAGGCATATCCGATTCTTGCTAGTGAACAAGTGCTAAAGTTTCTTGCAAATTGCGCTTGAGATTGGACCAAATGATATCGTTCAGTGTAACTGTATCCTTGAAAGTCCTGTGATTACGCTCCTTCCACGTGGCCCAATAAATGAATCCCGGGAACAAGTTCCAAAGGGTATTGAGCAGATGACATTGGAACGGATGTGAAGGCCACCCTCTGATTGTATTATTGATATCACCGACCTATCTCCCAGTCCTTCTGAAGTAGAGGGTGAATTGGTGCCAGAGATAAGTAACAAAAGAACAAGAACAAGGAGGTACTGAATTGATTCTGCCTAAGATTTACAATTGGGGCACCTTGAAGGGCCAATAAATCCTCTTTTTAGGAGATTATCCCATGTGAGTATTTTTCCTTTACTGAGGAGCCATAGGAAAGTGGAGATTTTAGGCCAGGTTTTAGGGAGCCAGACTTGAGCCCAGATGTGATCCTGTTGATCCTGCTGAGGGTAGCAGAGTAACCTATAAGATTCTTGAGTAGAAAAGTTTCCCCGTGGAGTATATCCCCACCTTAGCCTATCTGCTTGTGCTGAGACTTTAATTCTCCTTAATCTTAGCTCCTGTTAAATGTCTCCATAGGTCTCCCCCTGCCAGTCCTCTTGCCAGGTGAGAGCTGGTTTCCATACCTGATGCCCATGGGAGGGATTGGGTTGCCAGAACTTATTGACATGGTTGGGGATGGTGATCTGAAGAAGGTTTTTCCACAGAGGTTTATGGAAAATCGAGGAGAGTTTCGGCAGCTGTTGCCATGAATCTTCCCAAAATCTAGCTTTGTCTCCTAAATGGATTTCCCAGAAACTGTATGTTTGGATGAAGGCCCCATGTTGTTTTGCTGCATTCCAGATCAACGATCCAGGGGCATCTGAGCTGAAGCGAATGAGATCCTCCTGGGGTCTGCCTAGAGCGTACTTGACCTGCCAAAGACGAGCCCAAGGGATGTTTGGTTTAGAGACCCAGCTCCACCAAATACGGGCGCCCATGGTTTGATTACTGTGAAGCTGGTCTCACAAACCCAATCCCCCTGCATTTTTAGGTGTACAGACTTCAGTCCATTTGATGAGGGCCCATTTTCTATTGAGGCCCGAAGAACCCCAAAGAAAATTCCTCTGTAAGTTGCGAATTTTCTTCAGCACCCATTTTGGAGCAGCCAATATGGAGAAGAGGTAAAGCGGCATTGCTTGGAGAACTGATTTGATTAAGATGATTCTGCTGGCCATATTAAGAGAGTGGTAAGTCCAAGAGGAGATCTTGGCTTCCAACTTATCCAGAAGGGCTCTCCAGGAGGCATGCTTTATAACCGAGTCAACTAGGGGGGCCCCGAGATATTTGGAAGGAAGAACATCAATCGTGAAACCCAAAATTCTGGCGATATTACGTTGAGAAAAGGGAGGGGTATTGAAAAATAAGATGTGGGATTTAGCAGCGTTGATGGTGGTACCAGAAGCCTCCGAGAAGGTGTTAAGCAGAGATTTGAAGGCTTGGGCTTCTTGTACAGAAGGATGGCCAAAGAGCAAGTTATCATCAATGAATTGTTGGTGAGTAATGGGGGAATTGTCATGAAGAGAGATTCCTTTAATTGAACTGGAGGAGGCAGCATGATGAATAAGTCGACTAAGGCCTTCATCTATGAGCACAAAAAGGAAGGGGGATAAGGGGTCCTCTTGACGGATGCCCCTATATGACCGAAACGGTAAAGAGGGAGAGCCATTTACAAGGATAGAGTAACTGGGTGAGGAGAAAAGGCTCATTACCCACCGAGTCCAAGGAGCATTGAAACCAAAAGCCAAAAGAATTTGTTTGATATATTTCCAACTTAGTTTGTCAAAAGCTTTTGATAAATCTAGTTTGAGAAGCATACCTGGTTTCTTGAGGATTTTGAGGGAGTGTATTACCTCATACGATAGGATTATGCCATCCAAAATTTGACGACCTTCCACATATCCTGTTTGCTCTGGTGAGATAAGGAGAGGAAGGAGTGGCTTAAGCCTGTTCACAATGACTTTGGAGATCAACTTATAAATGACATTGCAGAGCGCTATGGGCCTGTATTTATCCAGGGTACTTGAATTCTCCTCCTTGGGAATGAGAGCAAGGAAGGTTGAGTTTAGAGAAGGAAGGATCTAATGCATGGAACAAGATTCTTCCACTAAAGCCCAAACTCCTAACTTAATAAGCTCCCAGAATGCATGGAAGAAATTGGTCGTGAATCCATCCGGGCCTGGCGCCTTCCCCTCCTTGAGTTGAGCAATGGCTTGCTCAACCTCATGAAGGTAATAAGCTGGAGAAGCATCGCATTTTGATCCTCTGTTATGATTTTAGGAATATGTTGAGTGACATAAAAAATAGCTTGATCTCGATTGCCTTCCGGTTCCTACAAAATATTTTTGAAATACCCCCTAAGCTCTTTTTCAATGTCCTCATGTGTCTCTAACCGAATTCCCTGATTGCTGTTAAGAAAATCAATGTTATTATGCATCCTTCGTTGAATAGTGGATCTGTGGAAAAACTTTGTGTTTTTCTCCCCTTCTTGAAGCCATCTGACTCTAGATTTTTGTCGCCAGAAAGTCTCTTCCTGTTGCCTACTCTTGTTAATTTTTGTGAGGAGAACAAATTCTTGACTGTCATAGTCCTCTGTTCTGCCCTCAATGATGATTTTCTATTGAAGAAGGCTCATTTGAAGCTCTATTTCCTTCTGGTTGTCGAAGATATTGCCAAACTGAGATTTATTCCAGTGTTTGAGTGTATGCTTGAGATTTCTGAGCTTTTGTTGGAATTGAAACATTTTTTAGCCATCCGCTGGAAAAAAGGAGTGCCATGCTTTGGTAACAATGTCTTTGAAACCAGCATGGGAAAACCAAAACGATTCAAATCTAAATGGCCTGTTACAATGCGACCTCAGTTGAGTCCATTGAAGGAGGATAGGCCAATGATCTGAGCTAGCAAGGGGAAGAATGGAAGAGTGGAAGTCCCCTCCGATATGAATAGTGTTTTCTGACATAAGAAATCGATCCAGACGAGAAGAAATGTGCTGCGGCCCGCTGCGCTTGTTGGTCCAAGTGAACGTGCCATTGGAGGTTTGAAGATCCACGAGGTGATTGTTTGAAATGAAGTCTTTGAAACCTAAGCAGTCCCCTTCTAGCCTGTGCCTTCCACCTGATATTTCCTCCAGAGCAGTGGTCATGTTGAAATCCCCTTCACAGAACCAAAACGGGAATCGCCTTAGAGAATTCCATTCTGTTAAGGTATTGAGCAGATCTAATTTCTTTTGAATTTCTTGCGGGAAATATACATTGGTTAGATGATCATGTATGTTGGTACCTAGTAGATGGAAAGTCGATTGAATAAAATAGTGGGATGCATGGAAATCATACAGAGAGAGGAGCTGGGGATCCCCAATTATTGCCAGCCCTCCAAAAGCACCCGAAGCATCCACTGTTACTAAGCGACAATTTTCCCAAACTTTGGCGACAATGTGTTCAAGCATTTTGCTGTTACATTTCGTCTCCTGAAGAAAAACCATCGAAGGGTTGTATTTCCGAATCATATTTTTAATCATTCTGTGCTTTGAGGGGCTATTGATCCCTCTCACATTCCAAGAGATGAGCTTCATGATGAACTATGTGGGAGAGCCTTGTAGAACTTTGTCAACTTGGGGCCTGATTCCACAAGTATTTCCCCTATAATAATAGTTCTCTGCAAACCTGTCTTCCTTCCTCTCCTTTTTGTTTCTTTCATAATTTTCCTTCCGTTCCATGGTCCCCCTGCTTGAATGCCCAGTGAGTTCCTTTGTTGTGCGCGAGAGAGGACCACTTCCAAATTATCTATCTGATGGGGTTTAATGATGTTGTACTCTTTCTTATTGCAAGCTTCCTCCAGTGCCAGAATGTCGAGCTCCCTGATGTCAACACTTTCAGTTTCATCCTCCATGAGGGTAGGGACATTCATATCTATGTCTTCCGACCTAGAAGGGGGGGCAGAAGCTTGGGAGCAATCCATGTCCATGAGTGTAGAGACTGGAATGGAGGGTTTGTTTTGGTTTTTAGCCGAAGAGGAGGCATGAGAGACTTTAGACGAAGCATTAGCAAGAGGGCCTTTGAGATCAGAGGCAGGAGCGTTCGATAAGGGGCTAGAGACAGTGGGCTGAGCCTCGTGAGCCCCATTAGGGTCATGAGAGGCAAGAACTTCAAAACTATTGCTATTATTAGGAATGTTGGGGGCGGTAGAGATGATGGGAGATTTCTTGGAATGCTTCTTCCTGGAGGAAACCTTGGTGTAACCTTCTGCATCTTTTCCAGCATTAGGGGGGGGGGGAATTAGGCTTCTGGTTTAGAGGGAAATCTCTAAACAGGTGGCCATGCTCATGACATTTTTTGCAGCGGAATGGGACGTGCTCATAATCAATATTCTGAATCCGTTCAAAGTCATCATGGAATAAACTTACCGAGTCTGTAAGAGGCTTTTCAAGGTGCATGTGGAAGCATATTCTGGCATAGGATGTGTAGCGTCTAAGTTTTGTTTCCTCAACAACCTTTATAAACTCCCCCAGACCATTGGCAATGTCCCGCAGAGTTTCTTCATCCCAGTATTCCAGAGGCAGGGAATACATGCGTATCCACACTGGAGCCCAACGAAAATCTTCCTTGTCTGGATGGAATCTTTCAATCCAATCACGTAGGTACAGCCCTGCAGAGTTGAAGAAGTAAGGACCTCCTTCAAAGATGTTGTTCTTGTCCTCAAGGCAATGGAAAATAGCAGTGAAAAATACTTTGGGTCCAAGCTGCAGGGTAACTTTTCCTTTGGGCTTCCATTTGGACATTATCCACCCCTGCAAAGCCTTCTCAGTCTGCCAGAGACTGATGAACTTCCTGATGAGGGCGTGATATTTCATATACTGAATGTGTCCGTTGATACAGTGAATAGGAAGGTCGATTTTGACCCTATCTGTAGCTTTAGGGATGCATGTGGCAGAGGAGGCTTCTTGCTGTGTCTCAGAAGCAGTCTGTTCAGTACTCTCGATCCCAGGGAGATCAAAACTAGTCTTTGCATCATGAATGTTGTTTGTAGTGGGGTTCCGGTCAGAAACTCTCTGCTTCCTTGGCACGGCGTTACCTAGTGATTTTGGCATCGCCGTAGAAATAGAGTTTGGTGGAGGGGGTGTATTAACCGCCCCTCTGAAGGAGGTAGACATGCAGAGCGATCAGAAGGGTGGCACTAAGAGACTGCAACTTGAGGAGAAGGGGGGCAAATGCGCCGACATGAAGAGAGCTCAAACGAGGGTTCGCTGAAACCCTAGAACCAGATGAGTGCCATGAACCGCCCATCACCGGTCGAATTCATATTCTTCATATTATATATTATTAATAGTATTGGATGTATTTATAAAATTATATAAATGTAAATTGAATATGGGTAAAAATGTTTCCTCAAATGAATTTTATGTGTTATAGATATACATGAAATTTTAGTTTTAACATATTTGGTTAAGTTGATATAGACATGATATACATTTAGTTTATTGGATGAAATGTTTCTTTTCTAGTTATTTTCGAGATGATTTTGGTTAAAATTTGATATATGTTTTTAAAAATCCTTCTAAAACATTTCAAGGTGAATACAACAAAACCATTATTTTGTTAATAAATGTATTTTTGGTGAATACTTTTGGAGAAGTGTGTGTTTCTATCAAAGATTTTTCCAACTTTTCTGGTGAACCAACCATCTTCAAGGACTTGAAACTTCACAAGAAAATAAATCATATTGCTTGATTCCTATTATTATGTGATTAAAATAATGATGTTCCGATGTAAATTATTTGAATGTAGATGTATAAATAAGTGAAAAATAATTTAAAATTTGAATTTCCCACTGTATATCAAAAATACATGTGAGAAATGAATAAATGGAAATTTAGGTTAGTTAATTGTTTAGTTTGGGTGGCATTATTATGATTGGCATCATCCATATACCCATATTGAAATGTGATGTTTTGACTTGTTGTAGCTCTTGAATAGAGTAACTATGTTGCTATCTTTAAGTGAGTTTATATTGGAGCAATTATGTTATATTTATATGTCCAAAATAGTGTATAGGTACCAAGAAAAAGATAAACCTATAATAAAGCATGTGTGCTCTTATGATGTTGCACAAAATAGACAAGATATGTACTAAAAATTAATATAAGGATGTTATTAGTAAAAGCTAACTGTAAAGAAAATAAATTTGAGTGTTGAACCTTTTTAATTTCTATGATTTTCTATAAGCCTTTTCCATTTCTAATCTAGCATTAGAGAAGGTTTTCTTGAGAATTTATTGATCTACAAATATGATTGAAATATGTGAGAAAAATAAGAAATAGTTTGCATTATTTTTTCACCTATTGAAATAATAGTATAGTTTCTCAATCTAATCATATATATTGTCCATTTTATAACCACATGTGAGTCCCCATAAATATCTAAAGAGGAGATCCTCTTATGAATAACAAGTTACATATGAAGTTGAAGAGAAAATAGATATGCAAAATTGTTGGAGGTGGGTCTTATTTTTACAAATGAAGAGAAATATTGAGTTTTCTAGGTAGATAATTCCACTAGTACCTCCCATAAATGGGGAGCTTTGAGGAGCACTATCAAACAAAGACCATGTGGTGTCATTCTAAATTATTGTCTTAGGAGAAAGGATAGCTGGAGCATGGAATTTTTAATATCCATTGATTTAACTATAGCCAAATTATGAAAACCATTCTTGATAGAAGATGGACCCTATTTTCCAAAAGCAATTTTATTTTTGTCTAGCCAAATTCCCCATGCCACAGCTAGGGGAAGTTCTTTGTGTTGGATTTTTTTATTTGCAAAGAAATATTCTTTTAATAAATCCTTTACGGAAGAGTCATTCCATTCATATGGCGGACCCTCTTGGCTCAAAATTTCCTTCCAAACCATTTGGGAGAATAGATATCTTATGAATATGCATTCAATTGATTCTAAGGAAGCTAGGCATACGGAGCATCTGTTGGGACCATTGAAATTCATTTTTTGAAGATTTTCAAACTGAGCCTCGTGCAAAAAGCTCCAATGTTATTCACTAATGAGAGATGCAAATTTATTACAAGGAAAAATAATTCTCCAACTACATGGGTTGTTAGTTTTCCCAATAAATTATTTGTTACATATTTAAAACTAATTACTCTTTATCATAATCCTAGAGGATTAAGGTGTCTAACATTTCCCCCCCTTCTGAATGGGTGTTTGTGATCCCAAGCATCGTTCTAAAATTTTCAATTTTTTCTTTTCCAAGTGCTTTGGTGAAGATGTTTGCAATTTTCTCAATCGTGGAACAATGTATTAAATGAATAGTTTTGGTCTTTACATGGTATCAAATAAAATGATACTTACTATTGATATGCTTGGTTCTATAATGTAATATGATATTCTTGATCAACTTGATTGTAGAAGTATTATCGACAAGTAGAGGAGTTTAGTTATCCTGTTTCTCCTACAACTCTTCAAGTATTTTCTTGAGCCACACAATTTCCTTTATTTCTTCTACAGCTGCCACATATTTTTCCTTTGTTGTGGAATCTATAGAAACTAATTATTTTTGTGACCTCCAAGAGACAATTTATGATCCTAGAGTCATGAGATATCCTAAATTGGATGCTTTGTTTTCCTTGTCCCCAAAGAAGTGTGAATCAGAATGTGCAATAAGATTGAATTCCTCCACCTTGGTGTTCTTTATTCCATAATATCAAGTTGCATTTAAGTATCTTGAGACTCTTTTTGCAACATACCAATGTCCCTCACATGGATTTTTCATCAATCTAGAAAGGATGCTCATAACATATGAGATATTTGGTTTGGTTGTGGTGAGGTAAATGAGAATTTCTACAAGTTGTTTGTACTTCATTGCATCCTCAAATGCATTCCCTTATTTTGATGTAAGCTTCAAGTTATGTTCCATTGTATTGGAGAGAGAGTCACATTCTGCAATGCCAAATCTATTCAATAGTTCTCCAATGTACATTTTGTGGGAAATGATTATGTATTTTGGAATTTGATTGAATTAAACTCCCTTAATAATAATTAATATTTCCGAAGTCTAACATTTCAAAATATTTCTTTATCTCTTTCATCATGGATGCAATATAAGTTTCATTTTTTCTAGTTATTAGCATATCATCTACTTATACTACAAGATACATAATTGTTTTTCCTACAATCCTGACAAACAAAGTTGCATCATCAAGATTGTAGTGTTTGAAATTTAACTTCAAAATATGCTCATTTAGATTTTCATATCATTCCCATGGTGTTTGTTTTATACTATACAAGGATTTAATGAGTTTGAATACCTTTTGTTCTTGTCCCATAAACAAAAAACCTTCAGGCTGAGACACAAAAACATTTTCTTTCAAATACCCATTCAATAAATATGTCTTCACATCCATTTGATGTATTTTCCATCCATTTTGTTCTTCTAAATAAAATATGGTCTAGATGGTTTCCCACTTTTCTACGGGAATGAAGGTTTCCTCATAATCAAAACCTTATTTTCGTGCAAATCCTTTTGCTATGAGCCTTGATTCGTGCATGTCAAGTGAATCATCTAATTTATACATGTTTTTGAAGAACCACTTACATCCAATTTCTTTTGTTCTATATGTAGGGTCCACAAAATTTCAAGTTCCATTTTTTATGAGTGCATCATATTCCTTCTACATGGATTCTTTCCATTCTTCATAAGAAACAACTTCTTTGAAGGAAGTAGGTTCAAAATCAGTGGAAAGAATTAGTTCACAAGTAAAAAAATATTTATGTCATCCACATCACCTAAATTTACACCTCCATTTTCATCTCTAATAGAACTCCTCGTTCTATTCATTCTCATCTCATCAAGATTTATACTTTCAAGTGCCCTCATCAACCACTTTGGTTGTTTTGTAGAAGGACTAGATGGCTCCTATGAGGGTGTAGCATCATCAATGTTTAACTTCTCAATGCAGCCAATAATGTTAGCCAAATATTATGAGGTATCTATAAATTCTTCATGAGGATGAGTTGTTTTTGGAGAGGGAGATTCCAAATATTGACCCAGAATTGGGCTCCCCCATTCAATATTTGGAATCTCATTGTTAAATTCATGATATGTCTTCATCAAATAAATTATTTCTAGACAATAAAACCATCACTCAATAGAGTCATCACTTTTATTGGACTCAAGGAATATGACATCTCTAGAAAGTATGAATTTCTTATTTGCCCATTGTAAAGACAATAGGCCTTGGTGGTATTCAAGTACCCAAATAAAGTGCATTTGAAAATCCTTTCATCAAGCTTTTTTATATATTATACTTTGGAATCAAGGAATAGCAATTCAAACCAAACATCTTGATATGATTGATGAAGGGGGTGTGTTATACAACATTTTTTGGAAATTCTTGTTCCAAATAGTATGCGATGAAAATCTTCTCTTTATAGATACTACAAATAAAACAACTTCAACCTAGAACATCAATTTTACATTTTTAAAGAACATAATGGAGCAAGCCATATTCAACAATGTTTTATTCACACCATTTTTTTAGGATTGTATGGAATTTTTTTTTGATGTTGAATCCCATGTTTTCAAAGATATGATTCAAAATCATTACTAGTATATTCTTTTCCCTTATCTGTATGAAAATCACTAACCTTAGTTTTTGCCTCATTTTCAATCCATGCATGAAATTTTTTAAATGTTTCAAATGTTGTAGACTTGCCATGATGTTATTATGAATGTCATGATGTATTATTTATTTCCATTTGCAGAAGGTACAACCATAGGACCACACAAATATGAATGAATAAAATTGAGTTTTCTATATGCTCTAGAATATAAGTCATGGAATGATTGTTTTGTATGTTTTCCAAGAATGTGCGCAAAAAATTGTTTTAGTTTTATAGGAATAGTTGAAAAACCAGAAACACCACACCATTGATTTTCATCAAACAAAGATTGTCATAATCAATATGTCCAAATCTAGAATGCCATAGAAGGCTTGAAGACATTGTACATTTATGAGGCTAAGTAATATGGATAGAATATTTATCTTCTTCATCTTCAATCTTCATGATCTTATAGTTGAAGTCCTCCTTATTTCATCTTTTCCATCAAAAATATGATGGAAAGGTTGATAGAAAGTTATTTTATTTCACATGGACATCCAAATATTTTATTAATGGTTGAGATTGCAATATCATTACCACATCTCCTTTACAGAAGTTGTAATATCAACAATTAATTGAGAAAATGTGATTGCTATTATTGATATTTTATCATGCTTTTAATTAAAACTAATAAAAATTGCATATTCATTTTTGTTTACTTATTTAGAAAATGTTTGGTTTTTATTTTAAAAATTCACAAACATCTCCCTCATATTGAGTTTTAGAATGTGCAATTTTTTTTGCTTTCTTTTATATAATTATTTTTATTATTAATTATTTTCAAAATATTACATATGAGCTCCATATTAAATAATTGAAGGAATTACAAATCTCTTTTCTACTTTGAATTAGAAAGTACGTATTAATGGAATAAGAACATCTTCCCTCTTTCTTTCATTCTATATATATTTGATGTTTTAATCAACATGCATATTGAAATATTTAATTTATAATCCACATTAAAAATGAAATAATTTAGACAAATCTCTTGGAATGGAAAGTGAAAATAACAATAATAATAATAACAATAATAATTTAAATTATATTATTTTTTTTTTTTAAGTTGATATAAAATTATGTTATTAAATATGGTCATTGAAAATATTATATTAAATAAATTAGACAACTCCCTTGAAATGGAAAGTGAAAATAATAATAATAATAATTTAAATTATTTTATTTTTGTGTAAGTTGATATAAAATTATTTTATTAAATATAGTCATTAAAAATATTTTAATTGTGGTCGTCACTAAAACATTTTTTTATTAATATATTTTTTGTTTTAAATATTACATGTGAACTAAACATAGAATGAATTATATGTAATATCAATACCTCTGTCAACTTCATATTAAATATTAAAGAAATGACATCTCTTTATTTTTATTTTTATATAAAGCTGATATAAAATTAAAATGGAAATATAATTATTATTTTATTAATTTTTAAAATAAATATAAATTTAATAATTTTAAATATAATATTATATAATTATAGCTTCTCAATATAATAATCATATATAGTCAATTTTAAATTAAAAACACTAATAATGATATTAATAATCATATATAGTAACTTTTAAATTTAAAATATTGATAATAATAATAATATTATCTATTAAATACCCCTAATGTTTGTTTTTTGTTTTTTGTTTTTGTTTTTGTTTTTGTTTTTTTTTTTAATTTATTTTGATGACTAACTACTTTAATATTTGTGGGATAAATAACTACCATATTTTCCATTACATATATCTTAGAGCAGATTACCATATTTTCTATTAAGTCTCCATTTTTCCCTTTCAATATATGTATCCTGTTTCCATTATATGTATCTTGTAGTGGATTACCATATTTTCCATTAAGTCTTCCTTTTTTATCTTACATTGGATTACCATATTTTCCATTAAGTCTTCCTTTCAAGCTATGTATTTTGTGTGGATCTGAAGATCGAATCTTGACATATCACTTTAGAGTGGATCTCTACATGGTTACAAAACATGTAATGTTTTTGGCTGATGACGAAATCCATGAATTTGGAGGGAAATCTTGTCATTTAGATATCCAACCTTAATTAAGCTTTGATCCATCACATTCACATAAAATTTAATTTGGTGTTTACCAGTTCTCGACCAATTTGAGTTGATGCACTCAAACTAGTGATACCTTTAAGTGTGCTAACCCACGTCAATGACTGACCTAGTTCAGCATGCACTGCGCCGACAATAGAAAACAATTCTACAAACCATATTGAAGGCTGAATTTTTCCCTCTATCTAAGACATGGCTTTGATTTATCTACCACAAGGATAACTCCACTGACTTACCAAACCTTAAGTGAGACACTACACCCTAAGAGTCTTACCACTATTTTAAAATGGAGTTGTCTACAGAAGCTGAAGAATTGTCCCGATCGTCAAAGGTTACGAAAGATGGGCAAAAAAATTTAAGAAATCTTGTGGTATCAGTATTTGAATGGTGAAATGGATTCAATACCATAAAAAAACTTAAGGCCAACACCCAAAATCTTGAATTTAGTCTTGAAATCTGATAGCTATAATTTGGATTTACAAAAATTCCTGCGGAATTTTATTAAAATATTGCCAAAAATTTTATTATTTCTAAAGAAAAATCCAAAGTTTTATGAATTCTAGAGAAAAATCTAAAGTTTTATGATTTCTAGGGAAAAAAATCATATTTCGTGATGTAATTTATTACACTACTTTGTTTATAGTGAATCTGTGAGGGTGCAAATCACAATAAATAAATCTATTTAGATAGCAGTCAATTTCTTTTCACAACATCGAGATTCATTAAATAAACTACTTGAATGATATTCACTACTTTCAACAAGAGAGTCAGCCTGAGAGAACATCCTTGCGAAGCAAAAAAAATATATGGATAAATCCACAGCATAATTTTGATTCTCCGCAATCTTAAACTGAGACATTGATTCTTTACGCTACACAGATTAGGATGAGAAGACCAACACCATTATTTTTAGAGGGACAATGACACCCAAAGAGGGAACTCTGCAATATGAGACTGAAGCTGGACTCTTTGAACATAAAGCTCCTCTTCCATGACATGATCAGTAGTACAAACAACTTGTTGCACACTTAGGATCCATGACTTTTCTAATGGTGGGGCCCTAGGATCTCGAATCTCATTTAGATCTTGGTATTATTTTATGTTAGGGTTGTCTTTGTGGCCTGTTTGTTCCATCAGTGGAACATCCTGCAGCTCACAGTCATCTGAATGGACCATTATTTCTTTACCTGCGTCAATGTTAAACATAACATATCATTTGCACAAGTCACCATATTTACCTGCCATTGTTTTCGCCAAAAAACTTTGATATCATGATTACATAAAGTATCAGTCAATCAATAATCAATCTTTATTAGTGATTCTTCAACATCTATCCATATGCATGCATGAAATGTAAATAAAGTATCAGAACATGCTTCTTATATCAAAACTCCTCATGCATTAATTATAAGAAAATAATTATCAAAGCATGTTAAAATAAATATCACATTACTATGATTCTTCTCACACAAGCACACATTCTTATCCAAAGGAAAACCACTATAACCATCATTTTCATTTAATGGATACTAGAAACTTAGTTTTTTTTTTGTGTGTGTGTGTGTGTAATTAGATAAAAACTTATTCAAAGAAAGTTAACCCCTAAGCTTCTTCTTTATGCATCTAACTAAGTAATCTTTCCATTACAATAGATATTATTATTATTACTATTATGCATGCAAATTCACGTCCATTTATAAGGGAAATCCAACATAATATATACTATTATTGTGTATTCAAATGCAAGTCCCTTTCCCAAAAGCATCTTTCCCAAGATAGAGCTATTTACAAAGTCTATTGTACATGAAAATAAGTGCTTTGTTCTAAAAGAAAACTAATGTGTTAGTTATTATTTCTTGCGTGCAAAACACGTCCTTCTTTTCAATGTAAGTTAACTAAATCTTGCATGCAAAAAGCACATTTCTTTTTCAAGGGATAAAGTACATATAAGTCATTATTTCATGCATACAAACACACTTTAAGTCTCTTTTCTAGATGGTAGAAAAATAAACACATATTCTTTCTAAGACAAATTAACATGATGGCTATTATTTTATGCATCTCACACAAATTCCTTTCCAAGAGCTTAACAATATGACTGTTATTTATGTGCGTATAAGCACATGTTATTTTCAAGAAACCATATATATTTTTTAAAGAAATCTAGTTGAATAGAAATTCTATCAATGGATACAAAAGCACATTTCTTTTTAGAAATCTAGCTCTTTAGCTATTGTTTTCATGCATGCAAATACATATTCACTTACTCTCTTTTCCAAAGTCTAAAATAATAATTATTCCCTCCGGCATGCACATCATGTTTCTCTTCAAATGATTTATATATATATATATATATCCAAGAAGTCTATAATAATCTCTCATTATTTTCACTCAAACACAACATATATAAAACAATATGATATTTTTCTAAACAAACGATTATTCTTTCTTCAAAAGAACTCTAATTATTTGTCTTTTGCATATAAACGCATGTTCTTTCCTAAAAAAATTATAATAATAACTAGTATTTATTTATGAGATCAAAATATTACTCAAATTACATGCCATTATAAATAATAAAATTAGCACATTTACCATCAATCTTAAAACACAATAATAAATTATGCATAAATTAAAAGCCAAAAATATCATACTAAACAATGGCCCTTAATCTAATGCCTTGATTTTTTTTCCATCAAAAGGCATGTGTATTTCCATGAATAAACTAAGTGAAAGCATCCATACTTGAATATCGCAATCTTTATACAGAATTAAAAGAAAATTTCCACAACTTTTTTCTCTACACATGAGGTATGCATATTATATATAATTTTGCATACTTAATCCCATTTATTAATTTACTCAATTGTGAAACAAAAGGTAAAGCATCACAAATGAACCAAGCTCCTCTAGCCATCCATATATCTATATAGATATATCAAATCATAGTGCATGTATGATCGTGAAAGATAAAGAAGCATGAAAGTAAAGGTAAAAAGGTGTACTCGAATTCATTTCTACCTCTGCAAGTCGGTCACGTAACTAAGATCCCCTCTTTTATACTAGAAAGTAATTATTTTTTTAAACTTTTAATTACTTTATCATTTTATATAAGTTGATATAAATCTAAAATTGAAATAAAAATATTTTATTTATGTGTTTTTATTTTTTTTGTTATTACTAATTTTTTAATTTATTATTATAACTATTATTTATTAATTTTTAATATAAATATAAATATATTACTATTATTATTTAAATATGATAATAAGCAATTATAAAGAGGTTGTCTAATTTAAAGACGAAATGATTTTTTTTTCCATAACATTTTTTTGGTTACATTCAAAAATGTATTTTAAACAACAAAAAATCACAAACTTGATTGAAATTGTATTACCATATTCTAAATGTGTTTAAAAGTGCTAAATCCATTACTATATCCCAATAAAAATATCATTTAATCAAATTTTAAATTTAAAAACACAAAAATATTAATAATAATAATAAAATATCATCTATTAAATATCCATAATTATAGAAATTCGATAATTGATCTTCAATCGAAATCTATAAACGATTTCTGCAGAACAGTAGTCATGCTGCATCATATACGCCCATCCCAAATTACCCTGCCAACATCCACTGGCTTCTCATTCAACCGCTGTCATACAGAAATACAAAAAGAGCAGGGCAGGGTGTGGATATTATATACCAGAAGCCGAGCAGTCTCTTGGCTTAAGGAAGCGTGAAACTACCTTCCATGTGACCGTGCAGTTTTGGTGGCCTTGCCATTGAATGCAGCGCCTTTCTCAATTAAGTGGAGCTTATGTTCAATAGACTGATCTGCTGATACAGTTTTCCACATTTCTGCAATCGAGACATAAAATTTTAAAGAGTACATACTAGAGAGTCTTTATGAATACAAAATTTGTTTGCGATTATACCTTAATGAGCAAATTATCAAGAGACTCCCGCGCTTGCTGCGAGCACAGGTGCCTGAAGGACTTAATGGCTTCTATGGCTTCTAGAGGCCGATTCTGCTGCTTCATCACCCGGGCCATGTCCTTCAATGTACTGTCAATTCGGTCTCCAGCATTTATAGCTTCCTAGAACAATGCGATGGCGCTGGCTAGGTTCTTCTGGACAAGCTGTATCAGAAAAATTCAAATACATTAAGTTTCACAAAAAGAGTAGCGAAGAAAATATCTTGCTCGAAACAAATTAGCAAAATAGAAAAAATAACAGGAAACCCTTAACCTGAAGGTGTTTGGCTCTGCTATAGGGGGTATCTGCGAGGGACCTGTATATCGCATTAAATGGTTCAGGTTTTTCCCGCGCTTTCAAGAACCCGATCGGCTTTGCCTGAGTCGAAGCAGAAGACAAGTTGTTCTGTTGAGAGTTCGGTTTAGCGTCCGGATTTGTTACAGAAAACGGCAGAGACTCGGCTCCATCTGTCATTTTCTTTGTTTTAGCGGTTTGCTTCACCGCTAAATAAAAATGTCCAAAACTTTTCCGGTGCACCTACGCGCAGTAACGCTGGTTCTCCTTACCACTCTTTGTATCAGTCGGCCATAAGAAATCAATGACGTTATGCTCTCATCAATGACAGAGAACATAAATTCCGAGCAAGCAGTCAGGTAAACTTTCAGAAGACTGAAGCAAAAAAGAATAAAAACTCAAATGCTTTCAAAAAAAAATTACAGTCTTGAGCAAGAATTCAGACGACAAATAGAGATTTCAAACTACCTTTAATCCGCGTTCGGCTCCGAAATAAATGGAGAGTGAAAACTGTGGAAATCTGGATGGCAAACGGAATTATGCTTGACTGGTTCTTCCAAAGCTTTATGCGTTCTCCTCCTCCGGTGAAAAATTTATTGACAATTTGAGTGGCTGCTGAGAGATGCAATGAACCTGGACGTGATTCCGTCCAGATTCCTTGCTTGCGGATGGAGTCGTCTTTCAATCGAGCGTGCCCATGTGTAGTGCGCATGTCATCTCTAGGTATAAATTAGAGCGTGCCAATAATTTTTTTTCATGTTTACAATTTTTTATTTTTATTTTGCTCGTTAGATTGAGAGGACTTATATAGAAGTGGTAGTTCATTGAAATCATTAGGGTTTTCGGATTAATGTAAATAGTTTACCACCTTTATCATATAATAAGGTAGTATAGTTAGGGTTCTTGCAGAGGAAGTCCATGGATATTGGGTAAAAGGAAATGAAAAGTTTAGGTTATGAATAAATTGTATATGAAGACAAAGATATTGATGGATAAGTGGAAGAATTTTTTGTGAATTTTTTTTATTGACGCTTATTGTATATATTTAAATACACCCTAATAATAATTCAAGACATTGTTATGAGGTACTTCTCTGTGTGATCAAAAGTTCAACGAATATATTAGAAACAGTTCTTCATCTTATCATCATAAACATTGTTGTTGTATATCTTATTATTGACAAAATCAGGGAAAACAACTAAGCATTAAAATAGTTTGCTTATATTATAATCAATTTAATTTACAGAAAATTATATTATCTTACACTCCTTTTAATTTGGATTATTACAAATAGTAATACTAACAATACCTAGCACTATATTTCAAACTCAAAACTATTTGGTGCCACTTTTTGGTGAAAATGTCTACAAAGCTAATTAATTCTAAATTTTGCATGAACTTAGAATGATGACCTTCTAATGATAATCTTTAGAAGACTCCATAAACCTGGAAATTAAACTTATAAAAAGTAAGATCTACCTTGATAGCCATTACCTTTTTATAGTATTTTAACTTTTAATAAATTAGAAGATTATTTTTAATAAATTATATAAATATAGAATTTTAAATATTAATTTTTTTCAATTACAAATACATATAATTATGATTAATAAATATATTTGTCTTTTCACCAATAATAAATGATAAATTGTATTATAATTTATAAAACAAATTATGAATGTGTGTCTTATGAAAAAGATTAGAAACATTTTGCTCATGCTAAATCCATCTGCAAATCATATCTTCACACAGTGGTTTTTGTGTTTACAAACATTTAAAAAAAAATTAATCTAAAACAACAAACAAATGCCATTACAATCTAAACCAACAAACAAATACCACCACGTGATTTGATTATCGTGTCGTGAAACATGACGAATGCTAATAAATATAAGCAACAGTGAATCATAAGATGTTACATTGCAAACTCACGAATGGATGCGGAAACATAATTACCAAATAAAACTTAACACCAATCAACCAATAAAATAATTAAAAATATATATAATAATAATAATAAATATTATATGAACTTTATAAACCAGCATTTGATTTTAGGTTAATTGATAATCAACCGTTTATCAAATACTTGATGGCAGGATAATAAGAAACTTCTGAATACAGAGCATGTCCTTTTAGTTTTATGACAGCAGATCAAAATTTTAGTGTCTCTCTTTACAAAAATTAAATTTGGCAAAAAGGTATTACAATTTTCTTTTGTGTTATAATATACATCTCCACGATGCCTTTTCTCGGGATATCGCGAATGCTTCTTCCGTTGGGATAAATTTTGTCTGTGATATTTGCATATAGTTGGATAACGTTATGAATGTTTTTGTAAATTATAAATAATTTTAAAAATTATTATATAAAAGAATATATTAATTAATTATTAGATATTTTATATTTTAAGTGACAATTTAATAACAAATTTGTGAATTTATATTATTTAAAATATGCTTTTAAAAGTATAAATAGATTTAGTGTTTTTAAAAATTTTGAAACATATAAATTATAAAAAATTACAAGTTTAAACTTATTACTTTAAAATACCTTATCAATTTCAAACTTATTATTGTAAAATATCTCATCAATTTAAAATAAAAAATAAGAACATCTAGCAATATTTTTTTTAAATAATATTATTATTAAATTTTGATTTATTTTCAAATATAAAATAAATAAGAAAAAAATAGATAACATTCAAAAATAAAAATATCTCAGATTTCATAATATATTTCATATTATATATTATTAACTTAATGATTTAATAATATATTTCATATTATTTTATAGATTTCATATTATATATTAGTAATAGTATTGGAAGCATTTATAAAATTATATAAATGTAAATTGAATATGGGTAAAAATATTTCTTCTCATGAATTTTATGTTTTATAGATATAGATGAAGGTTTATTTTTAACATGTTTGGATAAGTTGATTTAGACATATTATAAGTTTAGTTTATTGAGATAATTTTGGCTAAAATTTGATATATGTTTTTAAAAGTGGTTCTAGAGAACTTTTCAAGGTAAATACAACAAAATTGCTATCTTGTTATAAATTGTATTATTGGTGAATACTTTTGGAGAATTGTGTGTTGGTATCAAAGTTTTTTCCAACGTTCCTTGTGAACCTTTCTGTGTTGATTCCTATTATTATTTGATTAAAATAATGATGTGTTGATGTAAAGTATTGATTCTTATTATTATGTAATTAAAATAATGATGTGTTGATGCAAATTAGTAATCCAATTTGAATGTAGATGTATAAATAAGTGAAAAATAATTTGAAATTTGAGTTTCCCACTTTATATCAAAAATACATGTGAGAAATGAATAAATGAAAATTTAGGTTAGTTAATTGTTTCGTTTGGGTGGTTGGGTGGCATTATTATGATCCACATCACTTATATATCCATGTTAAAATGTGATAATTTGACTACTTGTAGCTCCTGAATAGAGCAATTATGTTGGTATATTTAAGTGAGTATATATTGGAGCAACTATGTTATATTTACATCTCCAAAATTATTTTATAGAAAAAAATATAAATCTATATTTTGAAATTAAAATATATAAATTCAACTATGAAAAAAATATAAGCAATTCATATTTTATTTATAAAATATAAAATATAGAATTGTAAAAAATAAAATAAATAAAAATATAATGAAGTTAAATATTACATTTAATTAATACATAAAATAAAATAATTTAATCCAATCATAAATTTTTTTATTAATTAGTATATAAGTTTTTTTTTTTTTTTGTTAAATACAATTTTATTTATATAAACAAAAAAACAATGAAGCATTCTATAGCTTTCCATCCTAACTACCTATGGCTTTCCATCCTAACAAAGTGAGCTTATTATCTCTCAAAATAAACATTCTCCATGTACAATGTTTTATATCTCTTTTAGTA
Organism: Pinus albicaulis; assembly: GCA_034641835.2. Lineage (NCBI taxonomy): Eukaryota > Viridiplantae > Streptophyta > Pinopsida > Pinales > Pinaceae > Pinus > Pinus albicaulis. The sequence continues at coordinate 594,501,816 of CM076576.1, forward strand.
TATTAGTAAAAGATCTTATATAATGTCTTAGATAGTAGTGTATAGCTACCCCAAAAAAAAACAAAAAATGTAATAAAGCATGTGTGCTCTTATGATGTTGCACAAAATGGAGAGGATATATACTAAAAACTAATATAAGGATGTTTTTAATAAAACCTAAGGGTAAAGAAAAAAAAAATTGAGTGTTGACCCTTTTTAATTTCTATGATTTTACATAAGATTTTTCCATTTTTAATCTAGTTTTTGAGAGAGAGTTTGCTTCAACATTTCTTGATTTATAAATATGATTGAAATATGTGAGAAAAATAAGAAATAATTTGCATTATTTTTTCACATATAGGAATAATAGTATAGTTTCTCTATCTAATCGTATCTCTTATCCATTTTATAACCACCTGTGAGTCCCCATAAATATGTAAAGAGGAGATACACTTATGAATAACAAGTTACATATGAAGTTTAAGAGAAAATAAATATGCAAAATTGTTGGAGGTGGGTCATATGTTTACAGAGAAAGAGAAATAGTGAGTATTCTAAGTAGATGATTCCACTAATACCTCCCATAAATGGGGATCTTTGAGGGGAACTATAAAACAAATACCATGTGGTGTCATTCTAAATTATTGTATGAGGAGAAAGGATAGGTGGAGCATGGAATTTTAAATATCCATTGAGTTAACTATAGCTAAATTATGAAAAACAATCTTGATAGAAGATGGACCCTAGTTTCCAAAAGCGGTTTGATTTTTTTTTAGCCAAATTCCCCATGCCACAACCAGGGGTAATTCTTTGTGTTGGATTTTTTAATTTGCAAAGAAATATTATTTTAATAATTCCTCTATGGAAGAGCCATTCCAGTCATATGTGGGACCCTCTTGGCTCGAAATTTTCTTCCAAACCCTCTGGGAGAATAGATAACTTATCAATAAGTGTTCAACTAATTCTGAGGAAGCTAGGCATAAGGAGCATTTGTCGGGACCATGGAAAGTAATTTTTTGAAGATTTTCAAACTGAGGCTCGTGAAAAAATCTTCAATTTTATTCACTAATGAGAGATGAAAACTTATTACAAGGAGAAATAATTATCCAACTACATGGGTTGTTAGTTTTCCCAATAAATTATTTGTTACATGCTTACAACTAATTACTCTTTACCATAATCCCAAAGGATTATGGTGTCTAACATTTCCCCCCTTTTGAATGGGTGTTTGTGAGCCCAAGCATCGTTCTGAAATTTTCAATTTTTTATTTTCCAAGTGCTTTGGTGAAGATGTCTACAATTTTCTCAATCTTGGAACAATGTATTAAATGAATAGTTTTGGTCTTTACATGGTATCAAATCAAACGATACTTAGTGCTGATATTCTTGGTTCAATAATGGAATATGGGATTCTTGACCAAATTGATTGAAGAAGTATTGTCGACAAGTAGAAGAGTTGAGTTATCTTGTTTCTCCTACAAGTCTTCAAGTATTTTCTTGAGCCACACAATTTCCTTTGTTGCTTCTACAGTTGCCACATATTTTTCCTTTGTTGTGGAATCTATCGAAACTAATTATTTGTGTGACCTTCAAGAGATAGTTGTTGATCCTAGACTCATGAGATATCGTAAAGTGGATACTTTATTTTCCTTGTCCCGAAAGAATTCTGAATCAGAATGTGCAATAAGATTGAAGTTGTCCACCTTGGTGTACTTTAGCCCATAATATCGAGATATATTTAAGTATCTCAAGACTCTTTTTGCAACATACTAATGTCCCTCACATGGCTTTTGCATAAATCTAGAAAGGATGCTCACAACATATGAAATTTTTGGTCTAGTTGTGGTGAGGTAAATGAGACTTCCTACAAGTTGTTTGTACTTCGTTGCATACTCAAATGCATTCACTTATTTTGATGTAAGCTTCAAGTTATGTTCCATTGGAGTAGAGAGAGATTCACATTCTATGATGCCAAATCTATTCAATAGTTCTCCAATGTACTTTTTTGGGGAAATTATTATGTATTTTCGAATTCGATTGAATTAAACTCCTTCAATAATAATGAATATGTCCAAAGTCTATCATTTCAAAACCTTTCTTTATCTCTTCAATCATGCATGCAATACAATTTTCTTTTTTTCTAGTTATTTGCAGATCATCTACTTATACTACAATTAACACAAATTTTTTTCCAACATTCTTGACAAACAAAGTTGCATCATCAAGATTGTAGTGTTTGAAATTTAACTTCAAAATATGCCCATTTAGCTTTTTATACCATGCTCATGGTGTCTATTTTAAACCATACAAGGATTTAATGAATTTTCATACCTTTTGTTCTTGTCCCTTAAACAAAAAAACCTTCAACCTGAGAAATAAAAGCATTTTCTTTCAAAACCCCCTTCAATAAATATGTCTTCATATCCATTTGATGTATTTTCCATCCTTTTTGTGCTGCCAAAGCAAATCTGGTCTAAATGGTTGCCCACTTTTCTATGGGAATGAAGGTTTCCTCATAATCAAAACCTTGTTTTTTTGCAAATACTTTTCCCACAAACCTTGACTTGTGCATGTCAAGTGAGTCATCTAATTTATACTTGTTTTTTAAGTCCCACTTACATCCAATTAGTTTGGTTCTATATGTAGGGTCCACCAAATTTCAAGTTCCATTTTTTATGAGTGCATCATATTCCTTCTACATGGCTTCTTTCCATTCTTCATGAGAAGAAACTTCATTGAAGGAAGTAGGTTCAAAATCAATGGAAAAATTTAGTTCACAAGTAAAAAAAATATGTATGTCATCCACATCACTTGAATTGGCACCTCCATTTTCATCTCTAATAGAACTCCTTGTTCCATTCATTTTGATCTCATGAAGATTGATACTTTCAAGTGCCTTTATCAACCACTTTGGTTTGTTTTGGAGAAGGACTAGATGGCTCCTATGAGGGTGTAGCATCATCAATGTTTAACTTCCAATTCAGCCTATAATGTTAGCCAAATATGATGAGGTATATAGAACTTCTTCATGAGGATGAGTTGCTTCTGCGGAGGGAGATTCCAAAGATTGACCCAAAATTGGGCTCCCCCCTTCAACATTTGGAATCTCATTGTCAAATCCATGATATGTCTTCATCAAACAAATTATTTCTAGACAATCAAACCATCGCTCAATAGAGTCATCACTTTTACTAAAATATGACATCTCTAGAAAGTATGAATTTCTTATTTTCTCATCATAAAGACAATAGGCCTTGGTGGTATTCAAGTACCCCAATAAAATGCATTTACAACTCCTTGCATCAAGTTTGTTTATATACTATTTTGGAATCAAGGCATAGCAAGTGGAACCAAAAATATTGAGATGCTTGATGGAGGGGGTGTGGCTATACCACATTTCTTAAAAATTATTGTTCCAAATAGCATGTGATGGACATCTTCTCTTTACATATTCTGGAAACAAAACAACTTCAACCCAAAATGTCAATTTTACATTTTTAAAGAACATAATGGAGCAAACCATATTCAACAATGTTTTATTCATCCTCTCAGGTACACCATTTTTTTAGGATTACATGGAATTGTTTTTTGATGTTGGATCCCATGTTGTCAAAGATAGGATTCAAAATCATTACTAGTATATTATTTTCCATTATATGTATGAAGATCACTAATCTTAGTTTTTGCCTCATTTTCAATCCATGCATGAAATTTTTTAAATGTTTCAAATGCTTTAGACTTGTCATGATGTTATTATGAATGTCATGATGTATTATTTATTTCCATTTGCAGAAGGTATAACCATAGGACCACACAAATATGAATGAATCAAATCGAGTTTTCTATATGCTCTAGAATATGAGTAAGGGAATGATTGTTTGATATGTTTTCCAAGAATGTGCGTAAAACATTTTTTTGTTTTATAGGAATGGTTCAAAAACCAGAAACACCATTCATTTTCATCAAACAAAGACTTTCATAATCAATATGTCCAAATCTAGCATGCCATAGAAGGCTTGAAGACATTTTACCTTTATTATGCCAAGTAATATAGATAGAATATTGTGCAGAATATGCAGACGTCCCCTTTAATTTCAATAACCTATCTTCTTCATCTTAAATCTTCATGATCTTATATTTGGAAGTCCTCCTTATTTCATCTTTTCCATCAGATATATGATGGAAACGTTGATAGAAAGTTATTTTATTTCACATGGACATCGAAATATTTTATTTATGGTTGAGATTGAAATATCATTACCACATATCCTTTACAGAAGTTGTAATATCAAAAATTAATTGAGTAAAAAGTGACTGAGATTATTGATATTTTATAATTCTTTTAATTAAAACTAATAAAAATTACATTTTCCTTTTTTTTTCTTATTTAGAAATTGTTTGATTTTTATTTTAAAAATTCACAAACATCTCCCTCATATTGAGTTTTAGAATATGAAATAACTTATATGCTTCTTTTATATAGTTATTTTTATTATTAATTATTTTCAAAATGTTACATATGAACTCCATATTAAACAATTGAAGGAATTACAAATCTCCTTTATAATTTGAATTAGAAAGTACCTAGTAATGTAATAAGAACATCTTCCTCTTTCCTTCATTCTATATATATTTGATGTTTTAATAAACATGCATATTGAAATATTTAATTTATTTTCCACATTAAAAATGAAATAAATTAGACAACTCGCTTCGAATGGAAAGTGAAAATAATAATAATAATAATAATAATAATAATGATTTAAATTATTTTATTTTTGTGTAAGTTGATATAAAATTATGTTATTAAATATGGGGGTTGAAAATATTTTATTTATGGTAAACACTAAAATATTTTTTATTAATATATATATATATATATATATTTTTAAATATTACATGTCAACTAAACATAGAATGAATTACACATTATGTAATATCAACATTATCTCAACTTCATATTAAATATTAATGAAATGACATTTCCCTCATGTATTAAAAAGTAATTTTTTTTAAACTTTCAATTACTTTATGATGATAATAATAATATTAATAATCATATATAATCACTTTAAATTAAAAACTCTCATAATGATAATAATGATGATATTATCTATTGAATACCATAAAAAAAAATTCTTTATTTTGATGAATAACTACATTAATTTTTTTTATATGAATATTTCCATTACATATATATGATTGTAAAGATGAAATTTTCAATGAAATTGACAATGTGCAAATCATTGAAAGTTAAAGTTGTCTTTGTAGCAACAAGATATGAATTAGTTGGAAGTGCTCATGAAGCAGTGTGAGAACAAGCAACAACTAAGTTTGGCTTAGATAAAGCTATCAATAGAACAGAAAATTGTTTGGTGGATCCAACAATTGGAATTGTTGAAGTTAAATCTAATTAAGAACCTACATGATGCAATAAAACGAACATATTGATATGTTTTTATGTGGTGAGAGAAATCCACTTGTGTTTGGAAGCCTAGTGGAAGACAACATGTTTGCAGCAACAAAGGTTTGTAAAATAGTTGAAAAGAAGGCAAAGAAGGAAGAGGAAGAGGAAGAGGAAGAAGTTCTCGCTGAAGAGCATAATAAATATGTTTTTAACATTGTTTTTTAATATGCAGGTACTCAAAATAGCATGGGAGAAAAAGTTGAAATAAAGTTTTTTAATAAGTTTGATGTGGATTTGAAACTCATTGGAGAATGGATTCAGAAGCCAATTGAACAAATTGTACAACTTAAATAAAAGATTTGAATGAAATGGTTAAAAATGATCTTTAGTAGAGGAAGAAAGCAACAACCCATGACGATGAATGTGAAGAGAATGATATGGAAGTTTCTGAAAACAAGGAAAAATGTAGTAAAACCATTTTTTCGCAAGAAATGTGGCAAAAACAAAGTCAGTAAGAAGACAATTTGAAGATGACATGTTGTGGCAGAAATCCATGGTTGAACAAATATTTGAAGAGGAAGGTGTAGAAGAGAAGATTATATTGTTTTTTAGTACAAAGTCAAGACAAGTCAAAGAAAAATTACAGCAGCAACAAGTGAAGAAATGCTACAAAAATATAGTGCGACAGAGAATGAGCAAATTCTATGATATAGAATCTTTAAGAAAAGAAAAAAAATGCAAAACTATAAAATTTTTGAGTCATTGTAAGTCTAGATGAGAATGTTTGAGTGATAATTGAGTCAATTTCTATTGTAAGCATAGCATGCATAGTTAAGTTATGTTTGAGTTATGTTGAATCATACAGTTGTAATTAAGGGGGAGTGTTAAAGTAAGCTAATTACTCCACCATGAAGAGTTAGACAGACAAGTAAGCTTTGAGTAAGTTAGTTATGTGAACTTGGTAACTGAGTTAGAGAGTTAGAGAGTCACTTAAGTAAGCGTTGAGTAAGTCAAATTTATGTGATAGATGATTTTGGTAAATGTGTGTGTGTCAAGCAAATCAGGATTTTGTTAAATGTGTGCGTGTCAAGAAAATCAGGCTATATACACTTCATCGAATTTATTTTATTCAAAGATTGAATCTCAATCAAATTTATGTGATCAATAGAAAAAAAGCCGCAGCTCAAAGAAATTTTATCTGCAGCATTTATAGCTTCCCATAACAATGCGATGGCACTGGCTGGGTTCTTCTCGACAATCTGTATTGATAAAATTTAAATATATTGAAGTTTCACAAAAGAGTCATGAAGAAAATATCTTGCTTGAACCAAATTAGCAAAATGGAAAAAATAACAGCGAACCGTAAGGTATTTGGCTCTGCCATATGGGGTATCTTCAAAGGGGACCTTGTATATAGCATTAAATGGATCAGCTTTTTCCCGCGCTTTTGATAACCTTGAGACAAAGTAGGGGACATGTTGTTAAGTTGACAATGTGGTTTAGTGTCAGGATTTGTTCCTGAAAATGGCAAAGACTCGGCTCCAACTTTCATTTAATTTGTTTTCGCAGTCTGTTTCACTGCTAAATAAGAACGTCCAAAACTTTTTCGGTGCTAAAAGCACCTACGTAGAAGATGTTGGTTCCCCTTACCAATATTTGTATCAGTGACCATAATAAATCAGTGACCAAATATTTATGAATGACCATAAGAAATCGATGACCAAATTTGTTACCACACTATATCAGTGATTTCTTATGGTCACTAATACAAAGATTGGTAAGGGGAAATCAGTGTGGTAACAAATTTTATATTTATTAAAAAATTAAAATTAAAATTAAAATTAATCTTTCAACATAAACATGAATGGTAAATTAAAATATAAAAATTAAAACTATTACTAATTTTGAAATTAAAATTACAAAATAAAATATTGAAGTCTAATACTATCTAATCATCATTGTCCACCACAAAAACAAATCTCATTATCATTGCCCATTGTCAAGAACTTAAGAAGTACTATTAGTCTCCTACAATTTAAAATCTACTACTGTCAACATAATCATTCTATAATGCATGATGAATCATTTCAAAATTTAAATAGTAGCTAAAATTTAAAGACAAAGTAAAATTTAATAAAAATATAAACTTGAACAAGTCATTAAAATTTAATTATAAATCCCAAATTAAGAGTCTATAAATTAATAACCTTGTGGGACCTATCATCAGTTTAATGTGCATGATATTAAGGAACGTCCTAAAGTCCCTGAATAAGTCCTCGATTTTTTGAGGGGCAGCTTGGGGACGGCATGGAAGTCCCCAAGTCCTCGATGGAGTTCCCAACCAATTGGGGATGTTTCTGAAGAGTTCCAAAGTACCCGGAACATCGGGACGAAGGGAACGACGTGAATTTTGGTGGAGACGAGTCCCCGTGCAACATAGATTTTCAGTCTTTCGGGCCAAACAAAACGTGTTAGAAAATGAATTTTTTGCAGATGTCTAAATTGGAACCTCGGTGAGTATTACTTCCAAACAAAAACAAAATATTCTAAAAATATCTCCCAGACCAATGTCACATAGTTTTGGACAAGACATGTTAGAAAATACATTTTTGGCAGGAAACCTTAGTGCGTATTACTTCTAAACAAAAACAAAAGATTCTAAAAATATCTCCCAGACCAATGTCATATTGTTCTGGAGTTTTGGTTTGAGTTTGGGTTCAACAATGATTAGGTTCGGTTTGAGTTCGAATTTTTTGATGAGGTTCATATGAGGTTCTATGAGGTTCGGATGATTTTCACCACTAAGTTTGTCTATAAATATATATATGTATGTTAATTTAAAATGAATTATAGCATACAATAGTAAGAAACGAACATAAATACTCATAAAAAGTGTTATTACTTACATGGAAACTGCAAGGATAAATTAAAAGCTTGAGATGTGACATGAAGTTATGAGTTTTGATCTATGGACTTGGTCAATGGCTATTATGAGGTTCAATCTTTGATGAGGTTCGCCGAACCTCAAAATTTTTTTAAGGTTTACGAACCTCAAGGTGAAAGTTCAACGAACCTTGTGACATAGTCCCGAACAATACCAAATCTTTAACATTATAGATAAGAGAGTTTCCTATAAAATGTGTGTTGCAGGCATTAAGTGCAATAAACCAAGTGACTAAGCAAGCTCTCATGGATAGACAATCCGGTTTTCTTAGTGAAAAAGTCGAAATATTGAATGAGTTATAAACTTATTTTGTTTATAAATCACATTCATGTAGGAAAACATTCATTATAATTGACTTTTGAATGAAGTAAGTGAATTGATGAGAATATGTGTTTTAAATAGGAGATTAGCAATTTGTCGTATCAATAAGCATAAAATGGCTTCTGTAATGAATTTAAATGATTTCTTTCTAATTATCTACCCATATCAAGAAATTTAAGGTGATATGTATATATCGAAATATTTTTCTAAAATGAATGTTATAGGGAGATTACGAAATAAGGGAAATCCTTGTATTGAGTCAAAGGACATGGCTAGTATTTGTTAGGTATATAAATAGATTATGGGAAATTAAAGACAACTAAATAGTTATGAAAATTGTAAAAGGAATTTTGGAAAATTGGGAATGTGATGAAATCATGAATCATAGTGTGGAAACATTTTTCTATTAACAATAATGTTTTTTTTTTCTTTTAGGAAAAAAGGGAAATTTGTCAAAAATTCATCTTAATTGGAGGTAGGTAAATTAATAGCAAGTGGATAAATTTGAGTGGTGAAAAAAGTAAAAGTTGTTAGATTTAAAGTGGTAGTTTTGGATCTAAATCAAGGCATAAGTTGTTTGAAACAATAAAATACTAATAAAATGATTTAAATAATAATAAAGTGATTTTTCTTATTGAATTTTTCTAAAAATAAAATATGTTTTTCTTGTATGGTTAATATTTATATGTTCAACCTATAATATTGGTCTGGTCACCCGTGGTCTGGTAGCCAAATATGGAGGGTCTGATAGTCAAATATGGAGGGAGATAATGTAATGGCTTTTAAGATTATATTAAAAATTTAACAAATGATATGAATTCAATATAGTTAAAATTATATTAAAAAAAATAAATAACAAATGATAATGAATTAAATTCAGTTTATAAATGAATTAAATTGAATTGAATTCAAATTTATGATAATGAATTCAACTCATATTATAATATGAAAAAATGATAAATAACAATATAGTTAAAATTATATTAAAAGAAATAAATAACAAATGATAATGAATTGAATTCAGTTTATAAATGAATTGAATTGAATTGAATTGAATTGAAATTTATGATAATGAATTCAACTCATATTATAATAAGTTTTTTCTCTTTTAGGAAAAAAGGGTAAATTTGTCAAAAATTCATATTAATTGGAAGTAGCTAAATTAATACCAAGTGGGTAAATTTGAGCCGTGAAAAAAGTAAAATTTGTTAGATTTAAAGTGGTAGTTTTGGATCTAAATCAAGACATAAGTTGTTTAAAACAATAAAATAATAATAAAGTGATTTAAGTAATAATAAATTGATTTTCTTGATTGGAGTTTTCTAAAAATAAAATATGTTTTTCTTATATGGTTAATGTTTATATGTTTAACCTATAATATTGGCCTGGTAACCAAATATGGAGAGAGATAATGTAATAGATTTTAAGATTATATTAAAAATTTAACAAATGATATGAATTCAATATAGTTAAAATTATATTAAAAGAAATAAATAGCAAATGATAATGAACTAATTTTATTATTATTATTATTATTATTATTATAAATATTTGTGTCTATGAAAAATCATAATATACATAATAATAATATTATTATTATTATTATATAAAAGATTTAATTATTTTTTTCATTATTATATAATAAAAAATATAATTAAATTTATGAAGTTAAATGTGAATCCATAATAAGCATCAAAACATTTACTTCATTACTTTAAATACATGTCACATTGTCAAGATATTTTTTTTTTTCTAATTTAATGAAATTATAAATTTATTTTAAACTATTTTATTATTATTAATTAAAAAAAAATTAATATATGAGTTAAACGTATATACATTTAAAAAATCATGGATTTTTACCGCATTTTATCCTGGATATTGTAATCTTATAAATATGAGTTGTTGCCATGCCATGAGCCAACAACATGGATTATCAATACTACATACTCAAAAAACCATATCTCATTTCATATGTCACTTATTCATATGACTTTTTTTTATATTGGCAAATTTAATTAAAAAAATAAAAAGGGCATAACTACTTTTGAGATTAATTTCAACCTTGGGTATGTGAAAACTACTTAGTATTTAGTGGAGGATTTGACCCTACCATCCACTTTTTAACCTTACCATCCTCTTAATAATGATTAATAGTTAAATTAAAATTATTAAAACTCTAAGAACACTCAATGTGACAAGTGTTACATAACATTTTATATTTGTTTCTTTAAAAAAAATGGTGCGGAGTTACGAAAAAAAAAAAAAAAAAACAACAACAACAACATCAAAATTTGAAAAACAATTAAAATGATATATGTGTGTGTGGTAGTAAGAAACAAAAATAATATACCAAAAAAAAAACATAAAAATGCCATCTTTTCTATTTTATTTTTAAAATGTAACAAGATAAGACCTTCACTTAACTAACAAATCACAAAACAAATAATTTAATTTTAAAATAATAATAAAATGAGAAAATTGATTTATTGTGTTAACTCACATCCGTTAAGCATCGATATGGATCGATATGGATCAAATCTCTTTTCACTTGAAAAGAGGTTTGCATCTCCAAGAAGGAGAAATAGAAAGAAAGATTTGATCCCTATAAAGGCTTGGTAAGAAAATGAGAAAATCAATTTATTAATATAAAACTTTAAAATGTTCCCTGTAAGTGCTTGGTAAGAAAACCGGAAAAATAATTTATTAATATAAAACTTTAAAATGTTGTAAAAAATGTTTATAATAAGAAGCTAATGTGAAGTTTAGTGAGAAGCCATATAATGTATTACTCTACCTCTTTGCATTTGAAACTATGATATTGCATAAAAAATTGATACATGTTTTTAACCTATAGAGACATTTTTAACTATTATATTTACAATATATTATATTTTTGGAAGTTAAAAATATTATTTAACCAGAATATATACTTTTGAAAATTAATTAATTGATTGAGAGAAAAAAATTCTAAATATCTAAATTCAAGTAAATATATTGTAAGCATTATAATCATTATATTTATATTTTTAAAATAATAAGTAGAGTTTTGTATTTAAATATGGTATAGTCAAAATATATAGTTTAAAATTTCTTAATTTATCAAAATTTACTCATTCATTATGTTGGATATAATAATTCTTATGGGGTGTTTCCTGAACAATTCTAATTTCAGGGTATTGCTAAAAAATTAAATTATAATTCAGTTATTTTCTATATGTCACGATTTTTTTTGAATCTTGAATTATGCTTTAAAACGTTTCCTTTGTAACATCTGGTGCAATTGCTAGTTAACCCCGCTCTCTACTAAGCCTTCTAAAATGCTCTAAAATAATTTATTTTAGCGGTTATTGTAAACTTGAAAATAACCTATTACAATTTTATGTTATAATATACATTATAAGTATAAATATAATTAGCCTTATTCTCTACTATGTCTCTCTAAAATGATTGATTATCATGTTATTATTGTGAATGTGTATTTGGAAGGAAATCTTTTGTGTAAGATGTTTGTATGTAGTTGAATGATATTATAATGTTTTTTAATTTATTTTATTTTATTTTAAATTTGAAAGTATGAAAATTTTGGAGGGATCAAAAGAAAGTTCACAGTCTTTTAACTTTAAAAGAAGTTTTCATTTAGAGAGATTTGATTCTTGCTTTTGATAAATCCATTAAGATAGATGTAGGTTGGTTTAATATTCTCCTTTAAATAGATTGTGTTCCACATGAATACTATGGGTTAACACTATTGGTTCTCATAAACTTGGAAACGTTTAACATAAGGTTATTTTTATTTTATTTTGATCCAATAAAAATGTTTACATAACATTACATTAAGTTACCACATCTTTACCACTAGGCTGGTGATAGATTAATCTTTCTTTTGATTATAAATTTTGTTCGGATAAACTAGAATTAAAAATGCGAGCATATTCTCATTGTCTCATTTACATCAATGAATGAAATTCTCACAAATAACTTCCTTGCATATTTAAATGCCTTATTATTACAAATAATTTCCTTACATACTTGAATCCCTTGTTTGTTTAAACCATGTTTAAATTGTGAAATTTACAATACATAATTAAAAATTTACTGTACCATTTGCTAATTACCACCTATCAAAATTAAAAATTGACTATGCCATTCGCTAATTACCACCTATCAAAATTAATAAAGTGAAATATGTAGAAGGATTAAAAAAACGTTCTACTACCATACAAATATGTGGATCAAACTAGAACTCTAATAGAGGAATTCGTAACATAAATCAAAGTGGAACTGTAATGGAGGAATCGTACAGGCGTTTACTCGTGCATATTGTTCTTTCATCTCCAACCGGTAATAGTGACCTTTTTATTGGCGGCATTGAATTTGTATGCCTTGCTATACATTTTAGGTTTTAGAATGTTAGGTTTTATACATTTTAAATTTTAGAATGTTAGGTTTTACATTTATTAAATATGTTAATTTATTTTAATGTTGGATGACATTGCATTTTTGTGTGATAATTCAAACATTATCACACTATGGATGTTTGGTTTGATTTGTTGCAATTTTTTTTCGCTCGTGTGATGTTCATTTTAAATGCTTAGGTGGTCTTTGTAGAGATAACGGATGATGATGGTTTAACGAAAGGGAAGTGATTACGAAAGAGTGAGCGTCTCTCGTATCATAGGACCAAATAACGGTTCCAAGGAGAGGGTACTGACTTGAAAAATGAATTTTATGAAGTTTAACATTATGGTTAATATTATTGTTTTTGAACAAATATTTACATTTTTTAGTTGTTATTGTGTAATGACAAATGTAGTTCTTTAGAAAAACATAAAGAGAATTCATGTATCTTTCTTTTTACTTTTATTTAATGCCTAATTTTCGTCTATCTCGATTGCATTTATTTATATTTTTCGTATCTTATTAAAAAGAAAAGGGTTTTAGGGGTTTAATGCACCGCGGAGGAGTGTCCTCTAGGTACACAATTTTTATATAAATACTCATTTTAGTAATCATTTTCCATTTGTTTTGTTTTGTTGTTGGTTACACTCACTTGTTTGGCGATTGTAGATGTAAAAAAAATTCTAAGATAAGTGGAAGATGAAGGGAATAGAAAGACCATGCAAGATAGATTATCATGATGTTTTATTTTTCTATTTGGGAGGAAAAATAAGAAAGAATAATAGGAGCGATGAGATTGTGGGGCTTTTGTTTTTTTCTATGATCGTTTGTTGATGGCTAGCCAAATAGATATGGCAGTAGTGAAATAGGAAGAAAAATATATGACCACAACTAAATAGGAAGAAATGGCATCAAAGAAGCAATAGCACAACACTTATTCCTAAGTAATGTAGGTTTGTTGTTATACTCCCATAAAAGTTTCATATTGTGGACAAAATGATGCAATTATGTTTAGAGAGGAAAATAATAAATGTGTTTAGGCAAAGAAGGACCTTTACCATTACATTGAGTGACACGAAAACCACAGTGAATTGTAGATATTGGGCAACTTTAGAGCATCCCAAAGGTAATTACAAAACCTATAAATTTTGTTACCATGGATTATACATCATTTAACTCATTGAAATTATTTGAAATAATTATTTTTTAGAGTGCATGGGACCTTTTAACATTGTCATGTCTCATGGGTTGTAGATTCAAGAGGATCAACAAGGAGAATACAAATCTTTTCTTTGAAAACATCCAAAGAAATATGTGTTTTGGGATGGAACACATCCCACTTAGAAAATATTTCTGATGGTTTCTCACCAGATTTGGGAAGGGAATGCATCCTTCATCACACCTTTCAATCTAAAAACACTACTAGCAAACATTGAACCAAACATCATAATATTCGTCATCTTTGGAATTTGGTACTAGTCAAGACTTGAAGCATTTTTTTCATTATTAGGGTTTCATTTTATACTATGCATATAATGGAGCACATTATTAAGCTTATCATTGGCATCCATGGTTTGGACATCTAGAGAGGACAAATTTCACATAACAAGAATTTTAGACATGTCATGGATTTTTCCAGTGCTTTCAAAACAATCAAATAAGCTATGATTTTTTGAATATGTTTAACAATATAATGAAATACATATAAAAAATTCACAAGAAAAGAAGGAAATTACCTTGCATGAGTAAGTATCATAAATAGTGCATTTGGTTTATTAAATGTTTCAAATCAGAAAATCAAAATTCAATTGCATAATTTGATTCCTAAATAAAGCTTTAGTTATTAAAAAATCAAATCTCTTAGAGGCAAGATGATGATTTTTTTATTGTATATATTGTAAATTTATTAATTTTGTGTGTCAAACAATAATATGGTTTTAAAAATGAATCATGTCATACAATAATCGTGTCATAATTGTGTCAAACAATAATCGTATCACATAGTGAAGAAAATTTGAACATTAGGGTTTCATTGTGTATACCGTTTTAGAATTTTAATTTAATTATTAATAATTATTAGGTAAAGTTATATATAATATTTTAATCAATTGAAATATTAATCAATACATTAATATATTAATTAAAAATAATTTATTAATTATTAGTGTAGAAGTTTGATAGAAATTGCAACTGCTCAAGTTTCGAACACAAGAGACACAATTCTACTCTACTAATATACAGAATATAAATCAAAATTTAGAACAACATGCATAGGCATGCAACAAGCAAAACCACAATTACATAGTGATTTCTAGGGGAACCCAATTGGGAAAAACCCCTCAAGCCTCTTTGCATTACTCTATTGAATAGAGAAACTATTACAATTGCATATTCCAACTCTGAGCACCACCTGCAAAGGTAAAACCATTCTCCCTACTGAATGAGAAAATATGGCCAACATTTAGCCACGTTATGCCTCCTCAAGCCTCCTATTTCCTTGCACAAATATGAGTTAATTCGAGCTCCTAAAAAATAGGGAAGTCCCTATTTCCTTGCACAATACCAAATGATTGAGAAAATATCTGCATGCAACAATTGTACACTCAAATAGTATACAATTCATGTTACACTAGCCTTGTCTCCTCCACTCCAGCTTAGCAATTCGAATTCCATGGATGCACGAGCTATTCTGGACTCATTTATCAGTTAATTGATAGATCTCTGAGTTATACTGATGTCACACATATCAAATGAGATTCAACTGACTCTATATATAATTAGAGTCCAGCTAACAACCTACAAATGAAAATAACTGAACTATATTGCTAAAATTTAGTAATCACCACATGCATGATTGAACTCCAAACCCACTAACTTGAATTTTCTGATCTAACTAAGTGACAAAGCCATGTCACACTATTTAACTACCTCCAAGTTGTCTTACTGACGTGGAAATTCGATTTAATAAATTTGACTAAGGCTAAAGTTAACTTTAGCCTTTCTTTCTACACTTTCTAACCCTCCCTCTTAGCAAGAAAGGGGTTTTTTATGACCCCTATCTAGCACCTATAGAATTTAATGTAGCACCACCTCTCACTATTTTTTATGCCATTGTAATAACTGCAATTAAGCATCCACAAAAAAACATTGAATCAATTGTTTCTCTGCAACTATCCACTGGGAAAAATGAACTGATGTTGATTCTGCATTGTACCTCTTGCATTGTTATCAACACTATCAAAAATTCTGAATATAGAAACCCTACTATAGTATCTTGATTTACTTCTCCTACTTGTTTTATTTAATTAACAAGTTATTTTCTGAAATATTCAGTAAAATATCAAAGAAAATACAATTGCAGCCTACACATACATACATATCATTTACTGAAGCATAACACACACACGACAAAGGACACAGTATTTTTTGGACAATGTCCATGGAAAAAACCAATGCGGGAAAAATGGTGCAACAACTCTTAGAGGGTTTGTTTATTAAGAAGAATATCGAAATACAATCAAGGGAACCAGTAATGGTTTTACCTACATATAATTTTATGACATATGTACCTATCACTCGGAGACAGATAATATGGTTGATTCAGCTGAGGAAGCACTCCTTTGAAAATATTGAATATAAGCCCTTTCTGTCCCACTAGAAACGTAGCGCTGCTCCTCCAGCCTCTGTGTCAGCTTCTCCTACCCATCGTAGCCACTACGCAGCACAGGCTGCTCTTGCATCACCCCTCTAGGTCAATGTTGCCTCTGCATCACCATAAAGGCCCTACGTCAGCCTTTGCGTGAGCCTGGCTAGGCTGCATCCCTCTTGTTGGTCTTTGTGCTACTTGGTATGGATCTGCCTCTTTGCCTTAGTATTATGGACCTCAGATCAAAATAATCCCTCGTTGATCTACCCATCACAAGAACTGCAAGCTCACTCGAAAATTCTCAGCAAATTGCACCCCAAAATTTCGACTTAGCTCAAGTGCTACGGCTCTATGTGTGTTCTCCAACTGACCCCAAGCCTTCTTTTAATACATTTCTCATTAAGAAATCAATGATCGTGATATAATCTCTAATCAATGACTAATATTATAAAATACTTGATCCATGTTACTTAAAACATTCTCACCAACATGTTTAAATTAATTCACTTTAATTTTTTAATTTCCCTAAGTTAGACTTAGGGCCCCATTAAAAAATTTAATTATTTGGATAACTTTCTCACCGGGTGGAATTTCTCCAAATGATTTCTAGGTCTTGGAGATCTCATGTATTCTAGCCCCTCCACAAAGTTTCGGAAATAGATCACATATGATGCTACCCAAAATATAAACACTCCCTCTTAGCGAGGAATGTGCTCTAGCAACACTTCACTCCAGAAGCGTTACTCTAATCTCTAGCATCGATCCCATACGTTGCTGATGCTTGGCTTGCTACCCTCCATCCACTACACTATTGCTTTCTTCACTACTTCCCATGACTCTACCACAGTCACTGCCACATCTATATTGCAGCTCCCTCTCAAATTGATGCATCATGCTTCCCATAGCACTTCCACTACTAACTGCGACACTGCAACTCAGTTTATGAGAAGTAAGCAACTGAAGGACATCCCCTGACAACTGATAGACTAGTCTGGCTTCATCTCATCACTAAAGAACCCTCTGCCACTGCTCTACATTGTCTCTCTATAGCCTCTGTGTTACTACTTCTCTACACTCCGTAAGCACTGCCCCTTTATGTTGTTGAAGTCCCATCAACCTCTATGTTGTTGCATCCATGCAGATGCTACTACTGCAGTGCACTACTCCAATATTTTGTGATCAAGAACTTCCCTGTGCCTCTCCATGATCCTTTGTATCCATTCACTCCAGTAATATTTCTATTCTCTTTAATGACTCTCGTACCTCGTATGTGACCCGAGAGTTTGGGCACATCAAGGATCCTATCGTCACCATCTGTAACTCAATATACAGATCTATGTCACCCCACCTCTTCTCTCGAGGTACATGAGCACTCATGGCCACATATTCATCGTTTCCATCATCCCCTTTCATTGTTTCTTCCTTGGAATCTAAATCTTCTTTTACCTTCTTCTTAGGACAAGTGTTGGCGAAGTGTCCCAATTCGCCACATCTGAAGCACTAGACCTTGGATAGGTCCTTCTTCTTCTTCCCTTTCTCCCTCTATCCCTTAGATGCTAGGGCTGCATCTTCCTCCTCCTCTTTCTTAATCTTCACTCTTCTATTGTTGAATTCCCTCTTGGTTAGTCTCCTAATCTCCTCCTGTTGAATGATTACCCACATGTCCCCCCAATTTGGAATTTTTTCTCTGCCCAAGATAATTTGGAAAAAGGTCTCCCACTCATCGGTGACTGCATTTAGGGAAATCCTCATCATGATTCCATCATCAGCAGTTTCCCCCATTGAAATAAATTGGTCTTGGATAGTCTGCAATATAAAGAGGAAAGGATTGATCTCCTCTACCTTGTGCATCTGGAACATCTGAATCTGGTTCTCTAGAAGCATCTTCCTCTGGACGGAGCTACCTTGATACAACATGGTTAATGTTTTCCACACCTCGTTTGTCGTCTTCTTCTCGGTAATATGTAGAACCATGTGATATTTCATTCCATCCATGATAAAGCATTTAACCTGCACCTGATTTTCATTAAAATTATTTAGAGAATCAACATCAGTCAGCACAACCAAGACATTCTCGACATGGTCTTTGATGCTATATTCATCAAGGACTATCAGGATTCTGTCTTTCTAGATGGAAAAGTTAGGCACACCGTCTAACCTATCCTTATCTCTTAGTTCATACAGGGCCATATCTGCTGAAATTGTTGAATAAAGTGCTCTTCTCCCTTACATTTCCTCTACACTCAGAAAAAGACTGGATTTTTGTTTCTTGGCGATAGAAACAACTTAGAGAATGTTCTCCCTCTGAAAAATTATTTCCCTCCCGGAAATCCTTCACCAATTTTTTTGAATCAGCCCTCTACGATCACTCCACTTGATCGAATCTAAGCTTTCTTAGCTAGGAAATTTTTTGAGGAAATGTTTCCCCTTACTTTTTCAACCTTGCTAGGAACTGTTCTGCACCAGGAGAAACAATGCCCCACAAGTAACTTTGAAGATCAGAAAACTGCACTTACAACCACATCAACCAGCACAATGTCACTCCCTCTTGGACTATGTCACCCTTTTGGGCTTGCGTCAACCTTTGCGTCAGCTAAGCATGAGCTTAACAAGCTCTGTGTCACCCTTCTGGTCCTACTCAGCTCTGCGTGAACATATTAGCTCCGCGTCACCCTTGCAGGGCCTCTGCATTGTCCCTTTGGTGTTGTGATACCTCTTTCTGAATCTGTGTAGCTTTAGCTACCCTCGTGCAGTAAAAAAAATATTCAACCCTATGCTAATGGCTTTAGCTTGATCTGTAATTTCTCTGATACCATGTGAAAATTTATGAATATAGAAACGCTACTACAGTATCTTGATTTACTTCTCCTACTTGTTTGATTTAATTAACAAGTTATTTTATGAAATATTTAGTAAAATATCAAAGAAAACACAATTTTAGCCTATACGCACATAAAGATCATTTACTGAAGCATAACACACACATGAAAAAGGGCACAGTATTTTTTGGACAATGTCCCTGGAAAAACCCAATGCGGGAAAACCGGTGCAACAACTCTTAGAGGGTTTGTTTATTAAGAAGAATTTATGAATACCATCAAGAGTACCAGTAATGGTTTGCACAATAGATAATTTCATGGTAGATGTACCTATCACTTGGAGATGGTAAATATGGTTGATTCAACCAAGGAAGCACTCCTTTGAAAATACTGAATACGAGCCCTTTCTGGCCCACTAGAACCCCAATGCTTCTCCTCCAGCCTTTGTGTCAGATTCTCCTATCCAATGTAAGCACTACACAACATAGGTTACTCTTGTGTCACCCCTCTAGGCTCAGCGCTACCTTTGCGTAACCCTAAAGGTCATGCATCAACCTCTGCGCTACCTCTACATGAGCCTGGTTGGGTTGCGTCCCTCCTACTAGTCTCTGCACTACCTAGTATGAATTTGCCTCTCTGCCTTAGTATTATCAGCCTCAAATTAGAATAATCCCTTGTTGATATTCCCCTCACAAGTACTACAATCTCACTTTAAAATTATCAACAAACCATGCCCCATAATTTTGACATAGCTCAAGTGTTATCGCTCTATGTGTGTTCTCCAACTGACCCCAAGTCTTTCTTTAATACTTTTCTCGTTTAGAAATCAACAACCGTGATCTAATCTCTAATCAATGGCTAATATTAGAAAATCCTTGATCCATGTTAGAAAACTCTCACCCACATGTTCAAATTAATTCACTTTAATTTTTTAACTTCCCTAAGTTAGACTTAGTGTCCCCATCGAAAATTTAATTATTTGAATAAATTTCACATCGGGTGTAATTTCTCTAAATGATTTCTGGGACTTGGGGATCTCATGTGTTCTAGCCCTCCACAAAGTTTCAGAGCTATAGCACATCCGATGCTACCCAAAATCTAAACAAACACTGCTATTTTTTCCTCAACATATGACTGCGCAAAATCACACTGATCCTTCTGGTGAATAATGTAGGCCCTTGTAGCAAGGTAATGATCCATGAGGAGGACACCTCAATGGAACCTGCCCAAATCTCTAAAACTCTGGGATTAAGCTTCTACATCACCCCACCTCACTCCTAGAGGTATAGTTGCATGCATGGATTTACCATTGATTCTGAATATGTTGCATGTCTGCATTATTATCTCCTATAGGGAAAGCTTTCAATTTCATCGTAATCTCTAGAGCTTCAAATTCAGTTCCTATATTTTGTTTCATCAATGGAAATCTGAAATGCAGTAGCAGGCAGCTATAAACCATTATTTTTCTTACTATGGAGCTATGTAGAAGCTTACCTGATCCAACAAAAACTTAAATCTATGATAAATCTCCCAAACAGACTCAGTAGGTTTCTGTTTGATCTCTTTCAACTCAGTGATGCACTGCGACTCAAACTTCGACTTCGTAAACTCTTTTATCGTTGTTTTTTTAATATCTACAAACGTTTTTTTATGATTATTTGAATACTTCATATACCATGCCAATGCTCTATCTCGCAACGTTGTAACGAGCTATGCTTGATTTATATTCGCATTTTTTATCTTATTCGTTGTCCATACAATTTCATATAGAAATCAAAAATATTATAGATCCTCCAATCCAGTTCCTTTTAAAATGGGTAACTTATTGTTTTCATCCATACCTCTTGTGGGGGAAGGGGGGGTGGGTGAGGGGATGGGGGTAGGAGGGGTAGGGGGAGAAAAAAACCCACAAATTCCATGGCTATTACTGGATTCTAGATTTTTTGAACTCTTAGGCTGGGAGGGAGAATATTGCGAAGTTACCTAGGGCTTATCAGGGTGGCTTTCTTCTCTTTAACTTTCAGATCTACTCAAAATAGGACTATAATGAGTCTCTACAAAGGTATTCAGGTCTTTTCCGTGATATATATTTCTGGTATCTATTGTATATCTCTTTCCACTTTGTGTTGCACTGATCCCTTGCTCAAATTGATTCTCTCTTTTTCCAAACATAAGTAAACTAGCAATCTGATTGCATACGTAAAACTCCCTTTTCACAAAAAAAGCGTCTTAATCCAAATTTTCAGAGTTTTTATGTACTTACCTCACAGTCCTTTGAATAATCATTGTTCTGCTTTGCTATAGGACATGGTTGAGTTTACAGTGAAATTAGTAATGAATCCTCCCAAGATTTTATCAATCCATAAATCGACAACCCTTGAAATCCTAATTTTAGTTCTCTTGAGTCGATGTATTACTTCAGGAGTCCATGTCGTAGTTTCTCCACCCTTAAAATAGTTTTTCCTTTTGTTCAACCTCGATATACACTCGTACAGTTCAACAAGAAAAGAACAGAAGAAAATATAGTATTTATTTGTAAATATTTATTTCTGTAACCAAGATTCGGATGTCAGACGAGGATTTTTCTTTTATTGATCTGTAAATTGTCACAAATTTTTGTCTATATAGTCTTGAATCTCCTTCTTTGATGGGTATTGTTAGTGTTAGAATATGCATTCTATAATGAGTGATCAAAATCACTCTTTTTATATTCATTTTAGGTGTCCCACTCAGAAAATTTGTATCATTCCATTAGTTCATGCAAAAAAGTCATTCATTGATGGTAGCCCTAGTCATAAAACCTCACTCTCCCTCAAAATTTCACATCCATTGTCTCACCTTCATGTCTTGTTGAGCATAAAAACACTTTTGAAAAGCTCATTTCACAGTGTCTTATATCAATCAAATTCAACCATGGAGTTAGGTCATTCAAGGTCCCATTAGGTTATTAGGTTTCATTGTTCAAGGTCAAAAAATGCACCATTTCATCTCAATAAGTTCATAATAAGGTGTGAGAGTGACTCAATAAAAATTTCATTATCATCTGTAGAGGATTATCAACATGTAAATATGATATTTTTAAAGTTGTAATTATGGTTTCAATTATGATTTTCATACTCAAATTTAATTTTATTCAAAAACAGACTTTTAATTTATTTCATTTTTTATGTAATTTTATGCTTCCTATATGTAATAAGTTACTCTCCAAAATTTTCCAACTCCAACTTCATATGCTGAATTGAAGACCACCAAATCAAAGTGAAAAGTGCCAAACTCCAACAACTTCATCCTGCAAAGAAGAAAAGTCAAAGAAAAAAGGATATTCAACATGCTTTCAAAAAAAATGAAAAGAAACATAGGAAAAGTGGGATTTTTATTGAAATAAAAATTCACTCAAGTATTAATGAATATGAGACATCAATTTGAAATTCATTTTCCTTCTATTCTATCGATCAAACACTTGAGGAGAACGAATTTTCGATTTTCTAGGAAAAATTGGGGAAAAATTGAGGAGAGGGCACATATTCTAAAGGCGTTGCGCACAGACTAAAGGCATTGTGCACAGAATAAAGGTGTTTTACACAGATAGAAGGCACTATGCACAGCCTTAAGGATTTACGCATACATCCAGGAAAGCCCAAAACGCTTCAAAATTTTCCCAAATCACCTCTAGAGCTACAGCATCGATCTCAACAGCCTCTAGCAAGTAAGTAAAGAAAAAAATCCATCATTTATCTCCTCCTTAAAATTTAATTGGTTGGTGTATTATAATTTTCTTGAATAATTTGGTGTAAACCCACTCAAAACTCTATTTTTCCTCCCTAACACTCACAACTTCTAAAACCCATTTCCCTTACATTCTCTTACCCTTTCCACATTGCAAATACTCTTTACCAAAACCTTTTCTATTACAATCCCTATCTCTAAGCTTTTAAATCCTAAAACCCTAAGCCCTAGGCACTCCTCTTACCTAGGCTCCCAATTCCCAATTCCCCATCCTAATTCCCGTCACACTATCACTCCTTTTCCCTTCCTCCATTTCTCATATCCCTAACACTATCTCCCACAAATTTCCTTTTCCCCATTTCCTATCCCTAAAAGTCACCTTCCACATTATCATATACTTCCCTAGGGTCTTGGACATAAAAACACCATGGCAGCAAAAGAAGAACATAACAGACCTCATAGTGAGGAAGAGGAAACGAAAGCTATGAGATCACATAAAGGGGCAAGGATAATCATACTTGAACCTACTAGAACTAGGGGACTTTTGTCTTCTCTAATGATAATAACATGTTTCAAATACGTTGGTTGTTATGATTTTTGTGAAAAATTTCAGAGGGTTCAGCACCATGACATCTTGACCAGCCCCTTCATATCCAACCTCCATAACAATCAAGTCACTTTAGCTGGAGTCACCTTTATTGTCTCAACTACCATCATTTCAACTTCCCCCTAGATCTCGAATGTTGGGGAGAAGTGGTTAAAAAAGAGTGATTTGGAGGAAAAATACTTTGATCCCTTCCTAAAACCAAGGTATAAGAATGAGAAAAAGAGGTTCTTTCCTTTTTCCCACCTCCTAGGTAGATGTGCACTGATGATGAAGATAATCATGAAATATTTTTCATGCGAGGTTATATTTTCAAGGCTTTATACTTATCACATCTACCTCTTGATGCATTTCACTGGGGTAAAGATGCTGAACATACCATACTACCTTTTCTGAAGCATATATAAGATGGCATTCATTGTTTGAAAAAGGGAATATGAACATCAAATGAAAAATATTTTCCATCATTCCTTAATTAAAATCATATACCTATATCATCTCAATGAACTAAACATTGCATGGGATACCTTCATAGCCCATGATATATTCAGAGACCCTCCTACTCAGAATGCACAAAATGTGCCTTCATCATCCCATCCATCCACTTCCATCCCTTCATATCATCCCATATCACCTTCATCCTCATCATATCACACTCCTTCTCCCATTTCACCCCCTTCATCTCCATTTCATACTGAGATTGGATCACCCAGTAGGATTGGGGTCGATGAGCCTAAGAGGGCTATTATGGTTGAGGTTGAGTCATTGCCAAAAACCTACCAAAGAGGTCATGGGCAAGTATTTTCTCCACATAGAGTGGAAGGGGCCATGCCTTCTACATCAGCAAAGTAGGTGTACAAAGGCAAAGAGAAGGTCATTTAGGTAGTCATTCATGATGAGGAGGACACTCATGAAACAGAGCATGAATTTCAACTTTTTGACCTAGATGAGGATGAAAATGACAAAATCACCAATGCAACCATCAAAGGTAAGAATTTCAAGATTAAGGAGCTCCATACTAATATTGACATGGCCATACACATCATACACTTCCTTGAGCAAGAAAATGAGCAATTGAAGACTAAGCAGGTCATTGATGAGGTCAAGTATGTCATTGCTCAAAGGGAGGCAGAAAAGGCCAAAGCCATGCTAGATGAAACACTTGAAAAGTATGGATTACTTGATGATGAAGAGGAAAAATCACCAAGAAAGAAACCTAGAACTAGAGGTCTGAAAAGAGCTCTAGCTCTAGAAATACAAAGGGAAGATGAGCTTGTTGATCAGCTAACCCTAAATAAGCAGCTTGCTATAGTGATCAATGAAAACAGGGAGCCATGGCTTGATAGAGCCAATCAGCACTTGGGGAAGCTACTAGCAAAGGATAAATAGGACAATGAACTAATGAGGATAAAATTTAAACACCGTGCACTAAAGGAGAAAATTGCATTGGACAAGCTCAAAAGAGCCAATGCAAAGATTGAATATTTGACCATGGAGGAGAAGAAGAAAATAGACATACTTTTTGAGGCTTCCCTCCAAGCCTAGCCACATCATCATCAAATTATCTACCAATTTTGAAGCACGTTGAATTTTTTTTTGTAGAATCTAGAAATTTTTGAGTTTGACTGTGTTTTTCTAAACAAGCAAATATCAGAAAATTTGTGATATGTGAAGCACCCTAGGTGTTGCGCAAATGATAGGTGCATTTTTTGGGAAAAATATCACCACCAGTGGATTCATAATGACAAATACAGTTAGGAAAACCACTTTTCCATCCTTCGTCTGCAGATTCGGGAGGTCAAAAGGGAAAAAAACCACCAAAAAATCATGTTTTTGCCCATATTTTTGCCTAGGCACTGCGGACATAACAGTCATAGGAGATTGCAACTTTGAAGGGTCAAATCAACATCATTTTGTGATATGGATGCATATTCAGAAAGAGGACTTGACCAGATTTCCAGCAAGCCATCTTAGGCCTAATTTGGACACATGTAGGTCAGTCAAAATCTGCTTTGAAAATGGAGGGTGCATAGCCTTAAGGCGTTGCGCATATGACACGAAAATGGTGCATATGACATTTCACTAATGTTTTTTGTTTTTTCACTATAAATTTTGATTTTATCTCAGAAAATCATCTTTCTATTAATGTAATTCATCATGTTAAATGTAATTATGTCAAGGATAAGTTACCTAGGGGCAGATTCATTAGGTAAAGTTATCCTTGAGTCAAAATGAATCAGTTTGAATGTAATAAGGAGTGAGTCACTTGGACTATCCTACACTTTAGCTTTCTATTCAGAAATCAATGGATATCTTCCTCACCTCATGGATTCGACCCCTGAGCATGCGTGAAGATTTTTTGATGTCTATTTAGCCCCTTTCTTCACACTAAGCAAGGGTTGGAATCAGTTTGGATGATATCTTGTTGATCAAGGAACTATTGTACTTAGTTTTTGGCTAGTTAATAAAGAAGAGTTGCAGTTAATTTTTGGGATACTTGTGGTATGATGTTGATCATTGTTTTTCTTCAGTTTCATATGCTATAATGTGTTTTATTCATTTCCATTACATCTATATGGTATGATCTCTTTCAAGTTAGATATGCATAACACATGCTTTCTCATGCTCTGTTTTGGGAAATATTTCATAATTTGTCCATTTTCCTCTGTTTAGGAAGAATACATCTCTCATGCTCTTCCTAGCTCCTCATTAGTCCTAAAACCATATCATCACAATCATATTTAAAGTGATAAGCCTTATGCCTACCTTGCCCCATTGAATCACTGGAGTCCTATCTCATTTGCTCTGACCTAGCTCCCTTGACCTAATTTATTCATCCAATGAAACCCCAACCAAAATCAAATAAAAACAATCTCTGCACTCAATATCTAGTCTACAAACACTAATTCCTCCAAGCCTCTTGGTTGAGACTTTTTGGAGAGATCCATCTCCAACTTGATAGCAATTCAAAAGCTGGGTCTGTGGTTACCTCTGTTTGGATTCCTTCTTCAACCTTAGGAATATGGCGAAGTGATAACATGTACTACATCCACATATCCCTCAAACAGATCTTAGTCCCAACAATGGAATCATTTTTTGGCTTGTTTTGGGTTGACCCAAGTTCGATCTATACTACACACCAAAAAAACCCTTGATCACTATCCCTTTCAAAAATGACCTACAAGCAGATCGTAGTCTCACCCGAAGTTATTATGGGGGATGAAAAACCAGGTTTTTTCAGCCTTGAAGGGCTAGGGGATGTGGTATTATTATGTTATCTAATTCTTAGCTCTTATAAATCGCTCCGCCACATTATATTAATCACTTAAACATGTCATATAAAACCATAAACCATTATTGGGCGGAAGTAAAATGCAATTATAATATTGCTATTCTACAAAAGATAATAAGAAAATATACACATCAATCACACAAGAGCACCAAATTAACATCCATGAGAACTATTTCTTAATATAATTAATCTTTGAATACAACTAGTTCTTAACATGTGCACTTAGCTGCAGACTCTTCTCTAGGTATTTTTTCACTCATTTGCAGAGCCTCTCCTTAGCTACAAAGTATAAATCACAATAATTGACCCATAACTATTATCTAGATCAAAAGGGTTGATTATTTTTTTCTTAATTTATCCTATATATACTATTAAATTATCAGGTTACATCATCATAATTCCATGGTCCAAATACCATGAAATTCTTAAAATAAGCAATTATGGCCCCAAAGCCATTGCTCCCTGACAAAACTGCGCAATTTTACAAAAAGGAGGGGCTTCAATCCACCTTGAAGCCCTTACGATACCGCATGGTATATTTACTGTGCACTCTAGCCCATGAACTAGAGAGTCTTTGCCAAAATCTAGGCCAAGTTGGGTTGTGCCCAAAATCCTCCATCATGTCCTTCCAAGCTATGTAATTTGAACTACCCTCAAGGGCATATTCGAGTCTCAATCAAGAGAAAGACATCTTGATCTATTGCTAGTCCGTAAGAATAAATCTGCAAATTCAGTTCAGCTGTTCAAAAAAAACTCTTATTCTTCTCTACTATAGTGATTCCTGCTCTAATACCATGTAGAAAATCACATATATTCAACTGATCTTACAGTATGCTAAAACAAAATACATGAATCTATTCTACAAATTGTTGAAACCAATTACGATCTCACAATCACATGAACAAGAAAGAGAAATAATTTCGATCACACAACACAAAGATGTATCTGGGGAAAGCCTCAAGTAAAAACCCCACTATCTGTATATTACATTAAGTCAATAATATGAAATAATGCAATGCTTCTCTCAAGATTGAGATCTCTCTACACTATCTTTTACTATTGCACTATGATCCAAGCAAGTTTGGTCCAATACTTAACCAATTTCTTGCCTCTTTTGGCTCAATCTTGCTTACATATTCCTAAGGGAATTGAGCCCCTATTAATTTGGAAATTCCTAATAATTGGTTGTGCAATACAACCAAGGCATCCTGCTGACCTCATGCATGACCGGTACAATTTTCTAATTATAGAAATGATAGTATACTTCCCTTTAACTCCAATCTCAACTGGGTCTTCCTCAGAATTGACATGCATGAGATACCTTTTAGAGAATTATCAGTTATCTGATTGATCACTACATGTAAATAAAATCATATTTAATTCACTTGACCTCTGACTAGTTCCTCCATTAGTTAGAACTACTTAAACTTATTTTAACTCAAATAAATTAAGTTAATTAATTCCAACTTAAAATGAACTCAATCAGGGCTCCTAAAAAGTAGGAGACACTCTATATGCCTCTAGTTTGACCCTCAACTCGAATTAGCTTAAATAAATAAGTATTCCTAACTTAGTTAACTCGTACAATATGTCATCTGATGTGGAATTACAATTTACTTGTAATTTAATTAAGGGGAAATTAAACTAGAAGCCTCTTCTTGTTGCCATTTTCAATATCCTTTGTTGCAAATTTCAAGATATGATGGTCAGAAGATGGGTTAATTGTGCGACCCCTTTCCTGACTATTATATTTGATAATATTCCTAGAATTTTCAATGGACATAAGGATGCCCAAGTTTTTTTAAAAAGAAAAATCATACTTTCTTTCATTAAAAAGGATATTTAATTTGCATAAATTATTTTGTTTTCCCAAGATCAGAAAAGCTAACTCTAATAATAGTAAGCTTCTAAGATTTATATTTGATATCTTTCCTCATTCCGTCACTACTTAATAATACTTTTTTTTCCAACATATAAAAATTATTTATGTAATTCTAAGTATCCCACACAAACACAAAAAATAAATATGTTTGAAACTACATATTGAATCTCAGATCTTAAAAACCTAAGAGAATAGTAAAATCTAAAATGTCCTTCATATTCTAATGTTACCTAACCTATTCAACATGCATTTTTCATAAAAAAAAAACATATAAAGCCAGTCTCTTGATTGCATTCGTATTTAGATAGTAAATCATCCACATGATTTTGTTCTTTGAATATGTTTGAAACAAAAGTCCTTGTAAAGTCTTTGATCACACTACTACATATAAGACTAAATTTTGTCAAAATAGTCTGGAAGTATCACCCATACTTTCAAAAAGGTCAATAAAAATTTCATTTTTTTAGTTTTGTTTGTGTAAACTCCCCATTTTCGTTGGAATTTTGACGGCCTATTTCTAGGTCGTTGAAATTTCGATGGCTTATTTTTAGGTCTTTGATATTCTGATGGTGTATTTCTAGGCTGCCAACATTTAGACGGCCTATAAATAAGTCGTCTTAATTCCAACGGACAAAAAAAATTGTGTGATTGATTGACATTATTGGTTCTTAAACTATTTTGGCGACTAAGAAGCTTGTTGCAACAACCCTTAGTTGAGTTTCCATGTAAATGGAAGGACATTATAAAGGAAAAATAAGACCAAGGTCATGTGACACATATTCGAAGTTGAATGGGAGGGAAATCATTAAAGTGGGTATCACTTGTGGTTAATTAATGGCCATGGAAATTGGCATTGGAAAAGGAAAAATGCAATAAATGGAAATTAAATAAAGGAATAAAGGAAAACAGGATAAAATGAATATGAAGATATAATAATATGCATGCAAGGGAAATTTAAGAGAAATAAAGTAAAATGAAAGAAAAGAGGAAAGTAAAAGGAAGAGACACCGGACATGAATTATAAAAAGGTATTAGAGAAAAATTGTATGTCTTTTGATCAGTTTTCAACTTTGGACAACTTTACTTTTGGAAGGAATCAAGCTACAAGAGGATAGAGGAAGAGCACTTGGACACAAGAAAGCAAACAAAAAAGGAAAAGCAAAGGAGAGAAAGGGAGTGTAAGGAGAAGATGGGAAGAGAAGCTATAGCAGGAATATTTTGTAGGGAACATGTTGCATGTGTGATTTCCTTATTGGGATTTAATGCATGGTGCATGCATTTGGTTTACATTATTACTCTATTGTCATTGGCATGGGTTTTTCATGGATTGAAAGTGGTTGCAACCTTGCCTTTCAATTTTATGGATAACTATGTTGTGATGTGATTCGTTCTTGATTGAGATTTAGGTTGTTGGAATATTCTAGATGTGAGTGAGGTGATCTCAGGAAAATCCAAAGGGTTTGGGGAGGAGATGGTTTTCTCTGATAACCCTTAACAGGTGGGTGGAGACAGGAAAAATCCTCTAAGTATGGTGAAGAAATTATGAGGAATCCAATCTTGTGTTGGTTTGGTAATTTCTGGATCGGTTTAGGTGAAATCACTGTGCTTGAGGGTTGAGGTGGTTTTGCCTTTGGATTTCCTGGTTAGTTTTGTTTTATATTATCCCATTAGATCCCACATTCATGCTTGGAATATGGCACGTGAGTGAGTGGCTGAAAAGGAGATTTGGTTCAGCCCAATATATGGTCATGTGGTATGTGGAAGTCCTTGACCTGGTTGGCTTTATGCATATGTTATTATATTCCATTTCTTATTAAGATTAGTCAGCACATGTAATTATCATTGTGTTTATTTTACAACAAGTTTTTCATGGATTCATTTTGGTTAAATGTTGGTTATAGGTATGGTTAAATGATGTTCTCTTGTTTTGGATATTTTTCATTATTTGATAAGTTAGTGAATGGTTTTATAATTGTATGAGATAACAAGTGTTGTTGCGGCTATCTTGAGAGGGAATTGAGCCTTCTTGATGATTCTATGGTGAAATTAATGAGAAAATGATCAGATATGCATTCATGATTTGTAGCTACTCTGTTTACCATACATTTTTCTACATGTTTATCATGTGCTTATCATGTTTGGGAAATAAATGAGCCTAAGTATAGGTTATGCATACTTGTGATTAACTTAGCATTGATTTTGGAAATTTCTGGGAAGTGGCCTACAAGCTAGCCCTAAAATTTAGGCATTGAATCCACGACCGCAGGAACAAAACCAAGTATTTTAGGTTGTAGCCACACGGAGGATGGCTTGTGCATGTAACAAGATCCTTATGGCTGCATGGAAGGTTTGGAATTCATTTGGTTGGGTTGTAAGGTCAAGAAAAAATAAATTTCCAGGCCAGGGAAGGATCACCAGTGGTTGTTTTCTGACATATGGTTGATTAGGTTCCCCTGGGAGGTTACAATAAAGTTTAAAGATAATATGCCCCACTTCCATAACTGGAACTTGGTTTTCAAGTCATACATAGTAAATCTTAACTCATTTTTTCCCTGGAGAGCTTGTAAAAGAGAGTAAATGTGGAATGCGGTGTTACAGGGTGGTATCATAGCAGTTTCGTTCCCTAAAACAATTATCTAGTGTTAGTGTTATAAAGTGGTATCAAAGCGAGGTTTACAATATTAGAATTCAACGAAAATGTAGATGGTTTTGGTTACCGTGCATGTAGTTATTGGTTAAGTTTTTTATTTTCATATTGATCCATGCATGATGCTGATATTTTGTTGATATTATTCTGTATTGTGCTAATATGGACTGACTTCCCCTAAGATACATTGACGTATGGTTTTCATTATGTATTCTATTTGGTCTATCTAACATGGTATGGTCGTTGGAAATAGAAGGCCAAAAAATGAAGAGAAGAATGGTGGATTACAGTTCACATGAATCCATGTATAGGCCTGAAGTGAAATCATTGGAGGGGGAGGAGTCAGCTGAGCATCAAGGAGAGGAATAATCTCCTGACCTAGCAGATACATTGAGGATTTTGAAGGAGGATATTGAAATTTTTAAAGAAAATAATAACAAGTTATTTGAGGCACAAGAAATACTTGTAAAGGCTCATGAAAATCAATCTAAGTCAATGCAATGATTCTTCAAATCCTTTCATAATTACAAAATCACGGACAACTGAGGATCAGTTTTGGAGATAGACATGAGGAGAACACTAATGGGGAAGATGAAATAGGGTCTCAAAAAGGGTAAAAGATGTATATTTATGATACAATGAAGAGTGGAACACTCTTGGATACACCTGCAAAGAGGATTGGTTTGCATGTATTTTATTCTACTTCTTATTCCAAGAGACATCATCGTCATCACCGCCAACATCATAAGAGGATACTTGATTATTTTCCATAGGAATTCAAGAAATACAATCCTCCTAATTTTTAAGGGGAAATGAATAAATCGTAAGATAAATAAGAATGGATTCTTCAGTTGAGGAAATTTTTCATATTGCATGATTACTCAGAAAAAATGAAAGCTAAGATAGCCACCTTCAATCTCAAAGGAAAAATAGATATCTGGTGGGACGATATTAAGAATGTCAAAGGCATTGAGAAGATAATTTGACTTGGGGTGAGTTTGAAAGACTCTCTAGGAAGAAGTACCCATCTGAGAGATATTATGATGGAAAGGCCAAGGAGTTTTATGATCTTAGGATGAGCTCCATGATAGATGAAGAGTACACAACCAAATTTATAGAGTTGTTGAGGTATGTGCCATATCTCAAGGATGATAAATAAAATATCCAAAGGTTCATCAGTGGATTTCTCTTTTCATCCAAAGGTCGGCTAGAGTTTGATGAGCCTCTATCACTGGAGGAAACTATAAGAAAATTAAAGAATTGTTATGAGCAGTCAAGGCACAAGCCTGAGTTTAAGTGTGACTAGAAAGGTAAAGAGAAGACTAAAGGAAAAATTCCCAAGAAGTGAGGAATATCTCATGTGCATGTGAGAAGGAAAATGCAGCCCCTCATAATAAGTTTAATATAGTTGGGAAAGGACGTGGGTCTTAGCCTGGAGAGAAGCAAAATAAAGGAAATGATAGGGAACCATTGAATTGTTGTATTTGTGTTAAAGAACATCATAAGAAGGATTTTCCATTGTATTAGGGTGGCAGCGCACAAATCTACATTGCTCAGGAGGCACAGATAGTTGGGCATGTTGGTTAGAGTATTCCCTGGATCTATGTATCACTTAATAATAGGAAGGAAGACCAACAAGCAAGTACTATTGAAATGGAAGGTAAGCTTCATGATTAAATTTTTTCCATTTTCATTGATCCTTTATATAATCGTAGTTATGTTATTCATGAATTGGTGGATTAATGTAATTTGAATAAAGAAGTGCATGCAAAATCTTGGTTGGTGTAGTTGGCTACAAGGACCAAGAGAAGAGTTCACCACTGGGTGAGATCTTGTGCATTTGAGCTTAATAGCATGCCTACAACAACACACCTAAATTTTCTTTATTTGGGTGCATATAACATGCTTTTGGGAATGGATTTTTTATTTAATCACATGACTAATGTATGTTTATATGACAAGGCCATTGATTTCCTAGATGATGACATAGAAAAATAACCTTGCAGGGAAATAAGAAACCTACATCGGTGATAATGGTTACAAATACCCAAGCTAAGTGCAACTATAGAAAAGGTTGGGTATTGTTTTAAACTCATGTTTCTAGTGATAAAGGGAAGGATGTTGAGGATGATGAAGTATTGAGGAATTATCAAGTCTTATAGTAGTTTCAGGATGTGTTTCTTGCAAATATTCTAGAGTTTCCTCCTAATAGAGATGTAGATTTCTCTATTGAATTGGTACCAGGAGAAACACTAACATCTAAGGCACCATAAAGGATGAGCACTCTAGAGTTTGTGGAATTGAAGTTGAAGGTTAAGGAGATGCCTGATAAGGGAAACATAAGGCCAAGTGTATCTCCTTGGGGTGCACCAATGTTTTTTATAAAGAATAAGGATGGTATTCTCATATTGTGCATTGATTATAGACAGTTGAACAAAGTGACTATCAAGAACATGTACCCATTGCCTCATATCGAAGATTTTTTTGATCACGTGAAGGGAGCAGTATTAATTTCAAATATTGATCTAAGATCAAGATATCATTAGGTGTGCATCAAAGAAGAAGACATATACAAGACTACATTTCATGCAAGGTATGGGAACTATCAATTTGTGGTGGTTCCTTCTGGTTTTACCAATGCTCTAGCCACCTTCACGTCTTTCATGAATAATGTGTTGCACCCTCATGTAGATAAGTTTGTGATAATATTTTTTGATGATATATTTTCCAATTAAAA
This sequence comes from Pinus albicaulis, assembly GCA_034641835.2. Lineage (NCBI taxonomy): Eukaryota > Viridiplantae > Streptophyta > Pinopsida > Pinales > Pinaceae > Pinus > Pinus albicaulis. The sequence continues at coordinate 594,536,221 of CM076576.1, forward strand.
TAATTAGGAGGATCATGTAGATCACTCAGAAATGGTTTTGAGATTGTTGAGAGAGCATCAGCTATAAGCCAAGCTCAACAAGTGTAGTTTCTTTCTATCTCAGATTCATTACTTGGGACATGTTGTTTCCAAGGAAGGGATAGCAGTGGATCTAAAAATTATTAAGGCTATTATGGAGTGACCAGTTGTGATGAATTTGGATGAGGTTAAATCATTCATCGGACTAGAAGGTTATTATAGGAGGTTCATCGAGAACTTCTCAAAGATTAGATATCCTATCACATATTTGTAGATGAAAGGAAAGAAGTTTGAATGGATAGTTGAGTGTGCAACTAGATTTTATCAGCTAAAGAATTTGCTTAACAATTCTCCAGTTTTGAAGATTGCAGATCCTGATAAGGAGTTTGTGGTTTTTACATATGATTCTAAGGAAGTTCTTGGTGGAGTTTTGATGCAGGAAGGGCAAGTGGTTTTCCATGAATCAAGGCATTTTAATGAGTATGCAAAGAAAACCTATGTGACTCATGATATTGAGTTTTCGACCATCATTCATGCATTGAATATGTGGAGACATTATCTTCTTTGCATGAGGTTTTTCTTGATGAGTGATCACATTGGACTAAGGTATTTGTTTGACCAACCCAATCTAAATGAAATATTCTAATATCCCAAAAGGGAGAATGCAGTAATACAAAAACAAAATATAAGAATTTCAACAATGTAAACAAATAATCTAAATACATCATACAAATGTATAGAATAGCTGAGCCATTTTATTACATATGAGGTGGATAGCAAGTACAACAGTGCTCAAAATATGAGACACTCAAGCCAAAGAGATGGCCTAGAATGAGCCTGAAAAGCTTCCACAAGAGGGACTGCGTAATTTTTGGACTGCTAAAAGGAATACTACATTGTCCCTTCTGCAAATGTCAGGACTACGACTGCTGAAAAAATATAAAAGTGTAGATCTGGCAGTTTTCGAGCTTATATGATGCCATGATTTCAGATCCGAACTCTATGATGAATACCCAAGATAACCCAGAAAGGATTTCCAGATCTGAGAAACTTGGAAAATCACCCTCTTAGGCCCTGCAACTATGATTGCTAGGTGTGCAGATCTAAAGCATGAACTGAAGAATAGATGGCTACAATGTCATACAATTAGCTCAATTCTTGAAGGGTTGATCCCTTCACTAGATCCTCAAGCTAAAAGCTCAAGATATAGTTCCTCTTTCCTCCTCCACTGAATGTTGTTGTTGAATAATCAACAACTGAAGAAAATTGCGCTGTCAGGGAGGGAGAGACTCAAGCCTGCTGCTAGATAATGCAAATCAGATCCGAAATGATGGAAACAGTGAATAAAAAGTGAGGATATGATCCTTCACAATATTTCTAGCTGAAATACTAGAAACTTCCTTCCTCCAAGAGATCTGCAAGACTAGACTATGAAATCCCTTGGGGAATTGCTGCTGCAAGGAGGTATGAAATGTTGGCCTAAATTTTGGATATGAACATACATCTCCTGGAAGACTGATCTTGAAGCCCAAGGTGAAAGGATAAATCCTCCACTAGTTTCCTAGTTGAAATGATAGAAACAACCTCCTCCTCTCAAACCCTCAAGCAGGAATGCGTAATTCATGAAAAGGAATGTGTTGTACAGAGGGGATGACCGTGGAACCAATTCCTGATGATGTATGGCAGCTCAAAGAAACATTCCTAGAGTAGGCACTCGAAGTCCCCCATGGGTAAGGGTGGGATTTCCACTCGGAAACACCCGTGTGCTGAACAACACTACGGGCTTAGCTAAACAACTTAAGAATGCATAGAAATTTCCAAAGAAAAATCCAGATCTAAATATATCAAAAATAATAATACAAAGCATGCATTCTAATTCTTCCTTCATCTCCCTTATATGCTTTGTGAGCCTTCCATATCCCCACCCCACCTCATAACTGTGTTGCGCATGTGGCCACTAGCCTCTGTGAATATTGTGTTGTCTCTCCATGTTCTCCACTATATCTGCATTTAATTCCCACTCTCTCCCTCATGTGTGCATTAGATACAAATATTCCTCCACTATCTCATCATTAGTACTCTATGATATTACTTTGAATGCACCATTATCTCATTTGACTTCCTCCATGATATCCATGTTCTTATCTTTAATAATGCATGATTTCCACTCCTTCTTCATTAATGAGCTACTCCACTACTCCATAGTGCAGATCTAACTCAACAGTATCCACATACACACATCAAAAGTGGATTTTATTCATCCATGGGGTTTATGGGTTCCTCCACCCTCTTATTTACTTAGTTAATTAAGAAAATTAAGAACTATAATATTCCAATTATTTGATGGAAAATTGGGAATATTACAGTCCTGCCCCCCAAAATGTTGCTTGTCCTCAAGCAACTGCAAACATTTGATGCTACAACAATCCATCTCCCTCCAAATGGCATCCTCGTATGGAAGTCCTTCCCATATTCTACAATGTGTAATGCATGCCCAACTCCAAAGCTGCCTCTCTAGAATGTCTACAATGGCCTCCAACTGAAAAAGTTAGATGCATCTCCTCATCAATGTGTCTCCAAGTGGAAACCATATGTTGTCCAAGATCCTCCTCTATGCATGAGATACATAAACTCAATTGGTCTCTTCCCAAAGTGGAAAGTGCCCCGTCATAAACCATCTCTCCATCCCATGCTAAATAGAGAATATTACATCTCTTCATGCTTCCATCCTTGGCCCTATTGGCCTTGTTGGATCCAAGCATCATCCCAAGGATGTGCAAAATAGGAAGCAGAGACATATGGATGAACATATACAATGTCAAACCATACTCTCTCAATAACAACCACCGTAGAAAAGCTTTCTGATGCCATGCCAAATCATCATTAGACCAAGTAAGAGAGCCATACTCTCTCAATAGAAGCCATTGAAATAATGCCTCTTGTTGCCTTGCCAAATCAGCATCAATCCAAGTATGAGAGCCATACTCTCTCAAAATAATCCATCGCAGCAATGCCTCTTTCCTCCCTATCACATCATCATCATACCAAGTACAATGACCATATTCCCCCAACATAAGCCAACACAGTAAGGCCTCCTCTTTCCATTGACCATCAATATCATGCAATGTGTGGGGGGGAATCAACCCATACTCTCCCAAAAGTAACAAAAGCAACAAGGATTCTTGTTTCCACCTTACATCATCATGATGCAATTCATGGAGCAACAACATACTGATTGACATGTGGGATGTCATATCAGAACAATACAAATAATCTCCCTACTGACACATCATGTGAGAGTTATGCCATGTCCCAAACCTAAGTACATACATGAATACAATAGATATCTCAAACAAAAATGAATTTATGGACATGAGACATATCCCAAACAAAATTAGATATAGGGACATAAGATATATCATGTGATGGCCAAACTCTCTCAATAAAAACTATCGAAACCATGCCTCTTTTTGCTGCATAACATCAGTGACATCCATGGCATGGACCACACAAATGTGAGTTGTTGGGTAGTAACCATACTCACCCAAAATCAAATAGCGCAACCATGCTTCTTGTTGCCCTGTATCATAGATCTGCAAGAAGGTTGGCAACCCCTTACTCCTCATCTGGATCCATTCATCCCAATGCGGATGATGAAGCATGCTAAGCTCAATCTTGGTATCCACCCAAGGTAGAATACCAATATCCTCCATTTGATAAGCTTTTCACTCCATGAATTTTTGAAGTGCACCTCCTTTGAGTTCTCTCCATGAGATCCTCTCATCAATGGCCCAATAAAACCTATAAGGCTTCATACATGTTGTAGGTATAAATTCCTCTTTGAATTGTGAGGTGCTCATCAAGAAAACTTCATCTTGACAATGGAAAGTACTCTCCATCATAAGATGTCTACCATCTATCATTTGTGCCTCCAGTTCTTCATGAGTGAAGTTGCCTTTGGAATGCTCCAAAAATAATGGGGCCCTCGTCTCATCACTGTTGCTCAGTGATAGCATTGTAGATCTGCATTGTGATACATTTGATGTCTCCTCACCATATATAATGTTGAACTCATAGTCTGACATTGTACTGAATAGGACTGTGCTCCTCCCATCTTCTGAAAATCCACACTTCAACACAAAGTGTTGGGTGTATCTCAACCATGATAAACTTGGATAGCTATACATCTTCTCCTTGATCAAATCAAGGGTCCTCTGTGCAATGATAATTTTCTTCTCTGAATCGGCAAGGTGCTCTAATCCTTGGTTATGAAATTGCCCTAATGGCATGGTCTCACAAATGTCAATATGAGGTACTGAAATAATATGAGATGAAATTGTTTGCAAAACTTGGATAAACTAAATCTCGAGAACATATTACACAGCTACAAGATTTCCTTCAACCAGTGCAATGGCCTCTCCAACTGCTGGTAATGATGATGGTTGCATATCTTCTATTGTACCAGCATCGGTATCTGCATCCTCCTCATGTATATCATGAATCATGCATGGGGCTCCAAATGTCAAGATATTAAGACCATCTTGCAAAGATGAAAGTGTTCCTCCTCCCAATGTAAGTACATCTACAGCTGATGGTGGTGGTAGAGGCTCCTCCTCCTGAGTGATGACATCTTCCTTTGGCTCTTCATGTACTACCTCCTCAATGATGGGAAGTGTCTCTATGTGATATGTCTTCAGTTTCTTTCTACCAAACCTCTTCTTCAGTATCTGAATGAAATCTACATAAGAAATCACTTTGGCATGTGACAAATGACTGAACCACCAACCCTTGGCTTCACCCTCAAGGTGCAGCACTACAATCTCAACAGCCTTTCTTTCTACTATTAGATATAGCTGAAAGAATGTAGCTAACTCTTCCCTCCAAGCCCTCAATATTCTTGTGGAAGATCCATCAAATGAAGGCAAGAATAATATATGCCTCTTTCTTATATTGTTGTTGCGGGATCTCCTTTCTTCTTTGAGTTGCAAGAACTGTTGGAGAGATAGATTCTCCTTGAGTGCTCTAGGATGTGGTTTGTACTCAGACATATACTTTCTTAGGGTCTTGTACCCCAAGTCTCCTTCATATTCACACCATTCACCTTCCTTCTCAAAGGAAGTGGATCTAGTATAATGATGTGGAGCTCTTTGCTTCTCTGGTTGTTTCTTCTGCTGATAGGAAGTTCTTGGACCTTCCTCTTTTTGATCTCTTCTTGGATCCTCATTTTTCCTTTATCTCTTCATTTGATTTACCTCCTTGGAGAAATATTGCATAGATCTAAAGAGAAGAGTGGAAAAACTGCAATCCTCCTTCATTGTATATCTCTACAATCTGCTTCTTCTTTTGATGTTAAAGATGAAGTGCCCACAAGCTGAGCCAAATATCATGCTTTGATACCACTATAACATCCCAAAAGGGAGAATGCAGTAATACAAAAACAAAATATAAGAATTGCAAAAATGTAAACAAATAATCTAAAGACACCATACAAATGTACAGAATAACTGAGCCATTTTATTATATAAGAGGTGGATAACAAGTACAACAGTACTCAAAATATGAGACACTCAAGCCAAAGAGATGGCCTAGAATGACCCTGAAAAGCTCCCACAAGAGGGACTGCATAACTGTTGGACTGCTGGAAGGAATACTGCATTGTCCTTGCTACAAATGACGGGACTACAACTACCAGAAAAATATATAATTGTAGATATGGAAGTTCCGAAGCTCAGATGATGTCAGGATTTCAGATCCAAGCTCTATGATGAATACCCAAGATAACCCAGAAAGGATTTCCAGATCTGAAAATCTTGGAAAATCAATCTCTTAGGCCTTGCAACTATGGCTCTTAGGTGTGCAGATCTGAAGCATGAATGGAAGAATGTATGGCTGCAATATCATACAATCAGCTCAATTCTTGAAGGGTTGATACTTTCACTAGATCCTCAAGCTAGAAGCTCAAGATCTAGTCCCTCTTTCCTTCTCCACTGAATGTTGTTGTTGGATACACAACAGATGAAGAAAATTGTGCTGTCAGGGAGGGAGAGTATCAAGCATGCTACTAGATAATGAAAATCAGCTCCTAAATGATGGAAATAGTGAATACAAAGTAAGGATATGATCCCTCACAAGATTTCCAGCTGAAATACCGGAAAATTTCTTTCTCCAATAGATCTGCAAAATTGGACTGCGCAATCCCTTGGGGAATTGCTACTGCAAGGAGGTATGAAATGTTGGCCTAAATTTTGGATATGAATATATAGCTCCTACAAGACTGATATTGAAGCCCAAGGTGAAATGATGAATCCTCCACCAGTTTCCTAGCTGAAATGCTAGAAAAAACCTCCTCCTCTCAAACCCTCAAGTAGGAATGCGTAATTTCTAAGACTGAATGTGTTGTAGAGAGGGGATGAATGTGGCACCAATTCTTGATGATGTATGGTAGCTCAAAGAAACCTTCCCAGAGTAGGCACTCGAATTCCCCCATGGGTAAGGGTGGTATTTCTGCATGAAAACACCCTTGTGCTAAACAACACTGCAGACTTAGTTAAACATCTTAAGCATGCATAGAAATGTCCAAAGACAAATCCAGATCTAAACAGATAAAAAATAATAATACAAATCATGCCTTCTATTTCTGCCTTCATCTCCCTTATATGATTTGTGAGCCTTACATAGCCCTAACCCACCTCATAACTGTGTTGCACATGTGGCCACTAGCCTCCATGAAGACTGTGTTGTCTCTCCATGTTCTCCAACATCTCTGCATTTAATTCTCACTCTCTCCCTTGTTGGGATCCTGTGATTTAGCAGATTGACATTCTAAATGACAAGGAAACATATAACCAGTCTTTAGAGCTCTAGGATCTAGCCCTCCTAGTCTCAGAGAGGGATCTCTCAATTGTTTGCAAAGATATGACTTATTTTCTTGTAAAAGTTTGATTTTAGGCTAGTTATTAGGCATGATTTGTTTTTTTGTTTGCATTTGGTTGGTATGACATGAATGATCTAGGAAGCATAGATAGAAAGGGGAAATATCAAATACATTGGGCAATGGAGTCAAGAAGAAGTTATAACGAGCTAAATCAATGGATATGGGATATCAAAGGGAAAATCTAACTTGGCTAGTGGATCTTGGGTTTGGTGGATGAAATGAAATGAACATTAAGGATTTTAGAAGGAGAAGTATAACTAAGGGCAGTTAAGAATCCTTAATTATATGTACGTCTCAACAAAGGGACTTAAAACATCATTTGAACATGAAGAGGAATTTCATAGACAGGGCTAACCATAAATTCTAGAAACCACACTTCAGCAAATAATAATTCAAAGAAAAACTATTCCAATGAAATCTAGGAATCGAGGAACGCTTTATTTCATCCAAATATTTCACCTTCAAAGACTTAGAAAACATATAAGATTCACAATAACTACATTCATAGAAGAGGGAACTCCTAAACATCTAGGACTGCAATTATAAAGACCTTCAAAACAATTATCTAAGCAAGAAAAAATGGTATGATCAAAATAGACCTCTTTGGCAGACTATAAACAATGGTACTTCAAAGGGAGACTTCAAAAACAGTTTTCAAGAGGTAGCAAGTAAGCAGGGAAAACCATAAATCATTCTTGAAACCAACTGTTTGAACTATTTCTAAAATAAACAAGCTTAAGGGTTAAAAAAATAGTTAAACTACTCAATAAACCTTCAATAGATGAAAACATAAAGACAGTGAAGAGTAAACAGGTCTAAGGTGCTTCTAGGAGACATTTCTTAGCCTAAAATTTTTACTCTATTGTAAGTATAGAATGATTGAACATAATGGAAAATAGGAAATAACAATAACAGATCAGAATACATCACCAACAACCATGCTCGGGGATCCAATGATAGAGCCTTCTCATTAACAAAACATTTCAAAACATCATCAATCTTCCAATGCTTCAATTTCTTCTTAATCTTCAGCCAGATTATGTACAACCGCAAAGAGTTTGAATGCCAGAAACCAACCCTTACAAATTAGTTCCACAACAGTATTTATACTGTAATTGAGGAGGTGGAACTATCTAGGGTTCAAAATGTTATAAATGACATAGTAAATGCACTCCTAGCCTTAAAAACCATGCAAGGCATAAGGTAGGAATGTCTCTTAACTACTTCCCTATGTAATAAATATGTCTTTACTTCCTGAGGATAAAATAGTTGAAAAGATTGACTTTGAGGCCTTTTTCTGTCTTTTACAATAACTGCCTAATAGCTTGTAATATCTTTTGACTGTGTAATAACTGTTTATTTTCCTTTTGAGACAGAAAGTAGGTGAAAGGTGTCAACTTGATATGTTAAGGAAATGACTGCTCCCTTTGATGTATCCGAGGCTGCTTTAGGCCTAATTTGCCTTTATTTCATCATTAAACTATGTTTTAAGGCCTGATGATGATTTTTGGCCTTCATAATGCATCATTGCTATCTTTTCCCTTTATACACTACTTTAAACCTTTGTTTATTTATTTTTTAGCTTTAAAACCTTGATTAGGCTTTAATCTTATGCTTCTTCACTACTTTAAAACCTTAATCATTAATTAAGCTGCATCGTTGTCCTTTCTTTGTTTCTGTTTGAAACATTTGTTTATCTGTCTTTACACTGTGCTTCATTATTTAATCTGCTATTTAAGTGCTTGATCCTAATCGTTATGCCTTTATCTTTTGGCATTTTGACCTTCACCTTCAATATTTATCACTTAAAACACTATTTTCTGACAAGGAGCTTCTTGGCACTGGAGGGTTTTGATATATAACCAATGCTGAGACAATTTTGGCTAAAAATCGTTGAATTTCGACTCTTTTGTCTCTTTTCTTTGTTATTTAGGCCTCATAAGGTTGCTACCTTCGGCCCTGTCTCTTTGTAGACTGTGGGAAGGCTTCTTGGCCTTAACTTTCATTAAACTTGCAACAAAAACACAAAATTAGCTCAAAACCTGCGGGATAGTGGTCAAAATTGCTTTTAAGAGTTCGGGAGGTGTTTGAGAGTGATTACAGAGGCGGAAGATAGTGCGCAGAGGAGGGAGAAGCACAGGGGAGAGTTTTCCATGGAAAAACCATGAAAACCAGGTTTAAAAATGGCTATGGCACGAAAATGGGTATAGGTGGTTTCGGGAAAATCATTGGCGGTTTTCGCACTGCCGATGGGCAGTTAGTAGTTTTGCCCCGATCAAACGCGATACGCATCGAAGGGTGACGTGTGTCCCCCCAAAAACCGCTTTTTTCATGTCGATTCGGGCCATTAAACCTTGGGGTAAAATCATGCGTGAAATGCAATCTGAGCCGTCGGATCTAGATAGGCCAGATCAACGGCGGGGGAGGAGCACGGTGGGGGAAGTTGCGCGGTGGAAGGGGAATAGTGGAGGATAGAAGGCAGAGGATTGGATGGGTGGTAGAGAGGGTTTAATGAGTCGGGCATGGTGGTCATTGGATCATGGTGATCTACGGCCAGGATCACTCTGGGATTTGACCAGTATGATAGGTGAAAAAAAAAGGAAAGCGTGTTTTTGTAAGCGGCATGGGGGTAACAAATGGTAAGGGAAGGGGCTAGAAGAAAAGGAGTGGGAAAGTTTCAGTGGAGGGTTAGGGGACCGGGAGTGGAGAGATAAGGGGCTAAGGGTTTAGCCGGTGGTTGGGGGCAAGGTTATATGAGTAAAATGGGGCAGGGGTTTATGAAGGAGAGGTGCTTAGAAGAAAAGGAGAGGGGAATATTTTATGAAGAAAGGAAAGGGCCAAGGGCTAAGGTGAAGGGTTTTAGGTGTTAGCCCCCTATAAATTTTTGACAAAGAAAAGTAGGGGGCTAAATTTTTTTTTGAGCCTTCAAGGAATGCATCTCCCCTGAATACACATCATCCTTGAAGTCTCGTGTGCCTTTTCCCTTGATAAAGTTCCCCCTGCTGATTCCCTTTATAAGGTCTCATTGTGTGTAGAAATTGTGCTCTAAAAGGTCTATATTTATCCCCTGTATCCCTGCAAAGTGTCCCTTTTCAACCCTTTTTCCTTCCGTTAAAGTCCCCCTCTTCATCCCTACACCCCTTGGTTAGCCAATTCTCCCCTTATTCCCTCCATCGTTACCCTTCCATGGCTTCAAAATGTATTAAAATGGGCCAAAAACCATGTTTTCCCTATATGCAGGCCTTAGCCCCTTTCGGCCTAGCCCCACCCCTTTTCCCTCCACATGATTGAATGCTAGAACCAGGTGCTAGGCGAAAGGTGCTTATTCCTTGCATTCATCGAGCGCGTTTACGACTATTAATCTTCACAAAATGAACGACGATCGCTGCCCCGCAGCCTCCATCGTCCAACCCGTTCATAGCTCGTTCGTCTCATCTCAGCCATCCATCCCAAACTTCAAATCCGACGGTCTTTTTTCCCTCCATCCTCTTATGGTCCCCGCACCCGCTCATTGTACAAACCCGCTGGTTTATATCGCACCGCCTTTGGGTGGAGGGAGGTATTTCTTTTTCGGGAGAGATTCCATACAATAAATGACGTGTGGAACCTGTACGATGGCAAAACCAGCCTCCCATCATGCGTTAAAGTCAGTCCATGGATGCAGAGCGATATGCATAATAGTCGTCAGATCTTCCCTGGCCCATCCAACGGTCGCCGTTCCACAAAGTTGCACGAGGCTTAATACAAGGTCACCGTACTCCTGGCCCACCGTTCGTCGCCCTCCGCTGCATTTTCAACCATTGATCTCCTTCGAGATCTAATGGCCCAGATTTGTTTTCCCTCGTTGTTGACTTTTCCGACATCTCCTGGTCTCGCCACGTCACACCCCACTTGTACCCGTCGTATATTCTCCCCCGTCCCATATATTTGTTAAAAGGTCTATGTTTATAAGGTTTTCATGTATAATTTGCTCTGCATTCCGCCAACCTTCTCCAGAGCGTTTCTCCACCATTCCTCTGCATTTTTCTGCCATTTCACCAGTCGCATGACCATGCTCATCACCCGCACTACATCCACCACCCCATTCATTGTTCTCTCAACAGTTTCGTGTTCTGCAAGGTTGCCGGTAGAAGGGAAAATGCCATAGCTTATTATCTCTATCACAGTGACAGAAACATAGGAAAAGACCACTTCCAAAGGCTAAGATAATAAAAGATAGCCTGGGAAGGTGGCTGACAGGACTTGCATTAAAGAGCAGAGTTCAAACTCTGCAAATCTTCCCAGCACCATTAAAGCTCGGTTTTCCCACTGACAGAGACAGTTTGAAGTGGCAAGGGGCATCAGCACAAGAGTTAGGAAGTTCTTATGTACATATTTGAAGATCGTAAGTCCTAATCCAGTGCTTTAGAGGTAAAGAATCAGATTGAAAGCCCATGGATCATGCAGAAGGTACAGCACACAGAAATTCATGTATATCAGGGTTTGTACACCAGCAGAATGTTTTCCCCATGAAAGGACAAAGTGCCCATGCAGTGTTCAAATCTGTACGGTGTCCTAGAATATTTGCTACCCTGACAATAGTCCAAATACTATCAGAAGCATTTGTTTCACAGTATGGAGACCCTAACATCGTTGTTGACCTTTGTTCAAGTTACCAGAAGTATCACAGAGTCCTGCAGGCCAACGTACATCAGGGTCAATATCATAGTAATTGGAAGACTGAAGAAGATCATCCGTTCACCCAAAAGAGTGCCAGAGATAAATGCACAGAGTTTATACAGAGTGGGCTTCGGCCTTCTTTCTTTTCAGAAGTTTTAATACTGCATTTAGTTTTTCACCTACCTTCTCCACTCCACTGGAGCTATAAATTCATGAAGAAACTCATTGTAAAGGTTATTGATTAGTTATCAGAGAATTGCAAGTAATTTCTTTTGAGACATAGTCTCTATGTAAAGTTGTAAGATAGGCTGAGGAAAATGATTTCAGACTGAGTATTCGGCTATTGGCATTGTTGTACTTGACTGGTATTGATGTTTAATATGAAAAGCACATTTCTTTGGATCCTGATCTAAAGCAGCGGTGATGTTTTCCTATCTCTGTGTTTATATTCATTTCATTTCGTTTCTACTGGCTTCCATCAGAATATTGGCATAGGATTTACCCTTGTTAGGTACCCTATGTTTCTGCTCTCCTTGCCTTTGATGTTTTTCTTCTAAATGTGCTATCTAAGAATCGATTTCAGTTAATTTAACCAGGGTAGTGGATGTTATTGCCTACTCTCTGGTGTATGAATTAAATGTGTCTGTTCTTAGATTCTTCTTGTTAAGGACTTAGTTGGAAGATTTGGGAACACTGGGGATTAGAGTTAGCCCTGTCCACTAGGATCCTTGTGCGACCAGCTAGTCTTTAACTTTGTGCTCTGAATCTGTGTTATCTCCTCCCCTCCTACTTTCCATATCACACAATCATCTTTAATATCCTATGTTTTAGATGAATAGCCCAATTGAAAGCCTGCCTATTGATTAGCAAGAAAATCCTTTCCTGACTCCATTGCCCAATGGTTTAAATATTTCCTGGAACATTTCACCTCTGCCTTATCCCTCTTTGCTCATCCTTGTCTTACATTGAATCCTTCCTTCCTGATAACTAGCAACCAAACCAAACCAAAACAAATCAAACAAACAAACCATGTGCCTATAAGTAGCCTAACATCTTAAACCTTGAACTTCAAAGGCATACACCTTTGATATATCATAGAGAGATCCCTCTCTAGACCTAGGAGGGCTAGATCCTGAGGTCTGAAAGTGGTTTGATGTTGTCTCATCTTTTGGTCTTGCCAATCTGGCCAAAACATGGGAACCCCAACATAATGGCTACTCCGCTGGGGAATTTCTGAATTTTCCTCACCTTACTATATCATAAGCCTCAAAATACCTACAATCTCTGGTTAGGTTGGCAGTTAAACACTCCTATTTCATAGTTCAACCTATATACCATTTGTTGTGTTCTCCCATACTCTTGGACAGAGTCTGGAAAGGGCCAGGTAGCCTCCATATCTCACACTCTTTCAGAGGTGACATATCTGGTAAAAGCCCTCCCAGTCAATCTCTGGTTAGAGTTTGTTGTGTTTGGAAAGATATCCTCGAAAGAGGACATCTCATAAGCACGGTGGTGGACACTGTACCCTCCAAAAACATCCTAAACCTCTCCACTTGGTGACTCCATATTCCCTAAATGTTTTAAAGACTCCACTGGTGATCAGTAGGCCTACTGATTATCTTGGTTCACATTAGACCCCACTTGGAGACCAGCCTCCATAACAACATCAACCACAATAGAGTAACAAGTAGGGTTAAGCTGCATGGTCAGAAAACAACATTCTAGCTTCAAGAACCATTCATACAAGAGCTTATCCTGACCCAAACCCACCAGAAATAGTTGATAACCCTAAGAGCATCCTCAGAGATCCACCTACACCTAGAGGATCAACTATTTCCAGTCACATCTATAGAGCTAACTCTGCACCAGAAGATCTTACATCTCTATCACACTTTCACCTTGACCTAGACATACCTAACAGATTACCTAGAACTAGGTCATTCAGTGTCCTAGACCAGCCAGACCTTGAGCTTCCTGGTTCACCACCCCAAAGTGGTAAACACCGTGGGAAGAGACAGACCCCTCCATCTACACCTCCTGATACACATTTCATACAAAACTTGGGGCTAAGTCACCCTAGATCTGCTCATCAGTCTTCTGCTAGTCATAATATCCCTGTCATCCATATACCAGCTGCTCAAGTCAACCTTTTACCTCATCAAAACATCATCATGGCAGTCTGGTATGCACCCCTAGTTTTACCTCAGCCTCTAGTACCCTTACCCAATGATTATCAATCAAAGATCCCACATTTCATTGCCACAGAGTCTACCACAGCATAATACCATGTAGATAGAATGGAAGATTCTTTTGACTACATGAAGATAGATGATGATACAGTCAAAATGATAATCTTTGCCCAGAGCCTAGGAGGTGATGTGAAGAAATGGTTCAAAGGCCTACCTCTAGGTAGCATTAATGATCTTTGTGATTTATATCAGACCTTCATAAACAAATGGGAGGTTAAGGCCAATCCTCGTCAACTCCTAGAAAAATATATGAGCCTTAAAAGAAACATAGGAGAGAGTGTCCACGATTACACAACAAGATTTAACAGCATTTACAATGCTCTCCCTCCACATATGAAACCTCCCCAAGGTATGGCCCTAGCGAAATACCCCAAAGGCTTTGATGCTGACATGGCCTATCAGCTTAGGGATAAAGAATACAAAACATTGGAGGACATGCAAAAAGGAGCAGTGAATATAGAGGAAAATTTGATTGAGAAAAGGGAAATACTGAGAGCTGAGAAAAGGGTAACATATAGAGATGACAATGTAGCTTCCACGTCTGATCCAAATTTTGATAGATTATCTAAAAACATGGAAAGACTACAGCAAATGATGGAAAAGATGGTTGCCACAGATAGCAATCAGAACAAAAACCAGAACCAGAACTTTAGAAGAAATAATAACACTCCCAACAGACAGAGAGAATCATATCAACAAGTTATTCCCCCGTTCCAAGAGAACTTTCTTGATGAAGATGAGGGAATCATAGAGGAGTCTGAGGGAAACACAATAAACATGTTTGAAACAGAGGATTCAATCCATAACTGTTACTCAGTAGAGGATCAACCATCACCCTCTTATTGGGACGAGGAATGGTTAGAAACTGAAGACTACAAGTTAGGATTTGAAAACGCCATGATGCAGGTCAGAGAACGGTATGAACTTAGAAGAAAAAAGAGCCAAGAGACTCCCAAACCAAAAGCTTCTAAGGTCACCATCAAGAAAATACCTGAGAAAACTTCTAAAGCAACTGCTGAAAGTAACAAATCAGCAATTGAGAGTTATGGGAAGAACAAAGAAAAAGACAACCAAAACACTGATACACAAGGACAACCAACAAGAAGCACTAACACTGCAGTTAATGCTCCTAATAAAATAGTTTCTAACACTGTACATAGTGAGAAACAACACACTGATTCAGCCATTAAGGTGGTGATCAACAAAACAGAGTGGAAAATTCCAAAGAGTCAGTCCACTTACAATTTGGAGAGTGAGATTGCAAAAATTAAAATCTCTGTCCCACTCTCTGAGTTGGCCACTCAGGATGTATATAAAGGCCAAATTTTGAAAGCATTAAATTTAGGAGAGAATAGTGACACTGTAAATCTGAGTGATGATCAACCTGCCATTCTGTTTGGTCCAAAGATAGAAGGAAAGTTTCAAGAAGGGGTAGTGCCCCCTTTTTATATCAGTCTTAATGTCCATGATAAGATTCTCCACAATGCAATGCATGATTTTGGGGCATCACACAACCTGATGCCTAAAGTAGTGATGGAAAGATTAGGCCTAGAGATAACCCATCCCTATAAAGACCATATTCATTTGACTCTAGTAGAGTAAAGTGTCTTGGCCTGATCAAAGATTTGTGTGTGAGCCTTACTCAGATTCCTGCCAAGTGTATGGTCATGGATGTTGTTGTGGCAGATGTGCCACCCAAGTATGGCATGTTATTATCAAGATCATGGGGATCCAAGCTGCAGGGGACTATGCAGATGGATGGGGCTTATGCCACAATCCCAATCTTTGGCCAACTCAGAAGATTATACAGGGAGGCACAAATGAAATTCCCGGTTAGTAGCCCTGAAAAGCCTGAAAACTCTCCTTTATACTTTGTACATACAGACCTTTATTCCTTCATCCTTTGTAATGATGAATCCTTAGAAGGGTCAACGTCTCAAAACAGAGATACAAACGAGGAAATACAGGCCATGGACTTTAACATAATGGCTACCCTAGACTCAGAGGAGGAAGACGTAGAAAACTCTGAACAGTGCACTGAAACAACATCTCAAAGTGAACCAAAAACAGAATTCGATCAGCCAACTGGTCACACCTCTGATTTCCACACACCTAACGAAAAACAAAGCAACCCACAGCCTAATGCAGCCCCCATAATGCAACATAATGACCAACCTAATGGCAAACCCAACTGTAGGGAAGAAAATGATGATAAAATGGAAAATGAAACCTTATGGGAAATGAATTTTGATGGGTCCTGCACCAAGAGAACTGCTGGGGCGGGAGTGTGGATACATAACATTGAGAGTGATTACGCAAAGAGCCATGTCTGCAACCTACACTTCAAATGTACCAATAATGTTGCAGATTATGAAGCCCTTATCCTGGGTTTAAATCTGTTGAAAAAATTAGGAGCCCGTAGGATAACTGTGCATGGGGACTCTGAGCTGATTATTAAACAGGTGAATGGTGAATACACAGTGAAACATCCTAGATTGAGAGCTTACAGGAATGACACTATGGATTTATTGAAAACATTTGTCGAATATGAATTAGTGTTTGTTCCTAGGAGTCAAAATATCATTGCAAACGGATTATCTTGCCTAGCTATTTCATACCCTAAGACTCCAATCGACCAACGAATTATCATAGAGACCAAATTCAGACCTGCAGTGCTGGATAATGAAAAATATTGGCAGGTCTTTGAGGGCGATAAACAGATTGAGGATTTCTTGATAGGCAGGAATGAGTTTGAATTTTCTGATTCAGACTCTAAATCTAAGAAAATTTGCCTAAGTGAAGAATCCTCTGACGAAGAAACCCCACCCTGTAACATAGACATAAACACTCTAACTGAAGAAACTGGAAGTCCAACCAAAAAATGTGAGAACGCAGAAAGTGAAGAAGTAGAGGTGCTGCAGGCCAAAGATAAGAACATACCTCGAGGTTTGGCACCCTTAGAAGACCTTTTTGACTTTGATGATGTAGCAAAAAATCCCACTATAGAACATGCAGACTCTGATGTTGAGGAATGCAACATAGGCACTGAAGAAAGACCCAAAATGATTAAGTTGGCTAAGTCTCTCGTGGAAAACATGAAAAAGAAATACATTGACCTTTTCAAAGAATTTATTGACGTGTTTTCTTGGAGCTAAGAAGACTTAAAGGCTTATGACACGAACATCATACAACATAAAATACCTTTAAAAGAAAATCAGAAGCCTTTCAGACAAAAACTTCACAGAATCAATCCAAAACAATTGCCTACAGTAGAAAAAGAAATTAATAAGATGTATGAGGCCGGTATAATCATGCCTGTGAGGTTCTCTGATTGGGTATCAAACTTAGTGGTTGTGAGAAAGAAAACAGGTGAGATCAGATTATGCATCGATTTCAGGAATCTTAACAGAGCCTCACTCAAAGACAACTACCCTTTTCCAAAAATGGAGCATATTCTTCAGAGGGTAGTAGGCTCAAGAAGAATCTCCCTGTTAGATGGCTTTTCAGGTTACAACCAAGTCTTAGTAATCCTAGAAGACCAACTCAAGACAACCTTTACCACTCCATGGGGCACCTTTATGTATGTAAAAATGCCCTTTGGATTGATGAACGTTGGGGTAACATTCCAAAGAGCAATGGATATAGCTTTTTTAGATGAGATAGGACACTTCATTTTTATTTACTTGGATGACATAACAGTCTATTCTAAGACTGAAGAAGAGCACTTGAAACATCTGAGAAAAGTGTTGTTGGAAATATTGTCATTGATGGCAAAGGAGGCAGCACTCAGGCAAAGGCGGCAGCACTCAGGCAAAAGAGGCAGTGCTGTAGCAAAGGAAGGCAAAAGAGGCACAGTGAAAGTAATAGAGGCAGCAAGAAGAAAGTCAAAATGTAACAGTCATAGAAGCACAGTGAAGAACTGTTATCGGAAGGCAGAGACAGAGGCAGAGAGCAGTTAAAAAATTCCGGGAATCGTACTCTCCAACCAGCGGAGCAGAGGCAGAGAGCAGTTACAAAATTCCGAGAATCGCTTCACTCCAGCGGCATATAATACAGAACCATATTCCGGGAATCGCACACTCCAACCGGCGTTATACAACACGAATCTTATTCCGGGAATCGCAGACTCCAGCTGGGCGTTACACATATAATACAGAACCATATTCCGGGAATCGCACTCTCCAACCGGCGGAGCACATATAACAAATACAAACTTATTCCGGGAATCGCTTAACTCCAGCGGTAATACAATGCATATAATACAGAACCATATTCCGGGAATCGCACACTCCAACCGGCGTTATACATATAATATAACACAAACTTATTCCGGGAATCGCTTCACTCCAGCGGCAAAAATATATATAAACATATATGTGCAGTGCATCACATAAACACAGGTCCAAGGCATTTATATTATGGAGCGCATAAAACAAAGTTTGATAAGGTGGGACCCCTCCCCAATCGCAATCGGAGATCGCAAGGGCAGCGGAACATCGCAACAGAAAGTTGCGATTGCGATTGAAATGGCGGACCTGATCGTGTTATAAGCAGGAGTTGATAGATCCTAATCGCATCCGAGTTCCCAATCGCATGTCTTTTGTAAAACACTACGATTGAAATGGAGGACCCAATCGTGTTATAAGCAGGAGTTGATAGATGCTAATCGCATCCGAGTTCCCAATCGCATGTCTTTTGTAAAACGCTGCGATTGAAATGGCGGACCCGATCCTGTTATAAGCAGGGGTTAATACATATTTGAGTTACGGTCAAATCGCATCGGCACTGGTCAGTCGGAACATATGTTAAAGACTTGCGATTGCGATTGGAAGACTGAACCCGATGGGTCTATAAACCATGTTTAACAAAGTGTTTGAAGTCCAGTTCCAATCGCATCGGAAAGAAACAAACCATCGCAACACATATTAAAGAACTTGCGATTGCGATTAAGAGTTCGAACCCGATGGACTTATAAATTATGATTAACAAAGATTTCAGCTCCAGGTTCTAATCGCATCGGCAATGGTCAATCGCATCAGAGAATATAAGAGTTGCGATTGCGATTGGAAATCCGGACCCGATTGGTATATAAACTATGACTCATATACAACTTGAGTTCCAGGTCTAATCGTACTGGCAGCCAATCCTTATGGACGTCGGGTTATTTGCAAATAAATTGTATATATTATATATGTTGAATAACGTTTGAATATGATCCGAGGGCATAACACATATGATATATAATGGTTATTGAGTTATATATATAACACGGTTGCGATAAGCCGCGTGGTCTCTAGACCCACGGACCTTAGCTTTACGGGAGGGCGATTATTAACGCTTGTGATATATGTATTAATCAAACATGAACTCGCTACATCAATGATAATTAATAATAGAGGATTAATTACTTCTATACGTATATAAAAGGCAGATGTATGTATTATGTGTGAGGGTTACATCATTAATAGAGATTAAGAGTAACATCCAAAGAAGATAAATATACAAAATATAAAGACAACAAAGAAAGATACAATACAGTAATTCAAAAAGACCAAATATTGTTTGAGTTTCACGTAACTTGAATGTAAATGTTTATTTAAATTTTTATTGTTTGTGATGCATTGGCAAGTCTCCGAGAGAAAACAAAATCCCACTGTAATGTTAAAAATTGACACCTACAGTTATAATTTCTGAGTAAGCTGATAAAAGGAGTGAGAAGGCAGAAGGCAAAGAGACATGACTTTCCATTTCGAATTCCAAGCAGAATACAAACAGTCATGTGAGGAAATCTATAAATAATATCATCTTGATATGAAGAGAGAGTTTTTTTTATGAAATATAAGGGTCTCTGAGAAGGAAGAATTATAATATAAGAGGTAGAAGATTACAAAATCGTAATGTGATGAGAAGCCAAGAACAGAGTCATATCTGATAAATCAACAACCGCCGGATAACGGAGGAAGTTGGAGCTCATCAAGCCTGCACATAGGCCGCCACCAGCCACCCAGGCTGAGCCTCCTGTAGGTTGGTGCCTGCAGAAAATTGATGGGAGTTGGAGCTTCCTTGCAAGTTGTAGCTTTGCGAATTGAGGTAGGAGCCTCCTGTAGGTTGGTGCCTGCAGAAAATCAGTGGTGAGAGGGAGTTGGAGCTTGCCTTTGCATCACAACAATAATAAGATGTGGTTTTCTCCCTTTATGGGTTTCCACTTATATCTGGTGTCTCTGTGCATGATATTTATGTATTGATCCGATATGTATCATTTGCTTAATACCTGCTGCTCTCATATTAAGTCTACTGCTCTATTAAACTAATACTCTCTTAATACATTCTAATACATCAATATTCAAATAGAGTTTGGAAATGAAGGTAAATAAGCTTTATTTAAAAGTTTAAAAGATCGTAGAATGTATTAAACTGATTCACCCCCCCCCCCCTCTCAGTTTAATTAGAGATTCAACAAGTGTTTGAAAAATGTAGAAGGTTTGGTCTGTCATTGAATCCTAAAAAGACTGTATTTGGGTTGCAAGAAGGAAAGCTTCTTGGCCACATTATATTTGAAAAGGGAATTAGGATAGACCCACAGAGAGTTGAGGGAATACTACAAATCACACACCCAAGAAACATCAAAGAATTATAGTCCTTCATTGGGAAAATAAATTTTCTTAGGAGATTTATCTCCAACCTAGCTGAACACCTTAGGAATATGACTAACATGTTGAAGAAAGGTGTAGGAGTTAAGTGGACTGTTGAAGCTAAGAAGTCTTTTGAATTAGTAAAACTTGCACTCACCCAAGCTCCTGTTCTGATCAGCCCAGATTTCTCTAAAGATTTCTTGATATTTTCATTTGCCTCTGAGCATATAGTGGCTGCAGTCTTGCTGTAGAAAAACACAGAGGGAATGGAACGTCCAATTGCCTTTTTTAGCAAAGCACTAAGGGATGCACCCTTGAAATACAACATTATGGAAAATCAGGCCTATGCTCTGGTTAAGGCCTTGAAAGACTTCAGGGTGTACATACTGCATTCTCACACCATAGCATATGTGCCCAACATCATAGTCAAAGATATATTGTCCCAAGACCCAGATGGGAAGAGGGGCAAATGGATTGCTATGATCTTAGAATACGACCTTGAGATAAAACCCACCAAACTGATTAAAGGTCAGGGCCTGGCTCAATTAATGTCTAAAACTAATCTACAAGCCCTAGACATTAACATGGTTAATACCTTAGATGAGCAAAAAAAATTGTCTGATCCCACTGTTGAGGAAAAGTTTCATAGCTCTCCTTGGTATTCTGACATTTTGTATGTGCTTAGACACCTCAATGCCCCGCCTGAACTATCAAATACCAAGGCCAGATTCACAAAAATAGAAGCCCAAAACTACTGCATTTTGAATGAAAACTTATACTGGAAGAACCCAAATGGCCTATTGCTTAAATGTTTGCCTGAGTCTAAAGCCGAAAAGATTAAACAAGAATTCCATGCAGGAGAGTGTGGAGGCCACCTGAGCTGGAAAGTCACTGCAAACAAAATACTCAGAGTTGGCTACTATTGGCCTACACTCTTCAAAGATGTCCATAGAATGATCATTGCCTGTCACAAATGCCAGATCTTTGAAGGCAAAAGAAAACTCCTCCCTTTACCCCTACAACCCATCACCGTTGAAGGTCCCTTTCTACAATGGGGCCTAGATTTCATAGGGGAAATTCACCCTATTTCTTCTACACAACACAAATGGATCCTAACAGCCACAGACTATTTCACTAAGTGGATAGAGGCCATACCTACTAGGAATGCCACATATTCAGTCATCATTAGGTTCCTAGAAGAGCATATCCTCTCTCGGTTTGGCTGCCCAAGGAAAATAATTACTGATAATGCTGCTGCTTTCGGGTCTAAGAAAATGGTTGATTTTTGTCACAGGTATCAAATAGAACTTGGTCATTCAACTGCCTATTACCCTCAAGGTAATAGATTAGCTGAATCATCAAACAAGAGCCTAGTGATCATCATCAAAAATCTGCTGGAAGAGAACAAAAAGTCATGGCATAACAAGCTAGTACATGCATTGTGGGCTAACAGGCTTACAACAAAGAAATCTATTGGCATGTCACCTTATCATCTTGTCTATGGAACAGAAGCAGTGTTTCCCACCAGCCTTGGGGTACCAGTGATCAAGTTGGTCCAAGAGATTCAAACAGAAGAAGATAGTATGGTGAGAAGAATAAACCAAAAAATTCATCTCCAGCAAACGAGGGAAGAGGTTTACAACAGAGCAGTGAAAGTTCAGGAAAACATAAAGAGGTTGTTTGACAAGAGAACCAAAGCTGCTGATTTCAAAAGTGGGGATAAATTTCTAAAGTGGGACTCAAGGAGAGAGGACAAAGGAAAACACAGCAAGTTTCATAGTTTGTGGTAGGGTCCATACATCATCCAGGCCACTGTGGGTCCAAATGCCTTCTCCCTACAGGAATTAGATGGTACAGAGATGTTTGAGGGTCCTGTCAATGGCAGGATGCTCAAACACTACTTCTGTTGATTTTCAATTTCTAGTTTTCATTTCCATTGTACATACCATTGCAGAATTTTGTTTTCAAGAAAAGAGAAAATGTTCCAAAAAAAAGGGGGGTTCAGACATGCCCAAAACATGAACCTCTGAGGTATAAAAGATTGGCTCTAATATGCTAAAAAATTAAGCCAAAGAAAGCAAAGAAGCTGGTCCTAACATGCTCAAAATCTGGACCAGCAAAGAAGCAAGAAAAATCAGCTCTAACATGCTCAAAACCAGAGCTGAAATGAAGAGAAGAAAGTGACTCTAACAAGCCCAAAACTTGAGTCACAAAAAAGAAGGAAGGATACTTCAAGTTCAGATTTCAAGCCTTCACAGTTTTATTTTCAGTTTTCTGCAAATTTTGTCCATGTGCAACTATCTTTATGCCTTGGACCCACAGTAAGTCAGACAGTCTAATCCTAGCTTGACTGTTTTTCAATTTTTGTCATAGAATATAGAGAAGAAATCTGCTGGACAGTTTAATCCCAGCAGATATTAGATTAGGTGGAGAAACATATGAGACCAACAGTCTAATATGGTCTCATGGAGCAACAAGGGTAGAATTAGAATAGGTCTATTTTCTGTTTGGAAAAATAAAATGATGTAAGGGTCTGCTAGCTCAAATGCACCCTAGAAGAAGAAAGAATGCTAGGATTGTAGGACGGGTAGGTAGTTTGTTTGGGAAAATGTTTCTGCTGATGTAATGTCTTCATATTGTGGCAGCTTATCTAAAGAAAGAAAAGGATGTGACAAGCACTAGGCATCTGGCCTACACCAAAGATTTATCCTCTGAATTCTTGACTCCTTCAAGAAGAATCCATCCCCATGTGGAGCCACTGTTAGCCCCCCTATAAATTTTTGACAAAGCAAAGTAGGGGGCTAAATTTTTTTTTGAGCCTTCAAGGAATGCATCTCCCCTAAAGACACATCATCCTTGAAGTCTCTTATGCCTTTTCCCTTGATAAAGTTTCCCCTGCTGACTCCCTTTATAAGGTCTCATTGTGTGCAAAAATTGTGCTCTAAAAGGTCTATATTTATCCCCTGTATCCCTGCAAAGTGTCCCTTTTCAACCCTTTTTCCTTCCGTTAAAGTCCCCCTCTTCATCCCTACACCCCTTGGTTAGCCAATTCTCCCCTTATTCCCTCCATCGTTACCCTTCCACGGCTTCAAAATGTATTAAAATGGGCCAAAAACCATGTTTTCCCTATATGCGGGCCTTAGCCCCTTTCGGCCTAGCCCCGCCTCTTTTCCCTCCACATGATCGAATGCTAGAACCGGGTGCTAGGCGAAAGGCGCTTATTCCTTGCATTCATCGGGCACGTTTACGACCATTTATCTTCACAAAATTAATAGTGATCGCCTCCCCGTAGCATCCATCGTCCAACCTGTTCATAGCTCGTTCGTCGCATCTCAGCCGTCCATCCGAAACTTTAAATCCTACGGTCTTTTTTCCCTCCGTCCTCCTGTGGTCCCCACACCCACTCATTGTACAAACCCGCTGGTTTATATCACACCGCCTTTGGGAAGAGGGCGGTATTTCTTTTTTGGGAGTGATTCCATACAATAAATGATGTGTGGCACCTGTACGATGGCAAAACCACCCTCCCATTGCGAATTAAAGTTAGTCCGTGGATGCAGAGCGATATGCATAATAGTTGTCAGATCTGCCCTGGCCCATCCAACGGTCGTCATTCCGCAAAGTTGCGCGGGGTTTAATACAAGGTCACCATACTCCTAGCCCACCATTCGTCGCCCTCCGCTGCATTTTCAACTGTCGATCTCCTTCGAGATCTGACAACCCAGATTTTGTTTTCCCCCGTTGTTGACTTTTCTGACATCTCCCGGTCCCGCCACGTCACACCCCACATGTACCCATTGTATATTCTCCCCTGTCCCATATATTTTTTCAAAGGTCGATGTTTATAAGGTTTTCACGTATAATTTTCTCTGCATTCCGCCAACCTTATCCAGAGCGTTTCTCCACCATTCCTCTGCATTTTTCTGCCATTTCACCAGTCGCACGACCATGTTCATCACCTGCACTACATCCACCACCCCATTCATTGTTCTCTCAACATTTTTTTGTTCTGCAGGGTTGCAGGTAGACGGGAAAATGCCATAGCTTATTATCTCTGTCACAGTGACAGAAACGCAGGAAAAGACCACTTCCAAAGGCTGAGATAATAAAAGATAGCCCGGGAAGGTGGCTGACAGGACTTGCATTAAAGAGCAGAGTTCAAACTCTGCAAATCTTCCCGATGCCATTAAAGCTCGGTTTTCCCACTGACAGAGACATTTTGAAGCGGAAAGGGGTATCAGCACAAGATTTAGGAAGTTCTTATGTACATATTTCAAGATCTTAAGTCCTAATCCAGTGCTTTAGAGGTAAAGAATCAGATTGAAAACCCATGGATCACACAGAAGGTACAGCACGCAGAAATTCATGTATATCAGGGTTTGTACACTAGCAGAATTGTTTCCCCACGAAAGGACAAAGTGCCCATGCAGTGTTCAAATCTGTGTTGTGTCCTAGAAGATTTGTTGCCCTAAAAATAGTCCAGATACTATCAGAAGAAGTTGTTTCACAATATGGAGACCCTAACATCGTTGTTGACCTTTGTTCAAGTTACCAGAAGTATCATAGAGTCCTGCAGGCCAGCGTACATCAGGGTCAATATCATAGTAATTGGAAGCCTGAAGAAGATCATTCGTTCACCCAAAAGAGTGACAGAGATAAATGCACAGAGTTTATACAGAGTTGGCTTCGGCCTTCTTTCTTTTCAGAAGTTTTAATACTGCATTTAGTTTTTCACCTACCTTCTCTGCTCCACTGGAGCTATAAATTCATGAAGAAACTCATTGTAAAGGTTGTTGATTAGTTATCAGATAATTGCAAGTAGTTTCTTTTGAGACACAGTCTCTGTGTAAAATTGTAAGATAGGATGAGGAAAATGATTTCAAACTGAGTATTTGGCTATTATCATTGTTGTACTTGACTGGTATTGTTGTTTAATATGACAAGCACATTTCTTTGGATCCTGATCTAAAGCAGCGGTGATGTTTTCCTATCTCTGTGTTTATATTCATTTCATTTCGTTTCTACTGGCTTGCATCAGAATATTGGCATAGGATTTACCCTTGTTAGGTACCCTATGTTTCTGATCTCCTTTCCTTTGATTTTTTTCTTCTAAATGTGTTATCTAAGAATCGATTTCAGTTAATTTAACCAGTGTAGTGGATGTTATTGCTTGCTCTTTGATGTATGAATTAAATGTGTCTGTTCTTAGATTCTTCTTGTTAAGGACTCAGTTGGAAGATTTTGGAACACTGGGGATTAGAGTTAGCCCTGTCCACTAGGATCCTTGTGCAACCAGCTGGTATTTAACTTTTTGCTTTGAATTCGTGTTATCTCCTCCCCTCCTACTTTCCATATCACACAATCATCCTTAAGATCCTATGTTTTAGATGACTAGCCCAATTGAAAGCTTGCCTATTAATTAGCAAGAAAATCCTTTCCTGAGTCCATTGCCCAATGGTTTAAATATTTCCTGGAACATTTCACCTCTGCCTTATCCCTCTTTGCTCATCCTTGTCTTACATTGAATCCTTCCTTCCTGATAACTAGCAACCAAACCAAACCAAAACAAATCAAACAAACAAACCCTATGCCTATAACTAGCCTAACATCTTAAACCTTGAACTTCAAAGTCATACACCTTTGATATATCATAGAGAGATCCCTCTCTAGACCCAGGAGGGCTAGATCCTAAGGTCTGAAAGTGGTTTGATGTTGTCTCATCTTTTGGTCTTGCCAATCTGGAAAAAACATGGGAACCCCAACATTAGGGATAGCAGGAGGTCGTGGGCCTCAGGTCATATGAGAAGAGGGGCTTGGGCCTAAACCAAAAAGGGGCTTAAAACTTTATGGGTAAAAAATGGGCGGATTAATAAGCCTAAAAGGGGTATTTTAAGCTTTTTAAGGCTTCTGATAGGAAAAAGAGAGGTTTTTAAACCAAATGAAGGTGTTTATAATGGTTTAAAAAAAGGGTTTTTTAGAGGAAATGGAGGTTTTATTTTATGAAATGAAGGGTAAAGAAGGGAAAATGGTGGGTTTTTAAACCAAACAAAGGGTGTTCTTATAAGGTTTAGAGGCTTTTATATGGAAAATAAAGGGTAAATAATAGAGGAAGAAAAACCCCTTTTTTGCAGGGGGGAAAATGATTGTTTAGATAAGTGAAAAATGGAGGGACTTTGGAGGAAATTATGAAGGTGAACAAATGGAGAAAATGGTTGAAAACAACTTCTTTTATAACAACAGGGTGATATTTTAGAAGGCATAGATGAAGATTTCAGTGAACTGATGGACTTAGGATGATGAAGGCGGTGAGATTTCTAAAACTCACAATGTTTCCTCAAATATTGTTTCTAGAAATCTAGGATTGTCTACTTAGTCATCTTTGGATAGGATCAAAATTATGGATGACTAACAGTGGCTCCACTTGGGGAGGACAGATGTCTTTTTAGGTGTCCAAAACCTCTGCTTATCAATCTCTGGCTTCCAGCAGACCAGTACTTTATCCATTGGGCAACATTCTTTGTTTTCTTGCTAATATTTCTCTGAAAAGGACGACTTTTATCAATCTGCAACATGTAATTTCTTCAAAAAAGCATCTCTACCTACCCAATCTTACTTGTCCTAGCATTTTTCTTCTTTTGAGTGCACTTGAACTGGAAAAATCTTTGATATCAACATTTTATTCCTTTGAAAGCAGGAAAAATTAATTTACTTCTACCCTTGTATCTCCCATGAGTTCAGATTAGATAGTTGAACTCAATAATTCTCTACCTAACTATATATCTGTCAAGATTAGGATGTTTGACAGATTTTATTCTCTATTTCTAAAGACATGAAATTTAAACATAGTCAAATCAGGATTAGACTATCTGATTTGTTATGGTGTCTATGGCTGTATGTTCAAGCTACACATAGACTTTATTTGCAGAAAATGTTAAAACAAAATTGTGAAGGCTTAAGATCTGAAAATTAAAGACATACTTCTTTCTTCTTGGTTTCAAGTTTTTAGCATTTTAGAACCAACCTTTCTTTCCTTCTATGGCTCAAGTTTTTATCATGTTAGATCCCTCTTTTCTTTTGATTCCTGGTTTAGATTTTGAGCATATTTGAACCATTTTTCTTCTATCCTAATCTATTCTAATGAGAAGCCAAGAATAAATTGTTTGGAAAATCTGATTCACTAACCTATCAGCAGTAAATTGAAATCTATCTAGTCATGATTAGGTTTTATGACTAAGTAGCAGTGTTTTCTTTTAGTAGTGGCATTTAAGCTTGCACACTTTCAGATTTTTCCTTTCTTTTTTGGAATGGGGCTGTACCTTTCTTGTTTTATTTCTGCCCTCTTTTTCTATTGTTTTTGTATTTTTTCAATTTTTTCTTATTCAAAAGTAAAAAACAAAAAAGTAACTAAATTCTCACAAGCTGAGCTTTATTGACATTCCTATCTATCCTAGTCTAACTCCAAAATATTTACATGTTTAGCTGGAAAATTCTCTTTTCCAGTACATCCAGTCAATCAGATGGTTCCATGACTGGTCTTTGCTCATCTCTTTGAGTAGGCTAGATAAACAAAAGGGCCACTCCCATCTCACTTGTCTTTTAGCAACAGTGTTAAAAATTTTCCTTGTACTTGACAATAAACTACTCCTAACAACCTTTACTCCCTCTTCAAATGTCTTCAAGAAATAAGCATACAGATCTTGAAATAAATCCTGGTTATGAATATTTGGAAGATATTTTTCAACCAGGATTACCTTTTCCTCCATTGGATCATGATTAAGATTATTTTGAGAAAGAACTTCTTCCTCATCTTCATTATCATCTAAACTGGAGGACTCATCATATATTGCAGTGTTGTCCTCTTGTAGTCTTGGTATGCTCTGATTCAGTGGAATGTACTCCGTGAAGAGATCATCACATTCTTGAGCAGGGGTATCTTTTATTACCTCAATCCTTTCGGGAGAAGGCTCCTTATCTTCATCCTGCTCAAGAAATTCCTCTTTCTTTTCAATCTCATCATCACAACTAATAGATTGCTGACTCCCAATTATGTGAAAGCTATTTCTGATGGGCTATATTGTTTGATTACTGCTTTCACGCTAATGATAATGAAATTCATGACACCAATACACTGTTGGTTGCCCTGCATGATTATTTTATGTTTGGAGCTTATCATTATCATCAGATTGATCAAAAATTGGAAAATCATTAGAAAAAACAATTTTACCAATAAAACATATTGGGTTATCAGTTTGTTTTTCTTTAAGATGTTCTACAATCTTACTTTCTGATTCAAGACAACAAGGTTCAGTAGGTAGATGAGAAGAAATGTTTTTTTCAAAATAATTTTTGAGGGTTGGTTGTTTGTTTAATATTTGATTGATTTCTTCTTCTGTCAAAAGAGGAGGAATTTTGATTTTTCTTTGGATAGAAGTACAACAGTCTTCTTTCTCTTGTGTTGACTGAATTTGAGGCTAGATATCTTATTCAGCCTCTCTTAGTGAATCTTTACTTGTGTTTGTAGGAAGACCTTGAGGACTTTCTTCTTTTTCGTGATCTTTCTCACTCTCAAACAACTCCTCATGATTGCTATGATACTCAATTTGAATACAAGGTTCATGGGTTGTTCTTCTACATTATCAAGATGCCACTCTTCTTGTGTAATCTGAGATGAGTTGTTACATAGAGGGAAAGTCCCTATATGTGTTGGTTCTCCTTCTACTTCAGATTCTACGTTTTCTAAGTGGCTACTTGTTTCCTCAAAGCACTGCTCACTTATGTACTTTCAGTTTGTTTGTAATGTTCCCTTATCAGTGAAACATAAGGTGTAGATGGGTAGCTAGTACTCTTTTGAAAATATTCTTCATTCTCTTCTTCGAAATCTTGCTCATCATGTATATTTTTCTTTTTTTTTATGCCTTGGGTATGAAATTCATGAATGGATGCTAAGAGATCCTCAGGATGCATATTAACCAAATCCTCATCAATATCTAGCAGGTATTGTATGATGTTTTGATATTGATCACAAAAATTTGGAGTCCATGATAAATATGAAGGGTTTTCTTTATATTTTTCATAAAATACTTGGTGCATGTCCTTTAAAGAAAACAAGATTTTAGGTTCTAACCATTCATATCAATCCCTTTCCTTTTCTTCTAATGTTAACAAGAACACTTTCATAAGACAATATTCATGCCATTCAACTTTTAACCTCCATATATGTATATGAAACTTGATGAGATGTAACAAGGGGTCATCAATATTTTCATCTTGAAAAATAGGCAGGTTTTTCATCCAATCTATTTGAGGCATTTTGTGTGGGAATCCAGGGATATGATCTCTATTCATTGGAGCATATCTCCTTTGTATCCTTGGATCCATGTTTGTAAATCAAAAAAGAGGTCACTGTGTCTATTCAACCAGTTCAGAGTCTTCTTCCAGTGGAGTCATTAGGTCCTTTGGAGTTTGTGTATTCACCAGGTTAAATATTTGAACTTTGTTGTCCACCAACAACATGATTGGGTTTTCTCAGTGCATTCCCAAAGGATTTTTCAAGGTCTAGTGAAGTAATAGGCCTACTGGAGGCTAGTGGAGTCACTAGGTGGAAGGTTTTAGCTCTTTTGGAGGTAAAATGTTTTATGGTCCACCACCAGTGTTTATTATGAAACCAATCTGAAATGTTTTTGGGGTTTTCTGAGTTTCTATGGTTGTTGAAGGACTAATGAGTCTATAAGAGCTTGCTAAGCAACTATGAACTCAGTGTCCCACCGTGATCGCCAGAATGTTGGGATACTATGATTTAGCAGATTGGCATACTAAATGACAAGGCAACATATAACTAGTATTTATAGCTCTAGGATCTAGCCCTCCTAGTCTCAGAGAGGGATCTCTCAATTGTTTGCAAAGATATGACTTGTTTGTTTGTAAAAGGTTGATTTTAGGCTAGTTATTAACCATGAGTTTGTTTTTTTTTTTGGGTTTGGTTGGTAGGACATGAATGATCTAGGAAGCATAGATAGAAAGGGGAAATATCAAAGCCATTGGGCAACAGAGTCAAGAAGAAGTTATAACAAGCTCAATAAATGGTAATGGGATATCAAAGGGAAAATCTAACTTGGCTAGTGGATCTTGGGTTTGATGGATGAAATGAAATGAACATTAAGGATTTTAGAAGGAGAAGTAGAACTAAGGGCAATTAAGAATCCTTAATTATATGTACCTCTCAACAAAGGGACTTAAAACATCATTTGAGCATGAAGAGGAATTTCATAGACAGGGCTAACCATAAATTCTAGAAACTACACTTCAGCAAATAATAATTCAAAGACAAACTATTCCAATGAAATCTAGGAGTTGAGGAACGCTCTATTTCATCCAAATATTTCACCTTCAAAGACTTAGAAAACATATCATATTCACAATAACTACATTCATAAAAGAGGGAACTCCTAAACATCTAAGACTGAAATTATAAAGACCTTCAAAACAATTATCTAGGAAAGAACAAAGGGTATGATCAAAACAGGCCTCTTTGGCAGACTATAAACAATGGTACTTCAAAGGGAGACTTCAAAAACAGTTTTCAAGAGGCAGCAAGTAAGCAGGGAAAACCATAAATCATTCTTGAAACAAACTTTTTGAACTATTTCTGAAATAAACAAGCTTAAGGGTTAAAAAAACAGTTAAACTACTCAATAAACCTTCAGCAAATGAAAACATAAAGACAGTGAAGAGTAAGCATGTCTAAGGTGCTTCTAGTAGACATTTCTTAGCATAAATTTTTTATTCTACTATAAGTATAGAATGGTGGAACATAATGGAAAATAGGAAATAACAATAACAGATAAGAATACATCACCAACAACCATGCTCAAGGATCCAATGATAGAGCCTTCTCATTAACAAAACATGTCAAAACATCATCAATATTCCAATGCTTCAATTTCTTCTTAATCTTCAGCCAGACTATGTACAACTGCAAAGAGTTCGAATGCCAACAACCAACCCTTACAAATGAGTTCCACAGTAGTATTTATACTGTAATTGAGGAGGTGGAACAATCTAGGGTTCAAAATGTTATAAATGACATAGTAAATGCACTCCTAGCCTTAAAAACCATGCAAGGCATAAGGTAGGAATGTCTCTCAACTACTTCCCTATGTAATAAATCTGTCTTTACTTCTTGAGGATAAAATAGTTGAAAAGATTGACTTTAAGGCCTTTTTTTGTCTTTTACAATAACTACCTGATAGCTTGTAATATCTTCTGACTGTGTAATAACTGTTTATTTTCCTTTTGAGACAGAAAGTAAGTGAAAGGTGTCAACTTGATATGTTAAGGAAATGATTGCTCCCTTTGATGTATCTAAGGCTGCTTTAGGCCTAATTTGCCTTTATTTCATCATTAAACTGTGTTTTAAGGCCTGATGGTGCTTTTTGGCCTTCATAATGCATCATTGCTATCTTTTCCCTTTATGCACTGCTTTAAACCTTTGTTTATTTGTTTTTTAGCTTTAAAACCTTGATTAGGCTTTAATCTTCTGCTTCTTCACTGCTTTAACAACCTTAATCATTAATTAAGTTGCATCGCTATCCTTTCTCTGTTTTTGTTTAAAACATTTGTTTATATGTCTTTACACTGTGCTTCATTATTTAATCTGCTGGTTAAGGGCTTGATCCTAATCCTTGGGCCTTTATCTTTCGGCCCTTTGACCTTCACCTTCAATCTTTATCACTTAAAACACTGTTTTCTGATAGGGAGCTTCTTGGCACTAGAGGGTTTTGATATATAACCAATGCTGAGACAATTTTGGCTAACAATCATTGAATTTCGACCCTTTTGTCTCTTTTCTTTATTATTTAGGCCTCAGAAGGTTGCTACCTTCGGCCTTGTCTCTTTGTAGACTGTGGGAAGGCTTCTTGGCCTTCACTTTCATTAAACCTACAACAAAACCACAAAATTAGCTCAAAACCTGCGGGATAGTGGTCAAAACTACTTTTCAGAGTTCGGGAGGTGTTTGAGAGCGATTGCAGAGGCGGAAGATAGTGCACAGAGGAGGGAGAAGCACAGGGGGGGGTTTTCCATGGAAAAATCGCGAAAACCAAGTTTAAAAATGGCTTTGGCGTGAAAATGGTCATAGGTGGTTTCGGGAAAACCATCGGCGATTTTCGCGCTACCGATAGGCGGTTAGCAGTTTTTCCCTGATCGAATACGATACGCGTCGGACGGTGATGTGTGCCCCCCCCCCCCCCCCCGAAAACCACTTTTTTCACGCCGATTCGGGCCGTTAAACCTCAAGGGAAAATTGCGCGCAAAACACAATCTGAGCCATCAGATCTGGATAGGCCAGATCAATGGCGGGGGATGAGCACGGTGGGGGAAGTTCTGCGGTGGAAGGGGAATAGAGGAGGACAACTAGCAGAGGAGGATTGGACGAGCAGTAGAGCGGGTTTAATGAGTCAGGGCATCGTGGCCATTGGATCATGGTGATCTATGGCCAAGATCACTCTGGGATTTGACCAGTATGACGGGTGAAAAACAAAGGAAAGCGTGTTTTTGTAAGGGGCGTGGGGGTAACAAATGGTAAGGGAAGTGGCTAGAAGAAAAGGAGTGGGAACGGTTCAGTGGAGGGTTAGGGGACCGGAAGTAGAGAGATAAGGTGCTAAGGGTTTAGCCAGTGGTTGGGGGTGAGGTTATATGAATAAAATGGGGCGGGGGTTTATGAAGGAGAGGTGCTTAGAAGAAAAGAAGCGGGGAAGATTTTATGAAGAAAGGAAAGGGCCAAGGGCTAAGGTGAAGGGTTTTAGGGATAGCAGGAGGTCACGGGCCTCAGGTCATATGAGAAGAGGGGCTTGGGCCTAAAACAAAAAGTGGCTTAAAAACTTATGGGTAAAAAATGGAGGTTTTTAAACCAAATGAAGGTGTTTATAATGGTTTAAAAAAAGGTGTTTTTAGAGGAAATGGAGGTTTTCTTTTATGAAATGAAGGGTAAAGAAGGGAAAATGGGGGGGTTCTAAACCAAACAAAGGGTGTTCTTATAAGTTTTAGAGGCTTTTTTATGGAAAATAAAGGGTAAATAACAGAGGAAGAAAAACCCCTTTTTTGCAGGGGGGAAAATGACTTTTTAGATAAGTGAAAAATGGAGGGACTTTGGAGGAAATTATGAAGGTGAATAGACGGAGAACATGGTTGAAAACAAATTCTTTTATAATAGCAGGGTGATATTTTAGAAGGCATAGATGAATATTTTAGTGAACTGATGGACTTAGGATGATGAAGGAAGTGAGATTTCTAAAACTCACAATGTTTCTTCAAATATTGTTTCTAGAAATCTAGGATTGTCAACTTAGTCATCTTATGATAGGATCAAAATTATGGATGAATAATATCCCTCATGTGTGCATTAGGTGCACAACTTCCTCCACTATCTCATCATTAGTTCTCTATGATATTATTTTTAATGCACCATGATCTCATTTGACTCCCTCCATGATCTCCATGATATTATCTTTAATAATGCATGATCTCCACTCCTTATTCATTAATGACCTACTCCACTACTCCATAATGCAAATCTAACTCAAAATTATGCACATACACACATCAAAAGTGGATTTTATTCATCTATGGGGTTTATGGGTCCCTCCACCCTATTATTTACTTAGTTAATTAGGAAAATTAGGAACTCTAATATTCCAATTATCTGATGGAAAATTGGGAATATTACAAATAAAAGCTCGATGGTTTGCTAATCTCTGGGAGTTTTATTTTTAGATTAGGTACATCAAGGGAAAATATAATCGGGTTGTGGATGCACTCAGTAGGAGAGTGCAAGTGAATCATGTTTTAATTATGAGATCTTATGGGGTAGATTTACAAGAGTGGATCTTACATGTAGGGTGGCATGATGATAATTATCAATACTTGAAGTAAACATTGCAGCAACATGGTGAGGGTGATCAGGATGAGGAGTATCACCTCACAGTTGATAGCTTTTCCAGCTTTAGGAGCATGATTTATGTGCCATATATCAGTAAATTAAAGAATCTTATTTTGAGAGAGTTTCATGTCAATCCATATTTGGGCCATCGAGGAAACCAAAATACTTTTACAACTGTTAAGAATTTCTATTATTGGATGAATTTGAAGAAAGAGGTGGTTGAGTTTATTGGAAGGTGCTTAGACTGTCAATAGGTAAAATTTGAATTGAAGCATCCAATTGGAAAATTGTATCCTATTTTGATTCTAGAATGGAAATGGGAGGTCATTTCCATGGAATTTATTATAGGGTTTCCTAGGAAATTGAGGAAGCATGATTTCATCAGCATTATGGTCTATAGGTTGATAAAGGTAGATCTCTTCATTGCGGTAAAGTATACTAATTCAGCTAGTGCAATGGCTTAGATATTCATTAAGGAGATGGTGAGGTTGCATGGATTACCAAACAATATTATATCAGATATAGATGGAAATCTCACTTCCAAGTTTTGGAAGGAGTTGTTTTCAATCTTGGGGACAAAGCTAGCTTTCAGTACAACTTACTATCTACATAAAAATGGACAGATAGAGAGGATTAACGGGATCATTGAATATATGTTGAGGATGTATGTCATGCATCAGTGGAGGAAATGGGAGGAGTATCTTCCATTTGTGGAGCTTTTTTATACTAATGGTTATAAGTAATCATTGAAGATGAGTCCATTTGAGGCTCTCTATTGGTAGAGCTTCAATACTCCTATCTGTAGGAATGATCTAGTGATCAAAGTGCTGATTAGACTAGATA
The DNA here is from genome assembly GCA_034641835.2 of Pinus albicaulis. Lineage (NCBI taxonomy): Eukaryota > Viridiplantae > Streptophyta > Pinopsida > Pinales > Pinaceae > Pinus > Pinus albicaulis. The sequence continues at coordinate 594,571,492 of CM076576.1, forward strand.
TGTTGGTAGATATGGAATAAGAGATGCAGGTTATTAAAAATAATCTTAAGGTAGCACATGATAGGTAGAATATTTACGTGGATCATATAGAGAATTCAAGCAATTTCAAGTTTGGGAGCATGTGTACTTTTGTATCAATCCCAAGAAGAGATCCTTGAGGATTGGGTCATGTGCCACACTGGCACCTCGATATTTTGGGCATTTAGAGGTCCTTGAGAAGATTGGACGAGTGACCTATATACTTGCTTCATTTCCATCAGTCAAATTCCATAATATTTGCCATGTTTCATTGCTTAAGAAATATGTACAAGATGTTGATCTTGATATTGATTGGTTTGTATTGTAGGTGGAAATAGAGGGAGAGTTCCATCCAAAGCCTCAATGCATATTTAGAAAAAACAAATCATGCTCCGGAACCAAGAAATAGAGCAAGTTAAAGTCCAGTGGAATCACTTTGGGCCGAATGAAGCTACATGAGATATGGTTGATCAAATGCGGGCATTATATCCTTCTTTATTTGTTGGTTGAAGAAAATGAGTTTTTGGTGTGTGTGTGTGTGTGTGTGTTGTCATTGTAAATATTGCATCGAGTTGTGTTTATAAAGCTCCAATACGCAATATGTTTGTCATGTTTTCAATAGTTTTCATTGTAAATATTGCAACACATTGTGTTATAAAGATCCAATAAGCAGTATGTTTTGTTTTCAATGGTTTTGGTTGGTCATAAGTGTCATAGAGAACTCATAAGGGTTCCCCCCCAAGGGGGATGGGTTTGTAACAACCCTAGAATTATTTTCCATGTAAATAGAAGGACATTGTAAAGGAAAAGTAAGACCAAAGTCACGGGACATGAATTCCAAGATAAATGGAGGGAAAAACATTAAAGTGGGTATCACTTGTGGTTATTTAATGGCTATGTAAATTTCCAATGGAAAAGGTAAAAGGAAATAGATGGGATTCAATTAAATGAATCATAAGCAAAATAGGAGAAAAGGAATATGAAGAGATAATATTATGCATGTAAGGGAAATTAGAGAGAAAATAAAGGAAAATGAAAGAAAGGAGGAAAGGAAAAGGAGGAGACACCATACATGAATAATAAAAAGGTATCATAGCAATAATTGACAACTTTTTATAATTTTTGAGCTTTGGGAAACTTTAGTTTTGGAAGGAATCAATCTCCAAGAGGAGAGAGGAAGAGCACCTGGACACATGCAAGCAAACAAGCAAAGGACAAGTAAAGGAAAGAAAGGGAGCGCAAGGAGAAGATTGGAAGGTAAGTTATAATAGGAATATTTTGCAAGTAAGAGGTTGCATGTGTGATTTCCTTATTGGGATTTGAATTCATGGTGCATGCATTTGGTTTACATGATTAATTTTTTATCAATTGCGTGGGTTTTGCTTGGATTGACAAATGTTACAACCTTGTCTTAACATTTTTTGGATAGCCATGGTGTGTGTTATCACTAGAAAATCAGACAAACCACAGGTGAAATTATTTAATGTCAGGAAAAAGGATTTATAGGGTTGAAAGACATTAGAGAATCTGAAGTATTTAAAAATATCTAAGGTATAAAAGGAAAAATCAAATTGTGTACATAAGGAACCAGTTAAATGTGCCTTTGCATGCATAATTCTTCGATAAGCGCACCTTGCATGACTTATCCTCAAAAAGTCGCATGGCCCTGAAAGTGGTGAAAGTCACTTTCCGGGACCACAAGGAACATTCCAAGACATTGATCCCACACTTGAGGTCACCTAAGGATAGCTGCCCAAGCCTCCTTAGGACCTCAAGGGAGCACACAATGGAATCACCCTCCTCTCTTGGGTCACCATCCACAATGTACCGAGAGAGGGAAGGAGGATTTGAATTCTCCTATAAAAGGCCACCAAGAGATGAACAATACGAGAACACATTGTTATGCTGGCCAGAATTTCCCCAAGCAATACCAGCAGTGTGTGATCCAGAACAGAGATAGAGGGGACTTAGTTGTTGGCCATCCAACAACTCCAGTCCACCATAGTAGAGAGAGGGAGACTTTGCGTGAAGACATCTCAGAAGTAAAGACATCCTTGCATCGAGACTTGGACCTCCATAGTTCCAAGGGCCCCTTGGCAAGTGGGTTAAAATTTCATCCTCATTTCCTACCAGCACTCAATAAGAGGGGATGTAAGCACTGCCGTATGGATTATTTAATTTTTTTGACTCTATTTAGAGCTTTTGTTTTATTTATTTTAGTTTTAGTTTAGTTTTTTTGTTTGAATATGCATGTTATTTCTCTATCTAGTATGTTTATCTTTTAGCATGTGACACTAACTTTCTTAACTCCATCTATTTTCTGCATGTGACCAATAACTTAAGAGGTAAAAACCACCCCTTTTAAGAAAGTGTGATTTGGTACATTCATGTGCCAAACACACTAACACAGGGTTGACGACTCCACTAACTTTTATTTCCAAGTTTATGTGGTTGTGCCTTTTTGCATAGACCTTTGTCTTTGCTGTGCAATGGGGTTGGAGCAACCCCCTTTCTCTCCTTCACTACCTGGTTCATCCCTAGTGATAGGTTGAAGCTGAAGAGCTCCCAAAATTTGAATTTGTAGTAAAATTGTGAGGCTTTCTTACAAACAGACATGCCCCAGTGCGCACGTTTAGAGATGACCTGCACATGACCTTCGTGCTTATTTCAGATTTTTCTGCGCGGAAACCAGAAGTTTGATTTTTTCCACATTTTCCATATTTTCTTTCTTGTAAAAAGTGATCAGAAGCCCATAATACATCTTTCAGCATTGGTTGAGGTGACCCGCAACTTGTTAAAGCTCACTTTTAGCTGCTCTTAGTAGTTTAGGTGTTAGTTTTATTGCAAGTTGATTTTCGCAAAGTTAACACATAGTTTAAGTAGGAGGAAAATCAACTTGCATTCCAAAATAGTTTATGTTTTTCGAATTCAGGTACCAAAATACCTAGATAATTAGCCAAAAGTAAGTGGCCCAAGTCCATGCATGCTTAGCTAGTTCTCTTTCATTTTTCCAGTGTAAAAGTCATTAGTTTAGCTCAATTTTTGCACTAGGATTTCGGAACCAGAATCGAATTGTCGGTAGAAGAGAAAGTAATCTCTGTTGCCTTTGCACCCTCGAGTGATCCTAGGAAAGCATATGAACACTCCCTATTTGAAAACTCACCATCTCCCTATAATTGATCATATATATTAACTAGGAAAAATTGAAAGCGACCCATATCCACACATGTTTTTCTTTTGAGCAAGGAACAATGAAACATAGTTTAAATAGGGGATTTTGAAAAGGATCATTGCATATCCACACATTCAAAGTATGTGCTTGTTCACCTTTTTTTTACACACATCCACACCCTAAGTAAAGAAAAGACACCTAAAACTAACTTAACAAAACTCACTAAATTCTCCCCACATCGACCACAAAAAAATTTATAGTCTAAGTTAAGACCAAGGGGGTAGGCATCCAATAAGCCACCTTGGTCAGTATTCATCTTGAAACATAGAATTTGACTATTTAGGGAACTTTCAAATCCACCTAGCCGCCCATGGCAAAGAAAAATTGACTTGATTCAGAGGGGGTTAGGCTTAGGCCCAGTGCATGCGGTATCAGTTGGTGCTACCTGACCCGGCTAATACTCAGTACTGGTAGCTGAAATAACAAGAAGCCCAAGAATAGAATGCTCACATGGGATGGAGGTGCTTAGTGGCCAAAATTAGGGCATCCTTTCCCTATAGGTGACGGTGCAGGAAGCATTAGATCCTCTACCCTTACCTTGGTGGATTTTCTTTGGTTGACTGGGGGCATCGCCAGTTCTTTCGGGATGTTGTGCCAGCATTCGCAAGACATATTCTCAAGGTCCAGTTACATTTGAGCGTGTGAAGATGATTAGGTATTATAATATTTGAGTATCATACACAAAACAACAAAAAACCATATTTTTTGATTGACTGATCACATAGGATTAATTTATAGGGAATTTTTTTTTCTCTTTGTTTTATGTATGCGATCAGATTTTTTCTTTGATTATAATCTCTATCCTTTCAAATATTTCCAAAACCATACTTATTCGATGCAAGAATGGACACAACGATACCTCGTCGATCTAGATGTCTTTTGGACATCCCCCCATTACCGAGATGGGTTCAAGGTCTTTCGCCATTTAGGCGTCAAAGACGGAACACGACTACCATTATTGGTTCGTCCTTTATTGGGGCATATTTAGTTGGGAACCCTAGTCCGTCTCCAAATTCCACACTGGTGAAAACCCCCACAGTGTCACCACACACAACTCCTCGCACAACCCCTAGCGATTAGAGGAGTGCTACCCATTTTGGAAGCCAGGTGAATGCACAGCAAGGTATGTCACATAAAAACCCTATTCTGAACCAGAACATTGTGTTTTCACAAGTTGCAATGGCTAAAACCTCGCAGTCACCTTTTCTAGATTCGTTAAATCTACCAGATTTAACCAAGTTGACAAACAACCCCATTAGACATAATCCCATATGGCCTCCCATGCCCACGAAGATCCCTTCAGACATTTGAAAATTTGATGGCAAGCAAGCGGAAGACCCAGGAAATCATGTTATGACTTTACACCTATGGTGTTCATCGAACAGTATTGTTGATGATACTATTCGACTAAGACTGTTTCAATGCACTCTAACTAGAGATCAGCGAAATGGTATGTGGAGTGTCCCTCTGCTACACATGGAACCTTTATTACCCTCGCTACTGCATTCTTGACCTATTTTCAGTTACCAATCCACCATAATTCTGGAATGGATTTACTAACCCACTTTAGGCAAACCCTTGCCGTACATATCTTGGACCATCTCCATGAATGGTGGCGGTGTCGTAGTTCGTGCAAAGCCAAACTCAATGATCAAGTTCTATTAAACTTGTTCCTGAAAACTCTCACTGCAGAGATTTCAAAGGATGTGGCACAACAAAAGCTCATATCTGAAGAGGTTGCCATCAGTAAGGCCCAACATCTCAAGCTGATCTATGCGCAGTCAGGGTATATTTACAATATCCTGCCGAAGGCCCCGTGCCTATAAACTTACAAATAATTGCGAGGCGCATCAAAATCTGCACACAATTTAATTGGGTCATTGACCCAAAATCACCTAAGCAGCAGTTTTCAATACCCCGGTTACATGTATGATTATACCTAGAACATACCACAATCTAGCTACCAAATTCATCACATGCCTCTGCAAAATTTGACTAGTAGGGTGTCATCGGACCACCATCATCATGGAGGACCCTATCCTCTAGCTCAGGGGACCCAGTACGCATATAGACATGCTGATGGAAGAGTTTCCCCCCCAACAGCCATTTACAAACCTGGGACCGTAATATGCCCACTCTCCAGTACAAGACCTGCCCATGCAGAATAATGCACAGGTGAATTTTTTGCAACCATCCCAAAACAAATGCGCCAACCATACAACCAGGAGAATCAAAATTATCCTCCTAATGCGGTTAAGAAAAAAGGAAAAAACAAAGCTAAAGGAAATTTTGGGTAGGGGGGGGGGAATCAGCAACCCCCTCCGCGATCTCAGACTGGAGGCAACTCCAACCAAAATCAAAACTAGGAGACAAGCAAGCCCCAAAGACAGAACAAGAGATAAATTCTTCGGATTAGCCATTCTTTTTCGATCTGTGGTAAGTAGGGCCATTACACTCACCACTGTCCTGACCTCCCTGAGCTAAAGAAGCTACAGATTAACCATGGACAAGGGGGATCCTCCTAGTAGATAGTAGTCATGCAGGAGCCTTTCCCCCATCAAGGGATAGTTAGCACGTCGCAACAAACTCCCGACGATTCCAAAAAAAATAGCTACAAAATCTAGATGACTGCTAGAATTTTTTTTTCAGACACGAAATCGAAATTAAGATGCCCCACCAGACACGAACGCATTAGGGGCTAGTACCAATGCACCAACATCACCTTTGACCATATCAAATATGCCTATTGAACCTTTTCCAAAAATGGCTAAGGGACCAACTAGGCGGGTAGGAAACTATTCCAAAGTGGCCCATAACTATAAAATCGTGGATGATCTAGCTCAATCTCCCATCACTATGTTAGGTTTGGAGGTGTTACAATCATGCCCAAAGAAGCGGAAAGCCTTACTTTCTACTCTAGGCTCCATCGACCATGTTGATTCATGCCTGATGGATTTTGATTTAGACAAAGCCACCCCTAGGCTTCCTTCAAAGGTTGCCTTTCAGATACCAGTGTCGGTCCAAAACATCACCATTCACCGATGTATCATTGACAAAGGTGTATCCACATGCATCATGTCAAAGAACCTTTGGCAGAAGTTAGGGTCTCTCGAACTAAAGCCATCATACATCATGCTCAGAGCATATGATGGTCGTCCTTCAGCCCCTGTCAGTCTCTACCAAAACATCTCGGTCTTATTAGCCGAAAATACGGTCCTTATAGACATTGAAGTATTATATGCCCAATTGTACTACAAGATACTCCTTGGCTGGAGCTTTATGTATGTAATATTCCTAAATTATTATGTAGCTAATGGGAATATTAAAATCTAATTTTTCTTCTTAGTTAGAAGAATAAGAGGGTAGCGAGACCCATAAATCTCCTTAGTAGGAATAAAACCACTCCAAATGTGCATGGAGGGCATAAAAAGAGTTGGATAAAGCTCCCCTATGTGTGAACAAGGGAAGAAGCATGTGGATTCGGTCAACTTTGACCAAATCAACAGTGCTGGTATGGAAGTAGTGGACATTCAATGAGGGACAACGCAGTTTTGGAGGGAGATCCTTTGCATGGAAGTAGTACCTTTAATGAGTGGGGCCGAGAGTGAGGAAGCTCACCAAGAATATAAGAAAGAGGATGGCAGCCATTGTGAGCATGTTTTTGGATTATTATTTTATTGTGGTCTATTAAGACTTCTACCTCTCTTCAGTTGTTTAGCTAAGATTATAGTGTTGTTTAGCACAAGGGTGTTCCCAAGCAGGAATCCCACCTTCATCCTCAGGGGACATAGAGTGCCTACTCAGAAGAATTTCTTGAGAATTATTTCCACATTCCATCATTTGGCCAAGTTACAACTTTCTTCTACAATTTAGATTCTGTTTAGATATGTGTTGAGTTGCAGGGTGCAGTAGTGGAGGGTTTCTTTGGATCATTTCTAAGCCTGTCTTTAGTGGAGGAAGGTTTATTTCCATTAAGAGATCAATAAGGAAGGTCCCTGTGCTTCATATCATATTTTAGCATCAGGCCAAGTCATCATCTTCCCCTACAGTGAAGTTCCAGTCCATGACTGCATTATTTTAGAAATTTGTTGCAGGGGTGAGTTAAGTGCTCCATTAGGAGTGTTTGCTTTCCATTGAAGGGATCAACCCTTCATTGAGAGACTATTGTGGAGGAGTTCTTTAAAATCTACATCAAATTCAGCCACCTCCTTTTTAGGTGCCCAACTGTAGAGTTTATTCAACCCTAGGGCTGCATTCTAGCATTATGATATTTTGTGTATTTACAGAAGCCCTTCCTAGGTTGTCTTGGAAAAGTGTATGGGAGCATAGATCTCCATTTTTGGCCTTGTATGAGCATGGTATCATTAGATCCATTTATTTATATTTCCTAGTTGCAGTATTAGTGATTAAAATTACGATGTACTTTCTTTAGTATTTTGTGTAGCATCTACAACTTGTGTTTGGGTGTTTCTTGTTGTTGGAGGCTTCTCTAGCCTAGCTTAAGGGGTTGTTCTCCAAGATTTTGTATAAATTTGTTGTGGATATACTTAATACAATGGATCTATCTTTGGATCACATGTAATGTATTGATAGTTGCTACTATTTTCCATTATTGTGTGCTATATTGTTGCTTATCCCATTTAGAAATATTACAATGTACGCCATGTCAGCCATAGCCTCCTCCGTCTTCTGAACTATGATGTTCCCCCATGAGGACCACATAATTACTGTTGACTAGTTGGCACATAGTGAAAAGAGGCCCCTAAAAAATACTGATGTCATTATATCCTATGTAGACACATCGGCTGACGCGCCTACATGGTACTAGGAATATGGCCTCGGCCAATTCAAACCGTCGTCCAACCTAGGGTCATTCCTACGTGATCCCCCTTTTATCCCAGAGCCATCATCTGAGATCACATAGGCTCTGGTGTGCATGATGTACACATCAAGCACCGAAGCTAGTCAAGACACAGAGACGATCAGTAATGACACTAATTCCTCATCTACGATGGCCTCTCTAGCCTACACCGCCTCCCAAACTCCTTTTCTCTATCCACCAACTGGTTTTGTATCCCAACAGGTATTATCCATAATAGTATTACCAAACGTATCTTTTGTGATACCAGTTTCGTATCTCATTCCCCCTACTGGGACCGGAAACGTACACATCATCTCTATAGGGTTAGTGCCCCACAGTCCCGAGGAGGCCCCACCCATTCAGGAGACTGTCGCAAACATCCCTGCACAGGTAACTCCTACCACAAAACCATTGATCATTTCCAAGAAAAGTTGAAACAAGGTGGAAAGTCCCACCACACAATAGGAATCACCACGTTGCACCATATGTGACGTAGTAGGACACCCTATCCACATCTGCCCAGAGCTAGATGAATTAAAACCACTCCTTAGCTCTACAGTAGGCATCGTGGCTCCAACTTCCCATAAAAAGGAACCTGCCACCAAAAGCCAAGGCAAAGCATTGCATACCAATCACGCATGCGCTATATGTAGAAATTATGGACATTATACCCATCATTTCCCTGAGATCCCATGATATAGGGATTCCTTACACGACATCAATTGATCTTATCAAGAGGATCCCTCCAACCAATCTTCTAGAGATGAACCTTGCACTATTCTATACTTGCAGGAGGAACGACAGTCGCCAGAAAGACTCACGTTCACATTTCCCCCTCCAATCATATGTTGTATACTATTCAATGAATGTTGGAAATACTGAGAGGGCAGGTGAATCAATATTCCTTTCAATTAGTATTATTATTAATCAAGTTCAAAGCATTAGTTAATCTTCAATTATTATCAGTGTTTGTACATTGATAGCAATAAACAAAAGGAACACAAATGCACAAAGTTTTTAAGGTGGAAACCCTCTCCGGGACAAAAACCACCTGAATGATTTTCTAGTAATCCTTTAATATTGAACTCCAATTGAAAATAAAGCTCCAACTTCCTAGAATATAGAAAAGTATTTTTCTCCAGATCCCACTGGATGGATGCTCCAACACCCAAGATTCTTCAGTAGTCAACTGAACGGATGCCAAAACACCCAATGAGCTAAAACTTACCCTAGCACCACCCTACCACCTTGAAGTTTTCATAGGCTTGAACTTTTTGGTGACTTCATGCACTAGCCTAGAACCACCCTACCACCCTATAGAAGAATAAAAGAAGAATGGACTCCCATACCAGGGAAAATGGTCCACTTTACAATGATATAGAATGATGTAGAAGAAGAAGACAAACTAGACCATAACCCCAAATATGACACAACCACCTAATGATGATCCTAGACCTCCCGACACTGCCTCTTCAACTCTTGGCAGATAGACACTTGTACAATTTTTACAATGATACATTTTCAATGACTTAATACAATGATACCTTTATAAAGACTGTATGCAGTGCTGCCCACTTGAAGACTTCATGTAGTGAACTTCTTGTTGCGATTTTGCACCTTGATTGCAACTCTTGTCATGCTACCCTCTATTGCACCTTCCTTTGCTTTGCTGCCCTAGAAAGTCTGGTCCTTTTTAGCCCTTGACAACACATGATCTAGCTTTTTCTTACCTTCTTGGATCTTGATACTAATCTGGTGTATCTCTGTTATTTCATATTCCCAATATGTGGTTTTCGGTTCTGTAATATTCCTCTAAGTCTTATTTTCAATTCCATAGGTCTGATCCACTTTGGATTCTTTAAGAGAGAGTTATGACCAATATCTCACAATGACCTAATTATGGACTGGTTCAGTAGAGCGAACTTGTACGGCGTTCCACGTGTCATTTTTTCTTCATTCGGCTCTAAAATTAATACAAAGAAAACTACAGTAAATTACCTATCTACCACCTTTTACATAATTCAAATCTGATACTCAGAGAGAGAGAGTTATGACGATTTTCCCAAGGACACTTCTTTGAGATGAAGTTCAGGAGCCTACAAAAACACTGCCTTCCACAGATCATATCTCCGAAAATATTGTGGACCTTGATCTGAAATTTTTACAGGTGCTTCCTGAGGATTTCGGCTTCACTTCATAAACATTTCAGCTTCTGAGTCGTCGTAGAAAAAATGTTAGAGTGCAAATGCCACAATGACCTGTTTTAAGTAATGAAATCCCTCCATAAGGATGATATGAGGATCACAATTTATATAAGTTCTTAGGTTGAGAGGGTCTTCAAAAAATGAATGTGGGAGGATTTTAGGAGCTTAAAAATTATTAAGTATTGAATTTTAAATGACGCATGCCAAAACCCCATGGGGTTTTAGCCCACTAACTTGGGTTACAAACTTCAAACATGAATATCTCTCAAACTGTGAAGAATTACATTATGTGCCATATATTAACAAAAACATCTCAACAAGTAGAAACCATAAAAAATATTCTTGACCCATAATATAGTAATTTTGTAGGTCAAAGTTACCATGAAATATCGAGGTATACCCTGGTGCTTCTTGGGTTGACATCAATGACAACCACTGATCAACAATCTCCCCCTTTGGCATTGATGGCAACACAAGTACTCCCTCTATGATCATGACACCTCTTCATACAACATTCTCTCCCCCTTTCACATCAATGGCAAAGTGTAACTCCCGCTAACACACAACCATCCTGCAGACCTGTACACACTTCCACTCCCCCTTTATATTCTTCATAAGGAAAATCTAATGAGAACTTGGGAGAATCCCAAGCTTATGGAAAAGATTTTCAAATGCTTAATGAGTACTCTTACGATCATCAACACTTCCTGCCCAATCTACATCTGTAAAGGCTTGAATAATGAGATTGTTACCCTTGGGATACCACAAGCCATATTCTACTGTTCCCTTTGTATATCGAAGAATTATTTTGATGACAATAATATGTGATTCTTTTGGTTCTTCTTGGAATATTGCTACTTGTCCAACTTCTTGTGTAACATCTGACCGAGAGGCTGTTACATATAGAAGACTACCAATCATAGATCTATACAACCATTGATCCACATCCTTAGATGAGTAATCTATGCTCAATTTGCAACCTGTTACCATCGGAGTAAGGATGGGTTTTCAATCTTCCATTTTGAATTTATTGATCATTTCCTTGATGTACTTGGCTTGACATATAAATATTCATTTCTCTTGCTGAGATATTTGAACCCCTAAGAAGTATGTCATATCACCAAGTAAAGACATCTCGAACTCACTTTGCATCTTTGTAGAAAATTTCTTACTTAGTCGATCATCATTGCTACCAAATATTATATCATCCTCTTTAGATATTAGACGTACTTTAGTTGCTTCATCTAGAACATATATGTCGTTTGTAGCTCGACTTGCTGTAGCCACAATTTCACCATACCTGCCTTTCCTGATTTCATATTTTGTGGAGTTGAATAGTATTGTGTGTCCTTGATCACACATTTGTCCAACACTGAGCAGATTGTGATTCATGTTTTCAACCAATAGAACATTCTTAGCTAGAGCATCTTTTCTTCCGAGAGTGACGGTACCTGATCCTATAAAATTTGAAGATCCATCATTTCCAAAGGACATGGTTCCATCCTTCTTCTCTTCCATAGATACAAATTTATTTCTATCTCCAGTCATATGCGTTGAGCAACCACTATCAACATACCACACATCTTTGTTGTTTTGAGCCTTGAGAGCAAGAGCACAATTATCAGTCTTCTTCTTCTTCCATGTTCGTTCATTCTGTGGCTTCGAAGATTCTTCTGGAGAATTTTCAAGTCTGCAGTCTCTGGCTATGTGTCCAAAGTTTCAACATTTGTAACATTCAATATTATTTATTAAATGTCCAAATCTATTGATGTTTCCCTGAGCCTTGGGAGGTTCATATTTGACAGATCTCCTAGAATTATATTGGTCCTTAGTGTACGTGTGACATTCTACAGCTTTATGACCAAATTTTCCACATGAATAACAATAGCCATAAAAAATATGTTAGTACCTGGATGGAAATCTTCGTTGAGGAATTTTCTTCCAAGGTTGTTCTTGCGAATCTTTTCCAATGAAGTCTACATGCATGTCAAATCTCATAGGTTCATTGTATTTTGCTGTAGAAGGTCATGCTTCTTCTTCTTTGTAACCGAGGCTAGTTTTATCATTGTAAGATTGTTGATTTTTGATGAGTTCTTACAATGCCCTTGAGTTTTTGGCATAGTTTTCGATAGTTTTTCCCTTCTTCACTTCCTTACGCAGCGACACTACTTCATCTTCTAATGCTTCCCTTTCTTGGTTGCTTTCTTCCAACTTCTTTTGAAGTGACTCTTCAATACATTTGTGTTCTTCAACTTCAATTTTGAGACCTTGAACTTTTTATTCAAGAGTATTGGAACGGATCTTCTCAGCCTTGAGCTCTTTTATAAGCTTGATTGCCTCCTTGATTGAAAATTATTCTATGGTCATCTCTTCTTCTTCATTGTTTGATACCTCTTGTTTAATTGGCTTGGCCATAAACAATATGCTCTCGTTGGCTTCTTCTTCGCTGTCATTGTCTTCATCGAATGATGAGCTATCTTCTTTGGAGAGAAAGCTCCTTTTGAATCCTTTATTTTTTCTTTGCTTGTTGAATTTCTTAAAGCCTTTCTTTTCTTTTGAGTTTCCATCACTTATGTTCAGACATTTTGTTGCGAAATTCCCAACCTCACCACAACTGAAACATATCAATGGAAGTCTACCCTTGAATTTTCCCTTACCAATTTTTAATTTTCTTGCAAAGTAAGAATATTCTCCATCTGAAAGACCTTCTTCATCATCTTCCTTTTCTTCACACTTGTAGGTGCAGGTTTGTGCCTTTGAAGGTTGTTTTTCCTTATCTTTTTTCTTATATGTAGTGAACGCATTTTCTAGATGCAAAGTACCATATTATTGATCAAATCTCATTTAATATGCTATGAGAACTCCATATAATTCCTCTTTGTTGAGTTTGTCGATATTTGCACTATATTCTAAGACCGATACCTTTGGGTTGAATCTCCCTGGTAATTTTCTAATAATCTTTCGTATAATAGTCTTCTTGTCAACAGGCTCTCCCAATCCTTCTAGAGTGTTGGTTATTTCATCAATGTGTTGGAAGTATGCAACAATGTTGTTATCTTCTTTCATTCTGAGTTGCTCAAAATTTTCTCTGTAGATTTGAAGCTTTTCTTCTTTGACATTTGAGTCACCTGCTTATATATTCTCAAGCTTGTCCCATACATTTTTGACAGTTTTAGAACTCGACACCTTATGATAAGAAGATTCAATAAGTCCACTGATAATAATATTCTTTTCTTTTGCATCATTTACCAAATTCTTCTTACCTTGTTCATCCGCGGTTGATCATTAAATCCATTTTGAATAGTGTCCCATACTTCGTAACCTTGCGCCAAGAGTTAGACCTCCATTATTCCTTTCCAGAGTGCATAATTATTTTCATTGAACAGAGGTACACCATTCTTGGTATGCATCATGACCTCCTTCCAGCTGTTAAACTACTATTGAAGGAACCAAGCTCTGATACCAATTGTTGGAAATACTTAGAGGGGGGATGAATGTATTCCTTTCAATTATTATCATTTTTTGTACAATGATAGAAGTGAAAAAGAGGAACACGAATGCACACATTTTTTAAGGTGGAAACCCTCTCTGGGACAAAAACCACCTGAATACTTTTCTAATAATTCTATAATATTCAACTCCAATTGAAAATAAAGCTCCAACTTCTTAGAATCTAGAAAATAATTCTTCTCCAGCTCCCACTGGATGGACACTCCAATGCCCAAGATTCTTCAGTAGTCAATTGAACGGATTCCCCAACACACAATGAGCTAAAACTCACCCTAGCACCACCCTTACACCCTAAATTTTTCACAGGCTTGAACCTGTTGGTGACTTCATGCACCAACCTAGCACCACCCTACCACCCTATAGAAGAATAAAAGAAGAATGGACTCCCGTACCAGGGAAAATGGTCCACTTTACAATGATATATAATGATGTAGAAGAATAATACACACTAGACCATAACCCCAACTGTGACACAAACACCTAATGATGATCCTAGACCTCCCGACACTGCCTCTTCAACTATTGGCAGATAGACACTTGTACAATTTTTACAATGATGCATTTACAATGACATAGTACAATGATACCTTTATAAAGACTGTATGCAGTGCTGCCCACTTGAAGACTTCATGTGGTGAACTTCTTTTTGTTGTTCTTCACCTTGATTTTTCTCTTGTCATGCTTCCCTCCGCTGCACCTTGCTTTGCTTTGCTACCCTAGAAAGTTTGGTCCTTTGCAGCCCTTGACAACACATGATATAGCTTTTTCTTGCCTTCTTGGATATCGATATTGAATCTAGTGTATCTTTGTTATTTTGGATCCCCAATATGTAATTTTCAGTTCTGTAGTAGTCCTCTGAGTCTTCCTTCCAATTCCACAGGTCTGACCCGAATTAGATTCTTTAAGAGAGATTTATGCCCAATCTCTCACAATGACCTAATTATGGACTGGTTTAGTAGAGAGAATTTGTACGACATGCCACATGTCATTGTTTCTTCATTCAGCTCCAAAATTGATACAGAGAAAACCAAAGTCTGTGTGCTATCTATCACGTTTTACATAATTCCAATCCAATACTAAGAGAGAGAGTTATGACGATTTTCCCAAGGACACTTCTTTGAGATGAAGTTCACGAGCGTGAAAAAAAACTGACTTCCACAGATCATATCTCTAAAAATATTGTGCACCTTGATCTGAATTTTTTACAAGAGCTTCCTCAAGATTTCGGCTTTGCCTCATAAAAATTTCAACTTCTGAACCTCTTAGGGTCCTGTAATTTGGTAGATTGGAAGACCAAATGACAGGGTAACATAGAACCAATATTTGGAGTCCGAGGACCTAGCCTTCCTGGACACAGAGAGGGATCTCTCTCTTAGGTGCAAAGGATGTGTTCTTTTTTCTCTAGGGTTTTGATTTTAGGCTAGTTCTTAGGTGTAGGGTTTGTTGATTTGTTTTGGATGGGTAATATGGTCAAATGTAATAAGAGGAGTAAGAGGATTTCAAAGCCATTGGGCTATGGAGCCAAGTGAAAGTCAAGAGTGTCTAAATGATGAAACAGAGTGAGCTGCAGGGCCGATTTAGCAAGGTGAATGGATCCTTAAGGTGATGTATGATGGTGTAATGAACATTAAGTTGGGGAAAAGAGTAAGAGGTCTTACACATATATAATCTGAAGCATAACTCATGAGGTAGGGCAAACCATTGATGTCATTGAACAATACTCAAACTGATAAACATATAAGATGAAGATTCCAGTGAAACATAAAAGCATTAGAACTCCTAACTTTAGAAATTCACGTTTAGATTTCGGAAAAACATACAATATTTAAACAAATAACTTAATTTATGAAGAGGGAACCCCTAAACATCATATTTCAAGCTATTGGGAACTCTGAAACAAGTTGACAAGCATGGACAAAGGGTAAGATCGAATGAGACCTCTTTGACTTAACCTAATCAATCAATGTTCCACAGAAAGGCTTCAAAATAGGGTTTTAAGAACTTCAAATAAGTAGGGCATACCATAAATCTTACTTGTAAGCTAACATACTAACCACACATGAAACAAAAAAAAAAATTGTGGACCTAAGGAGTAGCAAATAATTCCTTAAGATGGCCAAAAGAGAAAAAATGAAGGCTATAAAAAACAGGAGGACTAAGGTGCCTCAAAGAACATGTCTCAACCTATACTTTTATGTTTAATAGCAGCTAAGAAACATGAAACATAATGATAACAAAGGAAACAATAGAAAAATTAGGAAAACATCACCATTCACCAAGCTATGGAATCCTCCAGACAAGCTTCTCCATCATCCAAGCAAACAAGCCATTCATCCACTTCACAAAACCAATTTCTTCTCCAAGCTCATGAAACCATGTATATTGCTCTTCAAGCTCATCAAATGTCAACAAAATAAATATGGGCCTCATGCTCTATTTATGGAGAAAATGAGGACTAAAACCCTAAATGTGGTAGGAAAATGTCAAATATAGTCATAAATATCATTTATGCCCAAGAGACCATGCAAGACCCAAGGCGCATAATATCCCAAGAAATAAATGCTAAAATAACTATTTGCACCTAATTCTATCCTAATTTGCCTCAAAAAACTCAAAAATATCTATTTGCAATAAATGAGTGTTTTTTGTTGACTTTTGGTCCAAAACACACTAGGTAGCCTCTGTGTGTAGTGCCACTTCAACAGAAAATGGGGTCTCTTGCAACTGAGTTTTGGACCCCTTCCTGACACCGAATTTGGCTCCGTGATGGCCCGTTGGAAAGCCTGATGAGTCTAATTTCAATAAATTATTGAGTGGTTTTGATTGGATGTTATTTTCCTGTCCAAAAATAAAATCTCCTAACACTTCTTTGTGCACAGCGCTTGGTCTGAAAATGAGGCAGAAAGGTCAATTTTTTTATGTTTTTTGACCTTTTGAGGGGGTAAAAATGCTCCAAATGATCTGAAAATTGGTGAGCAGACTGTTGGTGATGTGAGAAATCCAAAAATGCAAAATTTGAGAGCTGAGGATGCACCAATTTTGTGCATATCACCTAGGGTGTTGCGCTCCTAGGGGTCAAAAATTGAAAAAAGAAAAAAGTTGTCCAGTTTGCCTCAAACTTGGTTGAGAGGTCCTTAAAGGGTTTTGATAAGCCTATGAAAAAACTTGAGTTATGTCTCCAAATTTTTTGGTATTTTACTCTCTTTGAGTGCTTTAATTTTCAATGAATTCTTTGTTTCTGATACTTCCATCTCCTTCATTGGTGTTCATACTTCTAACTTTTGTCTCACTTTTACATGCTTCTCACTTAGGCCTTCAAACTTACCATCACCTTCTTCACTAGCTTCTCTTTGGCTCTATCCTTCATTTTCAAATTCTGTTACAGCCTCATCAATTTCTTATGTTTCTCCACTTATCATCATCTTTAGTCATGTCATCACTATCTACACCATTATTGTGCTTAATGTCATGTTCAAGCCTATCTTCATTGTTTTCTTTATAATCCCCTTGGTCTTTATCTTGATCATCATCAACACCTTTTTCTGCATTTGGGAGTGATTTATTGATGTTATTACTATCATTTCCTTGTTTCATTTTCTCACTGTTTTTCTCCTTTTGACTACTATTTTCATCACACTCTTTTATGCCACCATCTTGCAAACCTTCTTGTTGCTGCTGCCTCCTTGTTCTTCATCAAAAACTGTAGTTTCCATACTATTTTCAACATTCCCACTATCCTTTTCTTGTTCTTTATTGATATTTATATTTCCTTTCTCATCACTATCCCTATCACCATCTTGACTGGATGCATTAGGAGTAAAAAAGGAAACAGGCAGGTTTCTTTGTGGAGAAAGCAAAGGTGAAGGATATGAATGAGTGGAGGAAAGTGAGTGTGAGGTGGAAAGAAAATTCTGGTGAATGGAGGCTTGACATTTTTCATACAAAAACTGGCACTCTACTTGATGAGAACTTTTAAGTTTAGGGAGGACAGAAAGAGGGATGGTGAGGGAAAAACTTTCAACAATGGAGGGCAAAGTGAAGTAGGTCTAGGAAAGGTTCAGAGCTTTTAGGAGATGGATTAGCTTGCATTAGGTGACCTTTAAGCAAATGATAACTATCCATATTTCAAACCCTACTTTAGAAGGTCAAAAAATTGATTTTATGGAGACTAGGGTTTGATCTTTTTAGGCCAAGAAATTCCTTCCTAGATTATGAAAAGAGTACTGGGAAAGGGGGAACAAGAGTTACCAACCTCACTTGACTATGTGCAGAAGAGTTGGAGGCAAAAAACATTGATTTTGGCCCTTTTTTAGAAATTTGGGACAAACCCTATCTGTGCGTAGTGCCTGCCCGACTGCACGTTAAGGTCAGGTCGGCCTACCGGAGAGCAACGCCGGGTGGAAGATGGGCCAGTCGGAGCACAGTGTCGGGTGGGAGATGGGGCACGTCAAGCCATTCTGGGCCTATGTGTAGCACCCACCTAGGTGCGTAGTGCCAGGCTCTCGGTGCATAGCACAGTGTTAAATAACATTGTCACTGCCTCCTCTGTGCGCAGCACTGAGGGCCAGGTGCATAGCGCCGAACTCGGTGCACAACGCATAATTTTTTTTTCAAACTTGCACATAAACCTTAAAAAATAATTTTCAATGGTTTTCTTCTTTTTTGCAGTGGTAAATGAGGTGTGTAAGAGGTCGAGGAGACTTCATAGTCCTTTTTGAAAAATAATTTTCATGCCCAAAACCCATTTTTATAAGGTTCATATTCGTTAATTTTTTCTCACTGTGCTTTGTGGCATTTTAGCCCTGTATGTGGTAGTTTGACATCAAAATGTTTCTTTTCTTTGCTAGAAGCCTTTTGATGTCTTCCTTCTGCTCAAAAAACACCCTTCAATCCAATTTTAAACATGTGCCTTCAAACCACCTTGAAAAATGAAACCTCTTTATGATAATTTGACACTTGCAAAAAGAAACTTTTTGAGTTCCTTTGACATATTTTCTTGGGATTCACCTTCTGTCCTATTTTCTCTTTAAAAATAGTGAACAATCTTTCAGGATGAAAACCCTAGTGTTAAGCACAGTAGTCCTTTTAGTCTTTATGTGGGCAATCATTGTGAAAAAATAGATGGCCTGTTATATCCTCATAAACCTTCTTGTAGGCAGCTTTGTAACAGTCCTATTTGTTCCTTTGATTAGTTTTCAAATGATGTATGTTCAGTGAGGGAGGTGAGCTTTCTAGAAAATTTTGTGCTTTTGATGGCCACTTCTGTGCTTGTAGGTGCCTACAAAATTTCTTCCTTTGATCACTGTCTCTTTTGAACTTGGACAACTCATTTTATCAGTAATGACCCATGTTTTCCATAGTTGCCTCTTTTGGAAATTTCTTCCCTCATGCTTGCCTCCTTGACTCTTTGAAATTTTTTGCGTCCTTTCGTTGAGAAAAAAAACCCTTGTATTGATATTCCTGGCTCTTTTTGTCCCTTTGGTGATGTGGACACAATTTTTATTTTCCAAACCCTAGAGGGAAATTTGAAACCCTAGACATGCCATCTATTGTTATAAAGGAGGCTCTTTGTCATCATTTGACGTGTTTGTCATTCTTCCCAAACTTTTAGGAGAAAAAACTGAATTTTGGCCACTTTTTGGCAACCCTGGCCAAATTTCCTCTATGCGCAGCGCCACTCCATCTGTGCGTAGCGCCACTTTGTAGAGGGAATGTGGAGGCCGTCCTAGTGTCGGAATGAGCTCCGTGATAGCGCGTTGGAAATATTGTTGAGTCCACTTTCCAAACTTTTTTTTTTTTTACCTTTGGTATCCATTTACCTATCCAAAAAATGAATTTCCCAACACTGGTCAAAAAGTGTTGAATGATGGTACAGAAATGCAGAGTGCTGGTGCATACAACTTTTGGAGGCCTTTATTAAATCCAAATTGAGCTCATGATATCTCATGGGAAAGCTATTCAAGTCTTGTTGTCTTTTGACTCATCAAGAAAGTGATTTTTGTTGAGGTATAAAAGGTGTCTTTTTAAATCCTATTTATCTCACATTAATCATCAATCCAGGTACGATTTTTTATTTCAAGAGTGTACTCAATCTGAGGCTACAATTCAATCTAAGAGTAATGCTTTCCAATATGCAATACAATGTTATAAATAAAAGAGTAAACAAATGCTTGGAAATGAAATCTAACTACAATGACATGAAATTAAATTCTCTAAATTCCAATCATTCACTCATCAATCATCAATCAAGGAAGTAGTAGTAATAACTCTTTCCTTTGGCAACTGATGTAAATGAAATCAAATAAGAACAAGACAATAAATCTAAGAACATAGGTAGCAATAACCAATGTCCTTTACATTTGATGATCTTACACTCCACACTAAACAAATTAAATGGAAACTGACTTAAATCACTAATGCTGCTAATGAAAGTAAACTAGGCAAGCTCTCAAAAGCAAAACCAAACTCTTTGCAGGTATGAAATAAAATGTAAAATAATTAACTGAAATGAACAGTAGATCTATTTTACTGGAATTGAACAGCAATAGAAATGAACAACAAACTCTATCTAATGGAATTGAGCAGCAAATTATATTGAACAACAAACTCTATCTAATGGATTTGAACAGCAAATTCTATTGAACAACAATCCGAAATGAATAGCAATCAGAACGTAATAGCAAATGGAATGGAACAGCAACTGGAATGGAACAGCAGATGATGAACAACGAAGCTTTGTTAAATCATAACAAGATAAGTTATATAGGGATCAATATTCTTGTTAAATTGGAAAGGAACGTCAATGAAATTCAACAATGCAACACACCAAGATTATAAAGCAATAAAACAATAAACTATTATACTTGAAACTGTAATGAGAATAAATGAAAACCATCACACAACTATAATCGAAAGATAATAATACAAAAGATCAAGTGGATCCACCAAGTTCGGGCCCTTAGCTGCTAGGGAAACACCGCTAAGATACTCCAGAGTCAAGTGATGGAACGACAACTAAATCATGTATTAATCATGCATAATAGCGTTTACAAACAGTCACTCTTTGCTTGAATCACGAGATTCAATGAAATTATAGAATTACAAAAGAAGTTTCAATGATAATCCCCCCGTTTGATTTCTACAGGTGCTGCCTTTTATAACAACTTAGCGGACAATACAAGAAACAAAGATAAATTTTGAACAGCGATCCCTTAGGATCGAAAGATCCTGAGGGATTCGCTCTATTTTCCTCTTTTAGCTAACTCTTCGTCTTCTTGTGTTGTAGCCGTGCTATTCCTTGCCTTCCTTTAACTATGCGTTCTGATTTCATCCTTCTTGTCTGGATACGGCCCTTTGCTGGAGGAACAACAATTACTCCTGCTTTAGCTTTGCCTTTCGAATGGTGGTTTCCCACTTCATTTGTTTCCTGTTTAAAACAAAAGACAATCTTTAGCCAATTTCACAATAAACATTAATCTTTGCAATTCTATCATAATCCTTCAATATATCATCTTTCTAGAAAAAAAAGAGTTATGTTTAAAGGAAAAAGATAAATAAATACATGGTGAATTCATACCTTTTCCAATGTTCAACACACCCCCCTGCTTACCCTTTTTCATGTCCTCATGAAAACCATAGTTTACATGTAAAGAAGTTAGAGAATAGGCTGGAGACGGTTTTTCATTAAGAGGTCTAAAACC
This sequence comes from Pinus albicaulis, assembly GCA_034641835.2. Classification (NCBI taxonomy): domain Eukaryota; kingdom Viridiplantae; phylum Streptophyta; class Pinopsida; order Pinales; family Pinaceae; genus Pinus; species Pinus albicaulis. Next base: position 594,593,017 of record CM076576.1, read on the forward strand.
ATGATTTGTAGCTAAAGCTTCAAAGATATTCCTTGTCTGTCCTTCAAGTAATTCATATTTGGCCTTATAGTCTACTGTAGGATACCAGATAACAGGGTTACAATATCTACAACCTAGCCAATACGGGCCTTCCCTCAAGATGAGGTTACTATAGATAACCAGGCCGTTGGAAGCTAACTCAAAAATTTTGTAATTGAATGGCTCTCTGTCTTGAATATTCCAATTGGAATTCTTCCATCAGAGTTTAGCTGCTACTATGGCCTAGTCTCTGATGGATAGAAAATATTCTACCCCATCCAGGATAATTGCTTTGTATATGGGTCCCAATGTTTGGATCACACCCTCCTTTGTCATTAAGCTTTTTTGCCAAGCCCACAATTGTAATGGGTGTCTTGGTTCACGCCTAACTCAAAGGTCTAACCCATTTTCTTGGCTCTAAAAAGTGTTATAGGCCTTGAACCATTTTAACTGGTTAACAGAAAATGAAATGAATGCTTGAAATTGGATATTGCACACAAAAGGGTTGGGATTTGTCTCCACTTCCTCAGCTAATATAAATTGTGCAAATAAAATTCACAGAGTAGATGCTAGAATTTTACTCCATAGAGTTTGGAGTAGCTTATAAAATCACCTACAATTTCTAATTCTGTAGGTTTTCCTGCCTTAACAGCCTTAATTTTTAACTGCAAATATCTTTCTAATAAAAACAAAGCATAATTTTTGGCAGGGCACCTACATGCTAGGACATCTGTGTATAAAGAACATAGAGTAACCATCTAATTCCTAACCATTTTTAATCTATTCCTTACCTTCTCAAATTTCTCTTCTGCCTTTCGACATCTATCGAAAGCTTCTGCCTCTGATGCATTGATGTCCTTTAATTGCTGTTGTAACTGTTGGTATTTATTTTTGGGAACAGTCTCTTCTTCAAGCTTTTCCCTAGCCCTCTGAGCCTGTGCGAGATCTTCTTGGAGTTTTGCTATACCAGGGTCTTTTATCAAAAATTTTTTGGGTTGAAGATCCACCTAGGTTTTCTTATTACAATGTCGAGTGCCTAGAATCTTTGTCTCTTTTTTGGCCATACTGCTAGAGGATAATGCCTCGGTTTGAACATATTTTTCACAGACCTGTACATTTTCAGTTTGGGCAAATGTGTCCATAACAACTTCATGTTGTTCATTGTTATCCTAAATGAATATGGGCTTGGTTTGAGTCTCCATGGCCCTTGTATTATGGGGTTCCATTTGGATGGTTGCATTCTTTGTTTTCAGGGTTATTTTAGAGACTTTGCCCTTTTTTAGCACCCTAATCCTCTGCCTGAGTTGTTTTACTAGTTTTTGGAGCTTTTGTCATTCCCTCCACAGCTTCTCAAGTTCATTTGTCTTCTTCTTCTTCTTCTTGGAAGGAACAGCTGTTCCTTTTTCTGTATTTGGTTGCTCAACTAGGGTTTTCTCTCCAGTGGCCATGCCTTCGCCCAAGCTTGCTTCTATGTTTTCTGTTTGGGACACTTCCGTAGTGTTCCCATGCTCCTGGCTACATTCCTCGAGGGAAGTAACCCTATATGGTTCAGTTGTTCCCTGAGGGTTTTCTTTTTGGAACACTTCTTCAGTGTTCACATTCTTTTGGCTACATTCCTCAGGGGGAGTAACCCTAGTTGGTTCTATTGTTCCTTGAGGGTTTTCTTCATCAGGCATTTCCTCGGCCGTATCTTTTTCGGTAACAGCTTGTTCCTGCAATTTTTCTATCTCAATGTTGAGGTTAAGCGGACTGTGAGGTTATATATATTCACTCATATTGGCCAAAAATTGGGCCAATTAGTCCTCCTGCAATGGACTCTATGGTGGACTTTCAATGGAGGTTTCAGGAGGTTCTGCTTCCTCTCCTTCATATTCACTGGTGTGATTACTTTCTTCCTCTTCGCCGGTGTGGTGACTTATTTATTCTTCACTGGTATGGTGACTTCCTTCTTCTCCACTGGTGTGGTGACTTTCTTCTTCTTCCTGATTTCCTTCTTCTTCACCAGTGTGGTGACTTCCTTCTTCGAGTTGTAGGGTTTTTTCATCTTCCGAATTGGGAAATTCTAAGGGTTGGCTACTACTACCCTAAAGACTTCCTATCATTCCCCTACTTCTCCTTAACCTGGAGGACTGTCTGCACTTTAAAGGTTTTGTTGTTGTGCTAGTAACTCTTTTACGTTTTGGGGCAGGTAGGGTTGTTCCTCCGTCAATTGAGAATATCAATTCTTTCCAACTAGTCTACTGTTGGGTAAGGCTGTAACTCACGATTAATTGGATTAAACAATTGTGGCTTACCACCGTCTCTATATGACGGGATTTTCTTATGCTCTGGCCAACATCATGCAATAATAAATTTAAATATGTAGGCAAATTTACGGCACATTTCTGTTTTAATACTGCTAATAACTTAAGGTGGTGTGGTCTTACCACATCCTTTCTTCCATCGCATGTAATGTAGCTTTGTACTACTTTCGCCAGTTCTGTCCATGGTTCTCCCAAAGTTGCCAGCTGGACTCCTTTTCCTTTGACGACCAAGGTCCGCCCTTCATCCCGAAATATGTTCATGGCTTCTTGAAGTGTCACTTTTTTATGGGTCCATATGGGTCCTTCTGCTGGTAGACCAGATACCTTGGCGATTATTGCATCTATTACTGCTATTTTCCTTCCTCTTACCATGGAATAGCCTTCTTGCAAGTTTTGCATAAATTCAATGGCCACCATTTCATGAGGTTGATGCAGTTGTGTGAGGTAGGTAATCCATCCTAATCTCTCCAGAATTTCCCGTGCAGCGTTGGAAACTACTAGCACCTTTGTCTCACTACGTACTGCTCGTCCTCCCATTCTGTTTGCACACTATTAATTCTTCAAAAATACATAGAAATGGTAATGGAACAACACCTTGTGTATATCGGCACAATACCGTTAAACTCTTGTTGTTTCCAAGAATTTGATGAAAATAGGGATTCGACCCACATGCAGGCATATTTAAAAGGCATCCGCGCCCCCCCTGAAAGATGACAGGTCGCCCTTGACTGGAAAATAGAAGAGCAGCATACTACATAGGAATTGTACAACATGAAAAGGCATACATACTTATGATATGATCAAGAAATTATCGCATTACTGAAATTGATGCATATTTTGAAATCGTGAGTAGATATGGAAATGTTTATGTAATGATTCGAAAATAAAGGAAAAGGACAGCTGATGTGAAAAAAGTACTTATGCGGTCATTATCCATATAAACCATTATGATCGATTTATAAATAAATTTCATGAATAAGAGGTTCTGAACAAAGGGTTTAGGAGCATACTCTCATTTTATATTAGATAAAGATATAAGAAAAGGGTTTATCATTACTATTGATTTGTGAAAAATGTGACTCCAATACCATCAGCAGAGCTCTGTTGCCCACAGGTGTCTATAACTTGGACAAAGTTTCTTTCTCACCCTTGGAACCATTATCCTTTATTTATGCCTAGGGAAGTGCTATGTGATGTCATGATGGAGGCCATTGTGCTGGCTTGGGAACCAGATGAATCACAATGCCATTCACCAAGAAGGAGTGAAAGGTGGGCAGGCCAGCTCATGATGAGACCTCTTATTCCAAGGACTTTTTATTTTTCTGAGTTGTCCATTGGATCATATCCCTAGTGTGGTGGCCATAATGGGAATGCCACTTCACTGCTCCCTTATTATCATGGTAGGCTGGCTCTTGATGAGACACCCTATCCTCCATCTACCATATCATAGAATTGTTAGTAATCATATAGAGATTTTTTTACTTCTTTTTTTCATGTAGCACTTCCCTATTTAGGTATAGAGGATGGCTCAACACTCCTTAAGAGTAGGGATGGTGGAAGAAGTCTGAACATCTCAATAGAGAAAGTACGCCCTTATTCTTATTCAATAAATAAAAATCAAAGAGAGTTATGAAGATTTAGGGAAGAACCAACATGATAAAGATAACCGATCATATTAATTTTAGTGAAAATAAAGACAACAAAGTGATAGATGGTTGTGTCCTTTCCTTTTCTTATAACTACAAAAAAATTTCTTAAAAATTACAATTTCTCTTGATTTTCTGATTCTAGTAACCTCTAATTTTTGTATCCTTGCATAAATTATGTGTTTTCCTTTAAAATATTCATGAAGAATTCACAAAAATTCTCAAAATTTTGTTCTAAAACAAGAAAAATGCACTCAAAAAGTGTTGTTCCTTCGATGGAACAGCTATTGTTCCTTAAGAGGAACAACAAAAACAATCTGCGAAAATGGTGTTCCTTGTTGTTCCTTTTGAAGGGAACAGCAGAAACAATCGGAAAAAAAAATGTTGTTTCTTTTGAAAGGAACAGAAAAAACAATCCATGGAAATTTTGTTCCTTTGAAAAAGGACAACAAAAACAATCGGCAAAAAAACATGTTGTTCCTTTTGAAAGGAACAGCAAAAACAAGTGGGAAAAATGTTGTTCCTTTGGAAAGGAACAGCAAAAACAGACGACAAAAACTATTGTTCGTTTGGAAAGGAACAACAAAAACATGTAGAAAAAACTGTTGTTCCTTTTGAAAGGAACAGCAAAAACAAGCGGCAAAAATTGTTGTTCCTTCGGAAAGGAACAAAAAAAACACGCGGCAAAAATGATGTTCCATTTGAAAGGAACAGCAAAAACAAGTGGCAAAAACTGTTGTTCCTTCGGAAAGGAACAACAAAAAAACGCAGGAAAAGTGTTGTTCCTTTTGAAAGGAATAGAAAAAATAATCAATGTAAATGTTGTTCCTTTTGAAAGGAACTGCAAAAATAAACACACAAACGCGTTGTTTCTTGAGAGGAACGGCTGCTGTTCCTTAAGAGGAACAATAGTTGTTCCTTAAAAAGAACATATTGAGAAATAAAATTTATAAAAAAAACAATAAAAGTAAAAAGAAAAGCTTATGTACAAGTTTCAAAATAAACGAATTATTCAGTGGATGGGTGTTGAGCAGGAGTTATCTCCCTCAGCAAGAATCTGCATGGTAGAATCTTCCCGTAATTGCTAGTAAAAGGATTCCCGATTAAGCGGTTTATGGTAAAGTCATACTCGATGACCGTTTGCTTTGAAAGAATGTCTAGATTCATCACTGGTAGTCAATGTGATGGTGCCATTGTCATGCACTGTCTGTATCTCATAGGGTCTAAGCCATCGTGTATGGAGTTTTCCTGGGAAATCCTGAAACCTGGAGTCATATAGGAGTGCCCAATCTTCTTCGTGGAAGATCTTCTCTTTAATGAGGGCGTCGTGCCATTTTTCTCTCTACTGTTGAATTAATGTAGTGTGTTGGAGAGAAAAGAGCCTAATTTCGTCTAACTCATTGATTTTCTATAATCTTCTGACTTGGGCTTCATTTAAGTCCAAACCCACCTCCTGGGTTGTTCTTAATGTTTAAATTTCAAATTCTATTAGAAAGATGGGTTCTTTTCCAAATACTAATAGATATGGTGAATACCCAGTGGTATTTCTCCATGTTGTTTGGTACACCCAAAAGGCTTCTGAAAATCTTAAAGCCCAGTCATGCCGGTGTGATGCAATTGTTTTTGTCAGTATAAATTATATCACCTTATTTGTGCTCTCTACCTGGCCATTTTCCTGTGGGTGGTATGGGGTCGTGATTTTGTGCTAAATGTGGTATTTTTTTAATGTTGCACCGATTTTATTACCTACAAATTGTGGTCCTCCATCTATAATTACATCCCTAGTGAGGCCATATCACACAAATATTTGGAAAAGGAACTGTATTACAGAGTCTTTTGTAGCTCTTGGAAGTGCTTCTGCTTCAACCCATTTAGTAACATACTCTATTGCAACTAGTATATATGTTCTATGATTTGATGGTGGGTTACTAGGACCAACAAAATCGAGCGCCCAACACTCAAATGGCTCGATTACTAACTGTGGGTTCAAAGGCATTTCATCGGACTGTCCAGGGCGTCCTGCCCTTTGGCAACTATCACAGGCTTTTACAAAAATTTTAGCATCTTTAAAAATTGTAGGGCAGTAATAGCCTGTTTGTAAAACCTTCTGACCAGTCCTGGGATTTGCGAAATGTCCGCCACATGGCCCATTGTGGCATGCTTTTAGGATGTCAAATATTTCGTCTTCTCGAACGCATCTTCTGATGTGCATATCTGCTCCGGTATGAAATAGGTAACCCCCAATCCAAGAGAATCGGGTGCTGCGCTGGACTATCTATTTTCGTTCATTGGGCGTTAGATGCTTAGGTAATATACCTACTGCTAAATAATTTGCAACATCAGCATACCATGGGGTTCTGGCAGTAACAGCAAACAAATGTTCATCTGGGAACTGATCTTTGACTTTTTCTACATCTGTTGGTTTTGGCATTCGTGAGAGAAAATAAGCTACATGATTCTCTTTTCCTGGTCGATCCTTTATTGTGATGTCAAATTCCTGCAATAGAATCAACCATCTTGTTACTCTACCATTTGTAGCAGGTTTATTTGCTAAAAATTTTATGGCAGAGTGATCTGTATATAAAACTACAGGATGCCCAGTTATATAATCTCTAAATTTATTTACAGCATGTATTACAGCTAAAAATTATTTCTCAGTCACAGTGTAGTTTAATTCAATAGGAGATAGATTCTTGCTAATTTAATAAATTGAATATGGTTTTTTATCTTCTTCCTGCCCAAGGACTGCTCCAATAGCTGTGTCTGAGGCATCAGATGAAATTTGGAATGGCAAACCCCAATTTGGGCCCCTTAGCACTCGGGTTGTTGATAGAAGCTTTTTTAGATCCTCAAAAGCATGGTCACATTTATCTGTCCAATTAAAATCAACATTCCCTGTTAGTGCGTATAGAGGTGCAGCTATTTGAGAATAATGCTCTATAAATCTTCTATAATAACCAGAAAATCCGAGAAATCTATGTACCTCTGTTTGTGTGGTGGGAGTAGGCATTAACAAAAGTATCTTAATTTTAGCTGGATCTACCTGTATTCTAGCTACTGAGATATAATGACCCAAGATGAGTCCCTCGGTCATCATTATGTGGCACTTCTCATGGCTTAAGCAGAGTCTGGTGTCAATACACCTTTGCAACACATTTTCCAATGCTTCTAATGTTGGCTCAAAATCATCTCCATAAGGTGTAAAATCATCCATATATACTTCGAGCCCTTCATTTATTATATCTGAAAAGATGCTGAGAATGGCCCTCTGAAATGTAGCAGGGGTGTTGCATAGACCAAAGGGTAAAACCCTGTAAGCAAATGTCCCCTAAGGAAAGGTAAAAGTAGTCTTATCTTGGTCTTCAGGGTCAATCTGAATCTGATTGTATCCACTGAAGCCATCTAAGAAAGAGAATAATTTCTTCCCTGCCAATGTATCTAATACTTGGTCAATGAAAGGAAGGGGAAAGTGGTCTTTCTGGGTTGCTTTGTTTAGTTCTATGTAGTCTACACATATCCTCCACTTCCCATTCTTTTTTGGCACCACTACTAGTGGAGAGACCCACTTGCTATCAGATACTGGATAAACAAAGTTGACATCCAAATTTTTTTGTAATTCAGCTTTCACAATATTCTTAAGGTGAGGGTTTAATCTTTGTTGGGGTTGGTGAATGGGTCTAGCATCTTTTTCTGTATAAATGTGGTGCATACATAACTGGGGATCAATTCCTTTCATGTCTGGGTAATCCCATGAAAAGGCTCCCTTATATTTTTTTAGTAGTTGGACCAACTCCTCTTCTTGTTCAGCACTCAGATTTTTGTTAATGTTCAACGTTTTTCCTGGCTCAATCTCTATAGTTTTTCTATTGTAAACAGAAGTGGTAGGTATTGATTTTTCTTGGATGTCTTTCAGGGGATCTTATTCATTATCAAATTCTGCCTTGATCATGTGACATTGCAAATGGGATCTAATTTTTGGTTGGTTGATAAAACTGTTAATGATGTCATCCTCTGTTTGATCTTTAAAGTCGAGGGCATCTTCTATGGTAAGTGGTGATCTAATTTTTTATATGAGATATGATACAGGTTGTCTCTTTGTTTTTATTATTGTTAGGCTTGGCTGGGATGGAGGGTATAAAGCTAAGTTCTTGACATAACTCCCTCTATTTATAGTCATGCTGCCTTTCCAGTAGCCAATATAGGCATCAGCAGTTGCCAACCAAGGTCTACCTAAGATCAAAGGGTGACCGTCTAGCCGGTTTTTTGGGTTGATAATCAAGAATTCAGTAGGATATTCCCAGGAGTCTACAGATACCATTACATCATGTATTGTGCCTTCTGGCTTGACTACTGATCAGTTAGCCAGTTCCAATAAGGTTGTTGTTGGATCTAATGATGTAATGCCAATTTTTTGACAAGTGGTGGTTGTTAGTATATTAATTGCAGCTCCCAAATCAACTAAGGAATTTGGAAATGATTGTCCACTGATTTTCACCGTAACTATAGGGTTTCCTGAGTCCTCATACTTTACAGGTGCTTCCATTACTGATAGTAAGTCAGATAGAGTGCCGACTACTTGGAAAGTTGGGTTAGTTGTTGTTCTCCTCTTTGGCTTCTTTATACATATTTCTTTGATGGTTTTTGCATAAATGGGAATGTCTTGGATAGCTTCGAGGAGTGGGATTTTTATACACAAAATTTTTCAGTTCTCCCATAAGATCAAAATCAGGATGTTCTATTGGACGAGGCATGATTAATCGTTCTGGGAATGGTGGAGAAAAGGTTGTTACTTGTTCATGAGTTTGTTGTATAACCACATTCTCCTTTTGGAGTGTTTGTTCTGAAGGTAACGGATTTTCAACTTGAACATTTTTGTCTCCCTCTGATTCTATTATGCGCCCAGACCTTAGTTGAAGGTCGTTGCACTCCCTTAACTTGGTTTCTAGTTCTGGTGCTTCGATTATTTGAATAGATTAAACCAGTCTATTATTAGGGTTTGGGTTGGGTTGGGCTGGGAGTTGCGGTCTTAGGCTGGTCTGGGGATTTTGTTGTAATGTATATGGTGTTGGCAGTGTAGGTGGAGGGAGAGGAATCATTCTAGCTAGTCGATTCATAGATCTTTGCCAATTCGACTGCCAGGTTTGACTCTACGAGGTGGAGGGGGACATTTGTGTTGGATGTGTATTATTTTTCCAAAATGGTGAAAAATAAGGAAAATTTGGCCAATTGGTTTGATTTGTTTGATTTGGCCATGGTGGTGTAGGAAATGGATGCTGTGGCCAACTGGGAAAGGGTGGCTGATTTTGCCACATTCCATTATATTGCTGAGCATTATACTTAGGAGACTGAAAAGAAGAGGATGTATCAATGGGCATACCTGTTTGTCGTGGTTGCCATTGACGGTGCTGATTGAGTAGATATATTGTTTCTGTTTCTTCTTCTGCTTCTTTGTAAACTTCTTTCAATCCTAGGAGTGAGGGGCAACTTTCTGTTGAGTGATATTTCGTGTAGATGGCATAGACTTGGACTGTATCCAACGGGCACTCTTTATGGCTATGTTTCTTTCTTCATCTAGGGCAGAATATTGCTAAATTTTGTTCTGCTTTTGCTTTCTTTTGTTTAGCTTGCATGATATCAAGCTGCGTTGTCAAAGTCCCTAGAATATCAGTTTTGAAATCTTCTAGTAGATTGCCAATTTCTGTGCGGGTTATACCTCCACCAGAGGTCTTGCTATCCCTTGTGGTCATGTCATGTTCTGCTGGTTTTAGTCTTGTGCTACCTCTTGAACTCCTGATACATAAATTAATAATGTCAGCAAAATTTCCTGATATATATCACCTTTTCCCATGATTTTTAATGTTTCCACCCATTTTTCCTTCATCCCTTTAATTAATGTAGTTTTTAACACATTATCAAGTAAGGGTAAAGATGCATAGGGTGATCTCTGGAGGTTGTATTGAAAGCGTTCTACATATTCCTCGAGTGTTTCATTAGGTTTTGTTGTCATCTAAAATATTTCATCTTTTAATTCCCTGGACCTACAATAATCCTGATATTTCTTTAGAAAAGCAGCTTTCATCTGATCCCAGTCATTTATAACACCTCCACCTAACCCCATAAACCATCGTAGAGCTGCTCCTTTTAATATGGAAGGAAATAATTTTAACTTTTGGGGATCGGTGGTATAGTCATACCCTCTGCATAATACATCGAATCCAAACATAAATGCATCTGGATCTTCCGATGTTAAGCCATGGAATGTATGAATATGCTGAAGAGGAATGGCCTTCATAGGTGCATTAACTGCAGTGTCCACAATGGGATATTGCAGTGTGGAAGTTTGTTGAGGTGGTTGCTGGTTGTGGGCCATTTGATCCAATATGTGCCAATATCCTTATGGGATTTCTAGGGAATTATTCCTAGGCTGACTAGAAGGAGTAGGAATGACCTTGACAACACTTCCTTGGTCTGGAAAAATGAGTGTTCCTTGCTGACCTACTATATGAGGAGATTCAGGTCCTTTAGCTTTGTTTTGAATGATGTTGACAACACTTCCCTTATCTGGGCTGCTCACTGTTTGGATTACTTCAAGAGGAGATTTTGGTTCTTCTGTTTCCCCTGTTTCTCCTCCTCCTTCACAGAGATTACTAGAGTTCCCTTGTTGCAGAGAAATCAGGCGATAATTCTCAATTTCTTGGGAATCTTGCTCAATTTCTTCTGTTTGGCTATACACCTCAGCAAAGGCTACAGATGGTGACTCTATGGCCTGAAGGGAGCTAGTAGGTTGTCTAGAAGTAACTTTTCTAGGTCCTAATGATGGCTGAGATTCAGCTTTCTTAAGGATTTCGTCGATGAAATTTGTTCGCCCAAGGGTTACCGGTCCCTTAGGTTTTTCAGGTTTAGGAGGAATTTTGTTCTGTTTAGATTTTCTAGTCATTCAAAAAAACACAAGCATTCATTCCTACTTAAAAATTTCACTCAATTCTATTGTGAAGTGGGCCAATGAATGAGCATGTTCCTCGCTCGGTACGTAGGTTCTTACCTTCCGTTTCTAATACCTAGCTATTCCCTAGCAGAGAAAATCAAATGTACATTGCTCTTTCCTAAATAGCTACACTCTCCCTAGAAACGGCGCCAAAATGTTGAGGTATAAAAGGTGTCTTTTTAAATCCTATTTATCTCACATTAATCATCAATCCAAGTGCGATTTTTTATTTCAAGAGTGTACTCAGTCTGAGGCTGCAATTCAATCTAAGAGTAATTCTTTCCAATATGCAGTATAGTGTTATCAATACAAGAGTAAATGGATGCTTGGAAATGAAATCTAACTACATTGACATGAAATTAAATTCTTTGAAATCCAATTATTATCTCATCAATCATCAGTCAAGGAGGTAGCAGTAATAACTCTTTCCTTTGGCAACTGATGTAAATGAAATCAAATAAGAACAAGACAATCAATCTGAGAATGTAGGTAGCAATAACCAATGTCCTTTACAACTGATGATCTTACACTCCACACTAAAGAAATTAAATGGAAACAGACTTAAATCACTAATGCTGCTAATGAAAGTAAACTAGGAAAGCTCTCAAAAGCAAAACCAAACTCTTTGCAGGTATGAAATAAACTGTAAACTAATTAACTAAAATGAACAACAGATCTATTTTAATGGAATTGAACAGCAATAGAAATGAACAACAAACTCTATCTAATGAAATTGAACAGCAAATTCTATTGAACAACAAACTCTATCTAATGGATTTGAACATCAAATTCTATTGAACAACAATCCGAAATGAACAGCAATTAGAACAGAACAACAAATGGAATGGAACAATAGCTAGAATGGAACAGAAGATGCTGAACAACAAAGCTCTGTTAAATCATAACAAGATAAGTTATACAAGGATCAAGATTCTTGTTAAATTGGAAAGGAACGTCAACGCAATTCAACAATGCAACACACCAAGATTATAAAGCGATAAAAGAGTAAACTATTATACTTGAAACTGTAATGAGAATAAATGCAAACCGTCACACAACTATAATCGAAAGATAATAATACAAAAGAGAAAGTGGATCCACCAGGGCCGGGCCCTTAGCCACTATGGAAACACTGTTGAGCTACTCCAGAGTCAAGTGATGGAACGGCAACTAAATCATGTATTAATCATGCATAACAGTGTTTACAAATAGTCACTCTCTGCTTGAATCACAAGAGTCAATGACGTTATAGAATTACAAAAGAAGTTTCAATGATAATACCCCCGTCTGATTTCTACAGGTGCTACCTTTTATAACAACTCGGCAGACAATACAAGAAAAAAAGATAAACTTTGAACAGCGATCCCTTAGGATCAAAATATCCTGAGGGATTCACTTTATTTTCCTCTTTTAGCAAACGCTTCGTCTTCATGTGTTGTTCCTTGCCTTCCTTTAACTATGCATTCTGATTTCATCCTTCTTGTCTGGATAAGACCCTTTGCTGGAGGAGCAGCAGTTACTCCTGCTTTAGCTTTTCCTTTCAAATTGTGGTTTCCCACTTCATTTGTTTCCTGTTTAGAATAAAAGACAATCTTTAGCCAATTTCACAATAAAAATTAATCTTTGCAATTCTATCATAATCCTTCAATATATCATCTTTCTAGAATAAAAAGAGTTATGTTTAAAGGAAAAATATAAATAAATACATGGTGAATTCATACCTTTTCCAATGCTCAACAATTTGGACACTCTAGCTGTGAGAAAACCGTATTTTCCCAAGGTCACTCCAGCAGTGCAAAAATTCTCCTGCAACACCTGTGTTTTTTATATTTCTCCCAAAAAATGATACCTGTGTAAAAAATAAAGGAGGTTTTTCTTCTTGGGCCTATATTGGACAAAGAACTCTCTCACTTTTGTCAAATTTCTCTCTGTTTGGTCAGAAACATAGTTGGAAGCAAAACTGGCCCTAGGTGTGACACATGGCTTGTCTCTTGGAATGAATTCTTGGAAAATGATGGAGGCATGATGTTTATGAGCTGTTATGGACTTATTCTTGCTTACATGGTATATCAAATGAATCCTTTTCTCTTGTGCCTCTTTTTCATATCAAACCCTAGCTTAGTTGGAAGAGGAATTTAGGGTTTGGGGTAGGGGATTTAGGACTGCCTTGTAGAGGGAGGGAAATGAAGGGTTTAAGGGTTGTCTAAATTCTTGGGAAAATTTTGGGGGATAGGGATAGATGTTAGGGAGCAAGGGAAGGTGGAATTTCAAGGATTGAGTGAGGGGAAGGGTTCCAAAAGAGAAAAACATAGGCCTAGTCTTAAAACGTGTCAAATTGTGGCCATAGACTAGGTTTTATAGAAAAATGATGAATTTGAGGGATAGGAGTGATAGGAAATTTTTATGAAGGTATATTAAGGAGAGGAGGAGGTGTAAGAGTATCAAGATACAAGCCTTGTTTATGATTAACCATGGATGTCATGAAACCAAGAAAAAATGCCCTTAAAAACCCTAGATGGACAATGGAGGAATTTAGGCAAAACAAAATAGAGGGTTGAGGCCAAAGGTGACACAAAAAAGACAAACTGAGTGATATGAGCCCATGATGGGTCTTCTAGGATGGGTGAGCTGAGCATTGACATGATGGGATGATGAAATAGTGAAAAATTTATCTTAAGGATAATGAAGGTAGTGAGATTTCTAGAACTCACAATGTTAATGAACTTTGTTTCTAGAAATATGGAACCGATACTTAGTCATCTTCGGATAGTGAAAATTATGGATGACTAACAGTGGCTCCACTTGGGGAGGGTAGCTCCTTTTCAGGAGGTGTCCAAAACTTTAGATTTCTGGCTTTATGAAGACCAGTGCCTCATCCATTGGGTAGATTTTTACATCTTTCTCTTGCTGATGCTTGCTCAAAGCTTATGATCTCAATAATTTGAAAGAAATGATTAGCTTAAATCCCTCTCTACCTACCCAACCTACTTGTCTAACAATTTTTCTTCTTTAGGTGCATTTGGACTAGCAACCTTGACATTGTTTGTTTTTTAAAGCAAAATAAACTATCTACTTCGACCTTATGTCTTCCTAGAGCTCAGACTAGGATAATGAACTACTTTGATTCTCTACCTATACTATTCAACTGTCAAGGTTAAATTATTTGACAGGATTTATTCACTAGGCTACAGACATGAAATTGAAAACATGGCTAAATCAGGATTAGACAATCTGATTTACCAAGGGTTTGTGGCATAAAATCAAGCTACACACAAATGTTTTTTTTGTAAAAAATAAGACTTTAGAAAAATCAGGGCTAGGATACATTGTTTGCTACTCATCCCTATTTTTATCTTTGGTTCTATTTTAGGCATGTGGAACCAATAGCTTTCTACCTAATCTAACTCTTGACAAGTCAAGCTTGAATAATTTGACCCATTATCTTTCACTAACTTATCAACAATAAATTTAAAACATGCTTTAGCCATGATTAGGCTAGATGACTGAAACAAGACTCCTTTAAGCACTAGTAGTGGTATTTAGACTTACACACTTTAAGTAGTTCTATTTTTTAGGTATGGGGCTTTACCTCTTTTTTCAAATTTTCCCTCTTTTTTCATCTTTTCTCTATTTTTTTATTTTCAAAACAATCTATAACTAAAATATGCTCAAAGGCTGAGCTTATTTTTCATGCCTATCTATCCTAATCTAATTTATACATGATATATACATTCATTTGGTGAACTCTCTTTTCCAATACAACCAATCAAGCATATGATTGCATGAGGGATCTTGGGTCAAGTCTTTGAGGGTGATGACAAAATTAAAAGGCCACTTCCACCTCACTTGTTTTCGAGCAGTAATGCTTAAATTTTTTCTCACAATTTGCAACAAAATGTTCTTGCAGAACACACTCCTCCTTTATATTTCTCAAGGAAAACAACAAATGGATCTTGGAATAATACCTAATCTAGAGGATTTGAGCCATAAAATTCATTCAGGACTACTCCTTCTTCCATGCAGCTATGCTTGGGACTCTTTTGGGAAAGAAACTCCATCTCTTCCTCATGATCTTCTTAATTGGTAGATTCATCATATATGGCAATTTTATCCTCTAACAAACTTGATGTGATTTTATAGAGTGAGCTGAGCTCTGTGTGAAAACCACCATGTTGATGAGTAGGAGCATTCCTTGGCAAAAAATCTTCTTGAGAAATAAGTGTAGAAACTTTCCTATGATCATTAATTTCCATTCTTTCATCTGTAATTTGTAGTTCAAAGGAACTTGGTGGCTGCAAATCTGGAGTTAAGGAGGATTCCATGTTCCAAATGATTTCCTCAACCATTTCAGGAGAAGGCTTCTCATTGACAACTTTCTAAACAAGTTCCTCATCCTCCTCAACCTCAACATCAAAGATGAAAGACTACTGATTTCCAATTATGTGAAAGTTATTTCTGATGTACTGAAGTGAAGTAGAGCAAAGAGTCAGAGACTCCTCACTTACTTCTAAACTTTCAAGGCTTTCCTCATTAGTGTCATAGGTGACCTGTATTGGCTGCTTACTTTTTTAAAGCTGATGATAGTGAACTTCATCCCACAAATCAACTGTTGATTGATCTGCAAGGTTAGTTTATGTTTGGAGGACATCATCATCAATCTAATAAAACTTTGGAAAATTATCAACATAAGAAACATCACCAATCAAACATATTGGATTGTCAAATTGTTTCTCTTTGAATTGATTTACAAGTTCACTTTCTAACTTATGGTAGACAAGATTAGCAGGAGAATGAACCAAAATTTTTTGTTCATATGAGGGTTTAGAGGCTGTTTGCATGTTTAGACGCTGGTATATTTCTTCTTCAGTTAAAAAAGGAGGCATTTTTCTTTCTCTTTGGAAATAATTGCAGCATTCCTCTTTCTCTTGTGAAAGCTGATTAGGAGGCTGAATGTCTTCTTGAGCCTCACCTAGAAGAGATGATGAATCATCACTTGTGTTTTTAGTGAGATCCTAAGGGTTATCTTTCATTCCCCGATTTATTTCATCCTCAACCAATTCTTCTTGATTTTTGTGAGAGTTAGATTGAGCATGGGTTTCATGAATAATTGCTAAGAGATCTTCAGGATGCAAATTTCCGTTCAAAATACGAAATGAATTAAAGCATAAGGGTAGAGATCCTAAAGGTTTTTATTCCTCCTCCATTTCATATTTTATTTCATCCTCAACCAAATTTTCTTGATTTATGTGAGAGTTAACTTGAGCATGGGTTTCCTGAATAGCTACTAAGAGATCTTTAGGATGAAAAATTCCCTTCAAAATATGAAATGAATTAAAGCATAAGGGAAAAGATCCTAAGGGTTTTGATTCCTCCTTCATTTTAGATTTTATTTCATCCTCGACCAAATTTTCTTGATTTATGTGAGAGTTAACTTGAGCATGGGTTTCCTGAATAGCTGCTAAGAGATCTTCAGGATGCAAATTTCCTTTCAAAATATGGAATGAATTAAAGCATAAGGGTAGATATCCTAAAGGTTTTGACTCTTCCTCCATTTCAAATTTTGTGATTTCAAGATGGCTGATTGATTCTTTAGAGCACTCCTCTCTGTTTTTGTTTTCAACTTGCTCGTAATGCTCTCTTAATGGTGAAGCACAAGATGTAGGAAAGTAACTAGTACCTACTTGGAAACCTTCTTCACTCTCTTCTTTGCAGTCTTTCTCATCATGTATATTTTGTTTGTTTCTCTTGTCTTGTAGTGATTTAGTTTTTTCTTCCCAAGGAAAAAGTGTAGTTTGTTTTGAATAAGCAGCACCAACCTTAACCTTGAATTTTTCTCCTTTCCTGTCAAGTAGATGCATTATTCTGCTTAATGTATCTACCAGTCTCTCTAGCTTGGCCTCTATGTTCATACTTGGATCTATCTTTGTTTATCAGAAAAAGGTCACTTCATCTTTTCAACCAGTCTAGATTTCTCTACCAGTGGATTCATTAGGTCTATTGAGGATTGTGGAGTCACCATGTGAATGATTTCAACTTTGTTGTCCACCATCAGAATTATTGGGAATGCTTAATGCATTCCCAGGGGGTTTATGAGAACTAGTGGATTAACAGGCCTACTGAAGACTAGTGGAGTCGCCAAGTGGATGATGTTTACTATTTTAAGGATGTTCTTGTTGTCCACCATCAACAACTAAATACCAATCTAAGGATGTTTGGGAGTTTTCTGATATATATGGAATACTTAGTTTGTCACTAACTCAAAATGTCCCACCGTGATCGCTAGAATGTTAGGATCCCATGATTTGGCATATTGGCAGACCAAATGACAGGGTAACATGGAACCAAGATTTGGAGTCTGAGGACCTAGCCTTCCTAGACTCAGAGAGGGATATATCTATTGGGTGCAAAGGATGTGTTCTTTTTTCTCTATGGTTTTGATTTTAGGCTAGTTATTAGGTGTAGGGTTTTTTTATTTGTTTTGGATGGGTAAGATGGTCAAATGTAATAAGAGGAGTGAGAGGATGTCAAAGCCATTGGTCTATGGAGCCAAGTGAAATTCAAGAGTGTCTAAATGATGAAACAGAGTGAGTTGCAGGGTTGATTTAGCAAGGTGAATGGATGCTTAAGGTGATGTATGATGGTGTAATGAACATTAAGTTGGGGAAAAGAGTAAGAGGTCTTACACATATATAATCTGAAGCACAAATCATGAGGTAGAGAAAACCATTAATCTCATTGAACAATACTCAAACTGATAAAAATATAAGATGAACATTCCAGTGAAACATAGAAGCATTAGAACTCCTAAGTTTAGAAATTCACCCTCAGATTTTGGGAAAACATACAAGATTTAAACAAATAACTTAATTTATGAAGAGGGAACTCATAAACATCATATTTCAAGCTATTGGGAACTCTAAAACAAGTTGACAAGCATGGACAAAGGGAAAGATCGAATGAGACCTCTTTGACTTAACCTAATTAATAAATGTTCCACAAAAAGGCTTCAAAATAGGGTTTTAAGAACTTCAAATAAGCAGGGAATACCATAAATATTACTTGTAAGTTAACATAATAATCACGCATGAAACAAAAAAATAATTGGTGGACCTAAGGAGCAACAAAGAATTCCTTAAGATGGCCAAAAGAGAAAACATGAAGGCTGTAAAAAACAGGAGGACTGAGTTGCCTCAAAGAACATGTCTCAACCTATACTTTTATGTTTAATAGTAGCTAAGAAACATGAAACATAATGATAACAAAGGAAACAATAGAAAAATTAGGAAAACATCACCATTCACCAAGCAATGGAATTCTGCAAACAAACTTCTCCATCATCCAAGCAAACAAGTCATTCATCCACTTCACAAAACCAATTTCTTCTCCAAGCTCATGAAACCATGTATATTGCTCTTCAAGATCATCAAATAATACATAGGGGCCTCATGCTCTATTTATGGAGCAAATGAGGACAAAAACCCTAAATGTGGCAGGAAAATGTCAAATATAGTCATTAATATCATTTATGGCCAAGAGACTATGCAAGGCCAAAGGCACATAATATCCCAAGAAATAATGAGCTTAATTTTCCTCAAAAAACTCAAAAATATATATTTTCAATAAATGAGTGTGTTTTGTTGACTTTTGGTCCAAAACACACTAGGCAGCCTCTATGCGTAGTGCCACTTCAACAGAAAATGGGGTATCTTGCAGCTGAGTTTTGGACCCCTTCCCGACACCGGATTTGGCTTTGTGATGGCCCGTTAGAAAGCCTGATGAGTCTACTTTCCATAAATTCTTGATTGGTGCTGAGTGGATTCCATTTTCCTATCAAAAAATCGAATATCCCAACACTACTCTGTGTGCAGCGCTTAGTCTGAAAATGAGGCAGAAAGGTCAAATGTTTGATGTTGTTTGACCTTTTGAGGGGGTAAAAATGCTCCAAATGATCTGAAAATTGGTGAGCAGACTGTTGGTGATGTGATAAATCCAAAAATTCAAACTTTGAGAGCTGAGGATGCACCAATTTTGTGTGTAGCACCTAGGGTGTTGTGCTCCTAGGGATCAAAAATTGAAAAAAAAAAAAAAATGTTGTCCAATTTGCCTCAAACTTGGTGGAGAGGTCCTTCAAGGGTTTTGATAAGCCTATGAAAAATATTGAGTTATTTCTCCAAGTTTTTTGGTCTTTTACTCTCTTTGAGTGATTTAATTTTCAATGAATTCTTTGTTTCTGGTACTACCATCTCCTTCATTAGAGTTCATACTTCTAAGTTTTGTATCACTTTTACATGCTTCTCACTCAGGCCTTCAAAATTAACATCACCTTCTTCACTTGCTTCTCTTTGGCTTTGTCCTTCATTTTCAAATTCTGTTACAGCCTCATCAATTTCTTGTGTTTCTCCACTTATCATCATCTTCAGTCATGTCATCACTATCTGCACCATTATTGTGCTTAATGTCATGTTCAAGCCTATATTCATTGTTTTCTTTATAATCCCCTTGTACTTTATCTTGATCATCATCAACACCTTTTTCTACATTTGGGAGTGATTTATTGATGTCATTACTATCACTACCTTATTTCATTTTCTCACTGTTTTTCTCCTTTTGACTATTATTTTCATCACTCTCTTTTATGCCACCATATTGCAAACCTTATTGCTGTCGTTCCCTCATTTTTTTCATCAAAAACTATAGTTGCCATACTGTTTTCAGCATTCCCACTATCCTTTGTTTTTTCTTTATTGTTACTGTTATTTCCTTGCTCATCACTATCCCTATCACCATCTTGACTAGATGCATTAGGAGTAAAAAAGGAATTAAGCATGTTTCTTTGTGGAGAAAGCAAAGGTGAAGGATATGAATGAGTGGAGGAAAGTGAGTGTGAGGTGGAAAGCAAATTCTGGTGAATGGAGGCTTGATATTTTTCATACAAAAACTGGCACTCTACTTGATGAGAACTTTTAATTTTATGGAGGACAGAAAGAGGGATGGTGAGGTTAAAAATTTCAGTAATGGAGGGAAAAATGAAGTAGGTCTAGGAAAGGTTCAGAGCTTATAGGAGAGGGATTAGCTTGCATTGGGTGACCTTTAAGCAAATGATAACTATCCATATTGCAAACCCTACTTTAGAAGGTCAAAAAGTTGATTTTATGGAGACTAGGGTTTGATATTTTTAGGCCAAGAAATGGCCTCCTAGATTATGAAAAGAGTACTTGGAAAGGGGGAACAAGAGTTACCAACCTCACTTGACTGTGTGCAGAATATTTGGAGGCGAAAAACATTGATTTCAGCCCTTTTTGAGAAATTTGGGACAAACCCTATCTGTGCGCAACGCCTGCCCGACTACACGTTCAGGTCGGGTCGGCTTGCTGGAGCATAGCGTCAGGTCGAATATGGGTCAATCGGGTCTGTCAGAGCACAGCACTGGGTGGGAGATGGGCCAGGTTAATTTGTTCTAGGCCTGTGCATAGCGCCCTCCCAGGTGCGTAGCGTCGAGCTCCCAGTGTGCAGCACAGTGTTAAATAAAACTATCGTTGCCTCCTCTGTGCACAATGTCAAGGGCCAGGTGCGTAGTGTCTACCTCGGTGTGCAGTGCCTAAATTTTTTTTCAAAATTGTACAGAAACCTTCAAAAATCCTTTTCAATGGTTTGCTTCTTTTTTGCAGGGGTAAATGAGGTGTGGAAGAGGTTGAGGATACTTCATACTCCTTTTTGAAAAAAAATTTGATGCCCAAAACCCATTTTTATAAGGTTCATCTTCCTTACTTTTTTCTCATTGTGCTTTGTGGCATTTTAGCCTTGTAGGTGGCAGTTTGACATAAAAATGCTTTTTTTTTATCTAGAAGCCTTTTGATGTCCTCCTTGTGCTCACACAAAACCCTTCAATACAATTTTAAACATGTGCCTTCAAACCACCTCAAAAAATGAAACCTATTTATGATAATTTGACACTTGCAAACAATAGATTTTTGTGATCCTTCGACATATTTTCTTGGGATTCACCTTCTGTCTTGTTTCTCTTTAAAAATAGTGAACAATCTGCCAAGATGAAAACCCTAGCATTAAGCATCAGTAGTCCTTTTAGTCTTTATGTGGGCAATCATTGTGAAAAAACATGTGGCCCATTATATCCTCATCAACCTTCCTATAGGCAGCTTTGTAACAGTCCTATTTGTTCCTTTGATTAGTTTTAAAATGATGTATGTTCAGTGAGGAAGGTGATATTTCTAGACCATTTTGTGCTTTTGCTGGCCACTTTTGTGCTTGCAGGTGTCTACACAATTTCTTCCTTTGATCACTGTCTCTTTTGAACTTGGACAGCTCATTTTATTAGTAATGACCCATGTTTGCCATAGTTGCCTCTTTTGGAAATTTCTTCCCTCGTGCTTGCCTCCTTGACTCTTTGAAAATGTTTGTGTCCTTTCTTTGAGAATGCAAACCCTTGTATTGATATTCCTGGCTCTTTTTGTCCCTTTGGTGAGGTGGAATTAATTTTTCTTTTCCAAACCCTAGAGGGCAACTTGAAACGCTTGACATGCCATCTACTGTTATGAAGGAGGCTCTTTGTAATCATTTGACCTGTTTGTCATTCTTCCCAAACTTTGAGGAGGAAAAACTGAATTTTGGCCACTTTTTGGCAACCCTGGAAAAATTTCCTCTGTGCGCAGCACCACTCCATCTGTGTGTAGCGCCACTTTGCAGAGGGAATTTGGAGGCCTTCTCGGTGTCGAAATGAGCTCTGGGATAGCTCGTTGGAAATATTTTTGAGTCCAATTTCCAAAAATTCTTCTGGTTTTACCTTTGGTGTCGAGTTACCTATCCAAAAACTGATTTTCCCAATACTGTTCAAAAAGTGTTGAATGATGGTGCAGAAATGCAGAGCGCTGGTGCAGACAAGTTTTGGAGGTCTTTATTAACTCCAAATTGAGCTCAGGATATCTCATTGGAAATATATTCAAGTGTAATTGTCTTTTGACTCATCAAGCAAGTGATTTGAACACTCCAGGTGTGAGAAAACCTTATTTTCCCAAGGTCACTCCAGCAGTGCACAAATTCTCCTCGGACACATGGTTTTTTGATATTACTCCCAAACCATGATACATGTGTAAAAACGGAAGGAATTTTTTCTTCTTGGGACTATATTGGAAAAAAAAAAACTCTCTCACTTTTGTTAAATTCCTCTCTATTTGGTCAGAAACATAGGTGGAAGAAAAACTGGCCCGAGGTGTGACACATGGCTTGTCTCTTGGAATGAATTCTTGGAAAATGATGGAGGCATGATGTTTATGAGTTGGTATGGAATTATTCTTGCTGAAACGGTCTATCAAATGAATCCTTTTCTCTTGTGCCTCTTTTTCATATCAAACCCTAGCTTAGTTGGAAGAGGAATTTAGGGTTTGGGGTAGGGGATTTAGGACTGCCTTGTAGAGGGAGGGGAATAAAGGGGTTAAGAGTTGTCTAAATTATTGGGGAAATTTTTGGGGATAGGGATAGATTTTAGGGAGTAGGGGAAGGTGGAATTTCAAGGATTGAGTGAGGGGAAGGGGTCCAAAAGAGCAAAACACAGGCCTAGTCTTAAAAAGTGTCAAATTGTGGCCATAGACTAGGTTTTCTAGAAAAGTGATGAATTTGAGGGACAAGAGTGATGGGAAATGTTTATGAATTTATATTAAGGACAGGAGGAGGTGTACGAGCATCAAGATACAAGCCTTTTTTATGATTAACCATGGAGGTCATGAAACCAAGAAAAAATTCCCTTAAAAACCCTAGATGGACAATGGAGGAATTTAGGCAAAAAAAATTGAGGGCTGAGGCCAAAGGGGACACAACAAAGAAAAAATGAGTGATATGAGCCTATTATGGGTCTTCTGGGATGGGTGAACTGAGCATTAACATGATGGGACGATGAAATAGTGAAAAATTTATCTTAAGGATAATGAAGGTAGTGAGATTTCGAGAACTCACAATGTGAATGAACTTTGTTTCTAGAAATCTAGAACTGATACTTAGTCATCTTCAGATAGTGAAAATTATGGATGACTAACAGAACCTTCATAGACAAAATTTAGAGCGCAAATTCCAAGATGACCTATTTCAGGTAGCGAAATCCCTCCATAAGGAGGATATGAGGATCACAATTTATATAAATGCTTAGGTTGAGAGGGTCTTCCACAAGTGAACGTGGGAGGGATTTTAGGAGCTTAAAAATTATTAATTATTGACTTTTCAATGACCCATGCCACAACCCCATGGGTTTTTAGCCCACTAACTGGGGTTACAAACTTCAAACATGAATATCTCTCAAACCGTGAAGAATTACATGGCGTGCCATATATCAACATAAACATATCGACAAGTATAAACCATCTAAAATATCCTTGACCCATAATATAGTAATTTTGTAGGTAAAAATTGCCATGCAACATCGGGGTGGCCCCTGGTGCTTCTTGGGTTGACATCAATGACAACCACTGATCAACAATGAACGTGGTCACTTCATCGAGGAATGCATAGCCCTAGAACTCATCCACAGATGGTATCCTATCGAGTGCATTTATTATGTTGGTAGTTGGGAAGCACAATTCACATGTCCTTTATGTGCTGACAACCAAATTTTAGAAAATTTCCATTGTATCCCCTAATTCCGCTTAGCATTAGCCAATTTGCGCTCAGCTATAGTTTGCCTCTCCCAAGAAGATGGCTCAAACTCAAAATCTATGAACAACTCAACAACCCAAGAATATGTGATGATCAGACCCATCCTCTTTCTGTTAGATGAAAAGAGACCAACCAGGGAACCCTTAGTTACCCCTAACTACTCTTTGTAGAGAAGACCAACATGTGAATTATGTAAAATGCCCAATCATATGGTCGCCACTTGCCCTGACTTAGAAGCGCTACGTCGCTGGTACCCAGTCATGCCACCAAGTGAGCAGGATGGGAACCCCATATCTAGGCTATTTTTCCTAGTATGTCAGGGAAATCACTATGAATAGAGTTGTACCTATATCCCAACATTTTTTCCTCTAATTGATATGATACATACATTAAAAAATAAACACAACGATCTCCTCAACCTGTATAGAAGTTATATCACCCCCAGGTCAGCAATCCCATACCCACCTCGGCGTAATGGGAAAACTGGGACGACGCACCAACCAAGCATGACCCAGGTCCAACCTAGGATAACATGTGGACTATGTGACCTGGTTGGCCACCGAGTCAATCAGTGCAAAGAACTAAAGCACCTAGCAAACATTTTTTGCATTTTCTCTTCTCTCCCACAGAGACTTCTCTCTAACCAAGAGAAAATCATGCATACTTATTGTTTTATTTGTTCACACTTTCATCATAAAATTAAATGTGAACACCTACCAAAGCTTAGAGTAGCAAGAGCAGCGTTGAGTCTACACTCCACAAAAGAGCTAGACACACCCATGCCAAAAACTCAGAAATGGAAGCAGAAGCTCTCGGCTTCTACCACCGATCCTTTTCAAGCATCCACATCTGGGATGAGAGTAGTGTTGATTCCCACACAATCTACTTAGCTGGAATAGTGGTATCATGCACCATCTACACTGGCCATAATGAAAAACCAGAGGCATGTCCGCTAATGGAAACCTTCAGGCACCTCTACACCAGGAACAATTTCCACCAATAGGAAATTGACCATCCTAACAGGGGACCCAACCTTGCACTCACGCAAGCTCCCATCACGGATATTATCCCCCCACCAAATGCCGATGACATGGTACATCATATACAATTCGTATCAGCATATATCAAAACTAGGACTGAAGCCACCCCCACGTCTTGGGTTTTCAACCTTGTTCCTGTCGTAAAAATAGGGTACCTTATGCTTTTTCTTTGATTTCTGTGAAATCGCAAATTTACATGTCACCATCGAACTCCTCGAGGATACCCAGCCTCTAGAACAATGCCTAGTACAACTAGAGCTCGTCCATGAAAGTCGACACCAGTCATTGTAACACAACGAGGCCCACAAGAAATGGGTAAAAGCATCATTCGACCACCACATCACCCCCCGTTCATTCACTGAGGGAGAGCTAGTCCTTCGCTATGATGTCACAAAAGAATCCTTAGGGCCAGGAAAGTTTAAAACCTTGTGGAAAGGACCCTACATCATAAAACATTGCCTCCTCAAGGGGGCATACATATTTATTTAGTCAGACGTGTTATTTCCTAAATCTACCTCAGGCTAAAGGAAGGCAGAGTTTAGGGTAACATCAAACCACACTTAATCTGGTAGCTAGCCCTACCAAATCATGAGAGGGCTCTCTCCGGGTCAATCTCAGCAAAAATAATCAGTGAGGCTTGAGATGACTTGAAATAAAGGCTGATTTTAGGCTAGGTATACATATAAAAGAGTTTGATTTTATTTTTGGGGTTTTTGTTGGAATCAAAGGGAAAGGCAGATTTTGGGTCCGGGAAATGATCAGTCTTGCAGAGAGCTGAATGGGGCAAGGAAGGCAATTTTTTTGATGTTTCAAAATTGAATGAAATGGATAGCTCAGACCGGGGAGGAGTTGAAGAGGGCAAGAGGCATTCAATAGTTATCTTCAGATAGTTGAAAACATGGAAAATTAAACAAAACTTCAAGGAAAAGCACTGCAAATCTAATGAATTCCACCTTTACAACTTATTTGTTTAATTTAAGAAGAAAGGAGAAGGGAAATGATACACATGAAACTTTAGTAAAATTAAAATGACAGAGAGAGACACACCATCAAAACATAGAGCCACATGGATCCCAAAGAGTGTTGCAAACCCTGGTCTATTCCTTTGCCAAAATGCAGAGATGAATGTACAATGATGCTCAAAGCAATCCCAAGTGTCCAACCTATGCTAATGACTGAAAAATTACAAGATATAGACCACACTAACTCATCCCCAGCCTCTAGGGGTAGAGCTCACTATTTTAGGAGTTGTTTCAACAAGATCTAAAATAAGAACTAGAAAATAGGCAGTGGAACAACTTGCCTCTATAAGATAGGAAACTGATTCATTCAGTTACAATTCACTTTTTGGTGAATGAATCTACTTACATGAGTGAAAATTTGTCAAAATTACATAAAATTAATGAAATTACATCAAGTTACATCAAGAGCTATACATATGAAGATAAAAATGTCAAACTGCCCAAAACTAGGCAAAAAACTGAGTTACTGAGTGAAAACTAGGCCAAAATTCCCAATGCGCCGCGCCTAAAATATCTATGCGTCGTGCCACTTTGGAGCTGATTTTGAGGGCCTTCCCGGAGTCCAAATTGAGTGCAGGATAGCTCATAGGAAATATCTATCTATCTAATTTCCAACCCAAGTGGAATTTCTGAATTTGGTTGCCATTTTCCCTTCCAAAAAAGAGTTTTCCCAACACTACTGCCTGTGTGTCCAAAAGAGGGTAGAAAGGTCATTTTTAGGGTGTTTTTGACCCTTCAGGCAACCCAAAAATTGTCAAAATATTTAGGTAAAGGGTATGCATGCATAAATTTTGATGAAAAATCTAGAAATACAAATTTTTCTTCAAGAGGAGCTGCCAATTATAAGCGCGCGCCAAGTGGCACTACGCGTCGGGCAGAAAAATCTGTGTTAAGGCCAAAAAAATCAAAATTGACAAAAAGTTTCCCAAATTTCTGGAAATTTGGGCTGAATGTCCACCATCAAGTGCTATGCTGAGCCAAAGAAGCTTCGGCCAAAATTTGGAGTTTATCATGCCTTTTGCGATACTTTAATGTTCTCTTTAACTTTGCCTTCATGTTTTTGAGCGCCATGGATGAGTGGGACTAATGAGGGGAGGGTTTGA
The DNA here is from genome assembly GCA_034641835.2 of Pinus albicaulis. NCBI lineage: Eukaryota > Viridiplantae > Streptophyta > Pinopsida > Pinales > Pinaceae > Pinus > Pinus albicaulis. The sequence goes on from CM076576.1 coordinate 594,619,794, forward strand.
TGCTAGTTGTAGGATTTTAGGGAGTGAAAGGGTTTAGGGGATGATATCTAGGGTTTGGGATGGAAATTAGGGTTTGGGGATATTTAACTAGGATTTGGGATAGTGGGATTAGGGATTTAGGGTTAGTTTATTAGGGATATGGAAAATATGGAATGGGTAGATGAGAATGTAATGAAAGGTAAAAATGAAGGAATAAAGGAGTGAGGGAGTGAGAGATAGCTAGGAGTGGAATTGGAAGTAAGAAATACAACTCATAAACCCTATGCAACTTCTTTTGGCAAGAAATATAAAGAGGTAGGGTTTTGATTTTTTCTCATTAAATCACCATAAGCACCAAGAGAAATTCATTCATTGGTCATGGAGGGATGTTAAATTATTTGGGAAATGAAGAATTTAGCAATTTGAGAGCTTTGGTGGAATATTTTAATGAATTTCAAGCTTTTTAGCCCAATGCGTAGCGCCATCTCAATGCGTAGCGCCAGTTACAAAATTACACTGCAAACCACTGCCCAATGCGTAGCGCCATCTCAATGCGTAGCACCTTTTTGCAGGAGGATTTTGGAGACCTTCCTGGTGTCTAAATTGGGCGTAGGATAGCTTGTTGGAAATATTATTGAGTTTAATTTCCAACCCAACTGTAATTTTTCAATTTGGATTTCATTTGCCCTGTCAAAAATCAAATCTCCCAAGATTGGTCAAAATGAGAAGAATGAGGCTGCCTCAAGGTAGAGTGTTGTTGCAGTAAACTTTTGAAAGTCTTCCTCAGCTCCAAATTGAGCTCATGATAGCTCATTGGAAATATATTTGTGTCTAATTATCATTTGACTCATCAAGCAAGTCATTTGGCCAACCAAGCTAGGAGCAATCTTGATTTTCCCAAGGTCACTTTAGAGGTGCATCAATTCTCCTGAGGCAACTGTATTTTTGACATTTCTCTAAAACCATGACACCTGTGTAAAAATTGAATGATTTTTTTCTTCCTTGGCCTGTTGTGAACAAAAAAATCTCTCATTTTTCCCAAATTCATCTTTTATTGCTCAGAAACATCATTGGAGTAAAACCTATCTCGATGTGTGGAACAAGGGATTTGTCGAAATGAAGCGAAATGAAGGGGATAAGGGGCTTATAAATTCTTGAGAAAATTTTGAGAAGTATGGAGGGATGTTAGGAAGTAGGGGAAAGTGCAATTTTAGAGATTGAGTGAGGGGAAGGGGTCCAAAAGGGAAAAAAACAGGCCTAGCCTAGAAAATTGCCAAGTTGTAGCAAGAAACTAGCATTTGTGCGAAAATGAGGAATTTGGAGGATGTCAGTGATGGGAAGTGTTTAATAAGGTACATTAAGGATAGGGGAAGGTGTATGAAAATCAGGATACAAGTTTTGTTGATGATTTTACCATCCAAGATAAATTACCTTCAAAACCCTAGGAGAGGGAAATGAACCTTACCAAGGCACAACTGAAGCATGAACAAGGTGTAAAATGACCCATTGGAACCTGACATGATGATGACAACCCTATGAATGATGGTACACTCAGCTGAATGGTGACATGGACCGACATTTGGACAACTTTTAAAGGAGTGAAAACAAACCCTAGACCTAATACCTAGTGACCAAATTTTGCTTGAAGACTCACTGAAATGACAAAATTTGACCTTGACACCTTAAAATCACTTTGTAAGAGCATGTTTGATCACTGGAGGAAGGCTGCAAAGACAGACACTAACAGGACAGAACATGCCTCAGCAACCTCGTCAACGGCCTTTATGTCAAGAAATTCTACCCGTAAGGGCCAAGAAGGCCCTTCCCTAGAGTCAGCGTAGACAGACCCAACTACTTTAATTTTTTGACCAAAAAGACTTGTATCACAATGGATTACCGACCCGACCCTTACTTTGGATTTGCTAATGGAGCATCAATATGGTCTCAAAGTTTAGTAGCAGCCACCTAGGTTATCTATCACCCTGACCGATCACCACTCTGTACCAATGGTGTTTGTATCGGTTCAGCAACAAACAATCAGGCAGAATATGACACTGTCATCGAACTGATGTGCGATGCCATCAACTAGGGCATACGCCATATACACATCTACCTTGATTTCTAGTTAGTAGTGTCGTAGTTAAACCAAACATTTGAGATACGAGATTCACATCTATTTAGAAAATAATTGCATGAAAAAATATTAAGCACACAATTTGACTACATTACATTCACCCATGTGCCAAGGAGTCAAAACCAAACAAGTGATCGCATAGCTAACAATATTCTAAATTGGAATGCATCTCGGATAAACCATAATACATAAAAAACAAAAACATACAAAAAATATATATCAATCAGCATAACATAATCCATAAACAGAAACAGGGGGCACACCAAGTAGAGCCGCAAAAAATATCTCTCACATATATATACCAAAAATGTATGTGTATGAGTACAAAAAATAGTGTCTCTGACCCATAGGTCAGCCCAAAAGATAGACATATGAGTCAAAAAAAATAGGGGAAGCATCCTCATAATGGGTTCTTTCCCTATGTATAAAAAACTCTAGGGTGGTGATACCTTAGGTGGGCCACCCAGACCCACTACCGCTCCTGGTACCAGTACTCGAGTTGTCGTCAACACGGAGATCGCCACCCGACATGAAACCGGCCAATGGCCCGTCTCTCGGGCCATCAAGGTCTCCAACCATACATCCTCAAGGTCATCCACAAAGCCTCGAGTAGGTATCCCCTAGTTCAAGTGGTCCACTCGACCCCAGGAATCCTCTAAAGTTGCCACTTGCTCAGTCAGCTCAGCAACAAGAGCCTCTGCCACATCAACATCAGCTCGCTCAGCAGAAGTCTCGGTAGCAACCGAGCTGCTACCCTCCCTTGAGAGGACAGCCTCACCACCCAGTGCTCCACTAGAGGCTATGCAGGAGCTCCTCCCTACACCCCCCCCCCCCGGGAGCTCCTAAAGGTCAGCGAATTGGCTGGTTCCCAGCTAACTGAGCCACAAGATGACCAACCTCACCAACATCTGCAAGAGTAACCAAAACTATGTCAGTTTCATCATAATACACATATAAACATAAATACTCAAGTAAATGCATAAAAGACAAAGACATACCTGCTGGACCCCAAGCGTATCCAGCAGGAAGACCCATGTCTGGATCTCCCCGGAAGTCCATCCCTGCATAAGGGAATGGCAAGAAATCTAAGGGTTGGCCTCAAACCAAGCCTCTGTGGTGGCGTTCCAATAATGCCCCACCCTACCCCCATCTCCTAGAGGCATCACAAGATCCCACCTCCTCATGCAAGGCTCCTGTGCCCCCCCAACAGGCACCACCACCGTAGGTCTCAGTAGCACCACCCGCTCATACATGATGCTGCATAGGATGTTGGCATAGGTAAATAGATTTCATCCATCATGGACCTTGGAAAGCTGTGCCAGCATCCTGTCGTAACAGAAACAGGAAAATTCAAAGAAGTGCTTGGCCCTCAACCAGCGCAGGACATTAATCTGCAGCCCGGATGCCTGATGAGGACTAGACGACCCCTTTAGTCACACAATGGCCGCTAGAGCACACTGCTCAGCCAAGTCTATCACTATCACAATAGCTATGCACCCCCCCATAAGGGGCACCCCGCCATAGTGACATGCTAAAAATGCCTCAAGATCCACCCTCCCGGAGGGAAGTGGATACCGAAGAGCCTCACCCTGAGGCAGCATCCCAGTCACAAAATAGATATTTGTCTCATGACAAATAGCAAGGTCACACCCTCATAGAACCATCGCCTTGCACCGCCTGTTCCAACATCAGATCAGGTAGTGCAAAAGTCGATCCTGCGATCGAAGAAGGTCATTCTCCAAGAATTTGAGGAGACCCCATCACGCCAACTGTTGGCATGCATGAACATTGGCAGTTAAGGAGGCACGAAGATTTTTTCAATCCCTCTTCCTCCACAACATCCTGTTTTCAAAATAGGAACACATCAGCCAGACTGAAAATACACAAAATAGACAAAATTTCCAAATTTTTTGAAAAAGACATCTTCGGTTCTCCGTGCACATGTTCCTCATCCAGGCACGAGGAGGGTGTGTCTCTCCTTCCCATAGATGTGCCAAAGGCACGCCTAAATCTAGGATAGGTGCGCTCAATGCGCGCAAAACCCAGTTTTTGCACGTAAGATGCGCGCCTGTACGTTGATCGCCCGTGCGGTCAAGGTAAAATTTGACCTAAATCCATACAAATCCATCTTGTACGGACCCTAGCACCAGTACACTGAAAAAATTAAATGGTAGGACATCATGGAGCTTACCTGGCTAAAATGTCACTAATCTTGGGTGCTCAAGCTGACCGCAACGACAAGAACTGCTTCGCAAAAGCCTCTGACCTCTCAACACCCAAACAGACACAAATGAATTGGATTGAGCCATATTTGCCTATATGTTGCCCTTTTCAAGAAATTTGTAGGACCGTAACGAGAGCTTAAAAGGCCCAATCCCTAGACCAAAAGCAACACTATGATCAATGCTCCATAATTCCCAAGGGTGGTGCCACACATTCACACCCCCGAAAAATAAATTTTCAATGTCGGCAGGTATGCCCTCTCTCATATTCTTTTTTAAGCACATGTATTTCAAATAATATTTAAAGAATATGCTTTCACTTGGGGTATTTGTTTCTACAGGTAGTGTTAAAACCATCTGCAACTCCATCCACTGCAAGTTCCAAGAGCAGGTATCATTCTACCCCTAGCATGATAGAGTCCCAGAAAAAATATGCATATCCTGACATCATTTCTCCATCAGAAATTAACCATAGGTTCCAAGCACTTGACCATGTTTATCATCACCTCACCTTGCACATGATAAGCATCCTTATTGGTCTATAGAGCCTCCCCTCCATGGCACTCGTCACCCAATGTAGACCATATATCACAAAAAATAGCGATGTCATGGCCATACCACTGTAGTCCAGGAAGCACCTCATGCCCATTCAGTCACCATGCATCAAGTCAAGATTTACCATATCAAAATAAAACTCGTTTCCCAGATGACCAGGTTGTGCAAGAATATTGAAAGCACACTACTGCGCCTTGCATTTTGCCTACCATACCTCCGTCAACATAACCCATCTGCGACATTTTTTCATCTTCTTCATCAACTTCACACATGAGACCAACCAATGGGGCCCCCAACCCTCAGCAAAACACTTTCCTCACACCATCAGTGAGTGAAGACTTTCATGTTTTGGGGCACCCGTCTTTGTGTTTTATACACACCAAACCCCATTATTTTATTCTTTTAGTGAGTGTATAAATATTGCAAATGGCGCACTATGTCCCCCCCCCCCACCCATTCATTTTTTCTCCCATGGTAGTAGACCCTAGTCACCCTTGGTCAAAGTATCAAACCCTCATGCAAAAGCCACCATGACATTCATAACCAGTTTATACTGACCCCAGAATTCCTACCGACTCCAGGGATTTCCCCCATCAGAAATATTTATGACTATCGCCAAGCCGCTTTTCATACTCCGACCTTGGGCCACTGAATTCATCAGTTTTCAGTCACCCCTCACCATCATGCCTATGTTAAACCCATCACATCCAGGATCCTGATACTCCGTATCAATGACGCCCTCGTTTGGTTGAGGCTTCCTTTTTGTTGACATCAACATCTCTTTTCCAAAAAGGAAGCGGTACCTTGGACCACCCCTCTCCACAAAAGGGGCATCCTCGGGTGGCACTATAGGAGACATTACTTCCCACAGATTTCATCGATCCTCCTGACATTCAACTACAACACAAGCTTTCATGTCAAGATGGTATCGTACCTTACAACCATTGAACTTTGATTAAATTCATCAAAGACCTGTGCCTTTATAAGCGTCTCTTTTAGCAATGCTTACACGGGAAGGTCCCAGCCAGCGCCTATGTGTACAATGTGCATTTATATTCCATACCAATTTCACTCATATGGGTACCGCATTCCACCTATCGTCAAAGAAAAAACACCCGTGAGGGCGTCAGTAGTCATCGTCATCAACCAACATATCACTACCATACTATTGACACAGAAAGAATTTGTATCTATCAAATAGATTTGTTTAAGTTTCCAAAGCATCACAAGCATGGGACATGTCTACCTCATAGAAGTTTTTTATATATTATATTGCACCATTACTTGCAAGGATCACACAGGAGATGGTCGATGTTCGACCTAGTGAAGGGTGTCTCCAACTCCGAGTTACACGTAGGTCTCTCTCTCTCTCCACACAGTACACAAAAAATAAACTATAATGTATTCCGACTATACAGTTCTTCCTAGACCTCACACATTAGGGAGCAACTGTTATCACTGGAAAATCAGACAAGAAAAGGTGACATTATTTAATGTTAGGAAGAAGGATTTATAGGGTTGAAAGACATTAAAGAATCTGAAGTATTTAAAAATCTCTAAGGTATAAAAGGAAAAATCAAATTTCACATAGAAGGAACCAGTTAAATGCACCTTTACGTGCATAATTCTTCGATAAGTGCGCCTTGTGCGACGTTTCCTAAAAAAGCCGTGTGGCCCTAAAAGTGGTGGAAGTCACTTTTCAGGACCACAAGGCACACTATAGGACATTGACCCCACACTTGAGGCCGCCTAAGGACAACCACCCAAGCCTCCTTAGGACCTCAAGGGAGCACACAATGGAATAAATGTGGCACAAAATGGAATCACCCTCCTCTCTTGGGTCACCATCCACAATGTACCAAGAGAGGGAAGGAGGATTTGAATTCTCCTATAAAAGGCCACCAAGAGATGAAAAATATGAGAACACGTTGTTATGCTGGCCAAAATTTCCCCAAGCAATACCCGCAGTGTGTGATCTGAAGTAGAGATAGAGGGGACTCAGTTGTTGGCCATCCAAAAACTCTAGTCCACCATAGTAGAGAGAGGGAGACTTTGTGCCAAGGCAGCTCAGAATTAAAGACATCCTTGCATCGGGACTTGGAGCTCCATATTTCCAAGGGCCACTTGGCAAGTGGGTTAAATTTTCATCCTCATTTCCTACCATCACTCAATAAGAGGGGACGTAAGTGCCATTTTATGGATTAATGAAGTTGTTTGAATCTATTTAGAGCTTTTTATTTATTTATTTTAGTTTTAGTTTTGTTTTTATGTTTGAATATGCATGCTATTTCTCTATCTAGTATGTTTATGTTTTAGCATGTTCCACTAACCTGCTTGAATCCATCTATTTTCTTCCTGTAACCAGTAACTTAAGAGGGAAAAACCACCCCTCTTAAGAAAGTGTGATTTGGTACATTCGTGTTCCAAACACACTAACACAGTGTGATGGGATTCATTCTTGGTTGAGGTTTGGATTTCTAGAATATTTTGGATCCCATTGAGGTTATCTCAGGAAAATATCAAGGGTTGGGGGTGGATATGTTTTATCATAGTAGCCTTGACAAGTGGGTGGAGACAGGAAAATTACTATAGGTATGATGAAGAAATTATGAGGCATCCAAACTTGTGTTTTTTTGGTGATTTCTAGACCTATTTAGGTGAAATCACTGTGGTTGAGGGTTGAGGTCGTTTGGCCCTTGGATACCCTGGTTGGTTTTGTTTTGTTTTATCCCATGATATCCCACATTCATGCTTGGAATATGGCACTCGAGTGATCAACTGGAAGAGAGGTTTGGTTCAACCCAATCTATGGTCAGTTGATATGTGGAAGTCCATGACTTGGTTGGATTTATGCATTTTTTATTATAGGTTATTAATTATTGAGATCAATAAGCACATGTATTTGTTATTGTGTTGATTTTATGACTTTTTTTCCATGGCTTCATTTTGGTTAAATGTTTGGTTAGAGGCATGGTTAAATGATGTGCTCTTGTTATGGATCTTGTTCATGATTTGATAAGTTAGTGAATGGTTATATGATTGTATGAGCTAACAAGTGTTGTTGCAGCTAGCTTGAGAGGGAAGTGAGACTTCTTGATGATTCTCTGGTGAAACTAATGAGACAATGATCAAATATGCATTCTTGACCTGTAGCTACTATGTTTACCATATGTTTTTCTAAATTTTTAACATATGATTGGAATGTTTTGTAAATATTTGAGACTAAGTATAGGTTATTCATACTAGGGATTAAGTTATAATTGATTCGAGAAAGTTTTGGGCATTGGCTTGCAGGGTAGCCCTAAAATTTAAGCACTAAATTTGTGGTTGTAGTAACATAACTGAGTATTTTTTGTTGTATTCATAGAAAGGATAACTTGTGTGTGTGTTGTTGGATCCTTTTGGAATTATGGAAGGCTTGGAATGCGTGCGACTGGATTGTAAGGTTAGGAAAAAATAAAGTTTCATCTCAGGGAAGGATCACCAGTGGGTATCATCTAACATCTGAGTGATCAGGAGTCCTTGGGAGGTTGTATTAAAGTTTAAATATAGTAGGACCCACTTCCATAACTAGAAATTGGTTTTTCATTCATGCATAATAACTCTCAGCTCATGTTTACCTTAGAAATATTGTAAAATCAAGTAAATGTGGGGTGGGGTGTTACACTTACCATCATTGCTAGATCAACTTTCGGGTGGTGAAGGATTTTCTATCGTTGGTGCAATTTTTCACCAAAAAATGTTAAGGGCCATCAGATCGAAGGCATGATAACTATCTAATCATTTCGAGTGTGGAGGTCCCATCTTAACTATGAGCTAGTTTCCACCCGAAATGACGAGAATCATTAGATGCAAGTTTTGTGATCTGTTAATTATTTTCGGGCACAAATTTCTGACGACTGATTTCTAAATATAGATTTTGTATTCCAACAACTGTATGAATGTTTTATATCACATCAGAAGTCTGATGAAAAATATATAGTGTTCCATAATTCTGATGACAATTTGACCGTTTGATTGACTGTTCATTATTTACTTTGTCTAGTTAACTAATGTCAAAATTTTGATGAAAAATAAATTTATAAATATTCCAGAAGTAAGAGTTGTTGTGACCTCTTTGTTATAACTACAATAATTCTGAAAGGTAATAAGGTCTTTTTTCATGAGAAAAAAATACATTTGTTTTATATAATTTTGTTGTTGTTGGGAAGAATGTCAAAAAACATTAAATGGGGAACTATATCAGCCAGGGGTCAATGATGGGAAATTCTATTTCCCTTGCAATATTTGCAGGTAGAGTTTTGTGAATAATTTCATATGATACAACAGATATACATTGTAAGAAGAATGGAAACATTAAAGGGGCGAACAAATATTTTCTGGTGGTAAGCTATTTATGAATCATTATATATTTTTTATTTATATTAATTGAATTTTTCAATTTGGTTATTTTTATAATATTTTTTATACAAACTAATTTCACATGATTATTTGTTATTATTATAAATTCAAGGTAGCCCCCCAGGTACTGTGATATAAATGGGCCAAGTAGTAGTACTAGAAATAATGTTCTACAAGTTGGGGAACATGGAGCAAATATTCAATATCAAGATCATAATGATCCCATGGATGAAGATGAAAATAATAACATAGTTAAAGATTATGGGACAAATGAATTGATCCAATATTTGATCAGAAATCATGAGAATGATGGCATATTTGTGATGAGAACTCGTGCTAAAGAAGGCAGTGACACCAATTTATGAAGGCTCAAGAGAAAATATTCTCTTTGCTACATTATTGTTGCTGAACTTAAAGGTTTTGAATTATGTTTCAAACACTTTTATGACACATATCCTAATGTATAATCTAATATGTTTCACCTAATAAAAGGTTTATTTTTTTTCCTTTTTTGTTGTGTTAATTAATGTGTAAAATAATAATCCAATATTTATGATTAATATTCTTTACACTAATTAGTGATTTTTTATGTTGTACAAGATTGTTAGGTAAATTTTTGTTACCATCGGAAAATAAGTTACCAAGCACATACCAAGATTTATATGCCATTTTGAAATAAATTGGAATGGAGTATCAACCTATAGATGCATGTCCTAGTGATCATATTATATATTATGGAAAACATGCATTAAAAAAAAAATCCTAAAATGTGACAACAATATATATCAAACCGATTAAATAACAAAAAAGTTTCCTCAAAAGGTTCTTCATCCTATTCCCATAAATCCATGTTTACAGTGATTGTTTAGGTGTCAAAGCATAGCACATTATATGGATTTCCATGCATGGAAGGGAGGTGGATATTCTTTTCTTCGAACGCCTATAGATGGTTATGCATTTAGGAAAATCAAGGAAAAATGGACACATTTTAAAGATGAACCTTGTAATGTTAGGTTTTCATTGGAAACCAATTGTTTTAATCCATTTGGAGAGCTCAGGTCTATTTACTCAGTGTGGCCAATTTTTTTATCAACAATAACCTTCCTCCTTAGATTTCAATAAAGAGGGAGAACATTATGTTGAGAATGATTGTTGCAGGTGTTTGTTTACATTAAATTTTTGAATATTGTAACATTTTAATTTATTTTTTGTTGTTGCATAGTATCTTATATTTACTTATTTACTTATATGTACATATCATAGTAGTAATTATGTGTAATTTAAAATAATTAGGGAAATACCAAGTTAAATATATGAATGTATATATCGAGTCTCTTATCAATGAGTTTATGAATTTATGGGTCAACATCACTATGTATGACATATGTAAACAAATAAGGCATAGGTGATTTCAATTCCATGGAATACTTCTATGGAAAATTCATGATGCCCTAGGACTAACAAACTTTTTTGGTATGTAACATTCCATTGAAATTTAATAGTATATAATTATTTCAATTAGATAATATCACACTTCTTTTTCAAATAGTCCCTTCGTTTATATTAATTGACATTAATCCATCTCTTGTAGGCCTTCAAAAAAGGGTAAATTTTCATGTCCAGTTTGTGGTCCTCAGACGAAATATCGTTTCTCAACAAGTTTAGGAAATGAGGTTTTTGATGAGTATAGGAACTTCCTCTCTAAGAACCATATATATCATTCTACTGAAAATGATCTTTTCAATGGGAAAGTAGAGACTGGATTGAAACCACAAAGAATGACACCTCACCTATGGAAGTTCGAATATAATATAAATCATCGCAAAGGACATGGGCTTCCACAAGGAATGAAAAGTTATCCCACTCAATTCAGGAGGTTGTTGTACAATGAGAACCTAAGAATAACTCATTTGTTTATACAATTTATATTGGGAAGAATGTGACAGAAACTTTATGGTGGATCATAGAGGGTAGGAGGGATAGATAACAAATCATCAAAATTTGTAATGACATTGTGGAAGCCAATCATGCAATGAAAATTGGGATACGATCAAGTAGAAATGGAGACTAAAAAAACCTTCCATGGTTATTAACAAGGAAGAAAAACAAAGATCTAAAAGAGTTCATTCAAAGAATTAAATTTCCCCCATGATTTTCTTCAAACATAAATAAATTCTTAGCAAAGAAAGGTGAATTTGGTGGGTTAAAAATACACGATTGGAATACCTTCATTAAGGTAATTATTTTGGTGTACGTATTTATATATTGGTATATATACATATTTTTGGTCTTTTATGTCTACTTTGGATTAAACAAATAAGAATTCATTTTTATTGTTACAATATGTCCTTCCTGTATCTCTCCCAAATGACTTCGACGACAACGGCAAACAATTTATATATGATCTTGGAAAATACATTAGGTAAATAGTGATTTATATGTTGAGTTTTTTTTTCAATAATTTTTTGATCAATTTAATGACATGTGCTTCACTTATAATGTAATATATTATGCTTTTTTGAAATTTTTTATTTTCCTTAATCATTTGTAGATGGTTTTCATTGAAATAAATACATAAATATGATATAAAACATTAGAAGGGAGAAATTACTTGGCTAATTTATGAAAAACAATAATATTTATCTCTGGCATTTTTCAATGCACAAGAACACTACCTTTGACACCAAGTTGAGGAGATTGAATTGTGTGGACCTGTAAACACAAGGTCAATGTGGATGGTGGAGAGGCACTTGAAATAATTGATGTATTTGGTTAGGAAAAGAGCATTTCTTGAGGGTTCTGTGGTGGAGGAATATATGGCATATAAATCCATGGTGTATATTAGCCATTATCTTCCTATATTAGCAACAAATATTCATGTGGATTTCATTTGGGATGTGAACTCCATAAAAAAAATTAAAGAGGATCACCTATTGGGGAAAGGTAGAATGATGAAAGTCAAAGGTAATTAAATCAATGTGACTTTGATTCCTTCAGATTGGTTTTGGTTGATGTGAAATGATAGATGCTACAAATGAATTAACATGATATCGATAGAACTTTTATTCAACATTATAATGGATTGACCATTTTTAATACAAGGTAATTTGAGTTGGGATAGGATTTTTGTGTTCTTCCAAACCAATGCAAATAAGTATTTTACACATAGGTTCCAGGTAGAGTGGGTTTGTCATATGTTGTTAGATATGATCCGAGAGTGAGGTTGGTAGAGTATAATATAGTAGAAGAAGATGATAATGTTGAAGAGGATGATGATGTAGATGAGAAATTATTTAATAATGTCTCGGATAACGAATATGTTGAATAATTCCAAGGAGATTTTCAAGGAAATTTTAATAATGAAGATGGTATTGATGATGCATTGTTAGATAAATAATGTAACACCCTTCTCCCACATTTACCCAAGCTAACTAGTCCATTGAACCAAACATGTGATGAAGAGTTACTATGATATAATTCAAATCCCCATGTATAGTTAAGGAAGTGGAACCAACAAAACAAAATGTAATCTGACCTTCCTCAGGATCTACAAACCATTGAAGAGGCAACCAACCCTTCCAGGTGCTTAACCCCTGGGAACACTAATAATTTTGATGATATGAACCCTCATTCACTCCGATGACAATCCATGCATGTAACTAAGGCCTTCCAGTAACTCCCACAGCAAGGAATTCTAGGGACTACAGACTTTTTTAAGCAGTTCTGAGGCAGTGACCCTAGATTCTGAGCCAATTTTTTAGGGCTAGGTCTTAGGCCACTACCCAGAGCTTCATGAAACTCACATAAATGAATAATAACAATGTAATAAGGATAATAATGCAATCATTGGTACAATTAATTGACCAGACCCCTACTAGCCATGGCAAGAATTTCTTCAAACATATCACAAATATGTAAAAGACAGGTCATAACAATAGATATGAGCATAGGGATCTCATACTTATCTGAGTTTCGTAAGGAAGAATTGATGCCTTATCATAATAGCTGAATTATCATCTATTAGGTCAGATTTTCATTGTTCATTTGTTTTATAATCAAAACATGATGAGAGCCATACATCAAGTCTAACATAAAACATACTCATAACAAGAATATAACCAATAGAAATAACGAGGATATAACAACCATAAAAACCACATATCAAGTACATTTACACTTGAAATACCAAAGGAGAAGGAGATCTTATTAATGAATGAAAAATCCAACCATGTTAAGAACTTCCAAGAACCACTTGACCATAGATTGGGCTGAACCAAATATTTCTTTCAGCTAATCACCCTCGTGCTATATACCAAGCATGAATGTGGTATCTCATGAAACAAATAAAAAAAACAAACTAGGGCTTCTAGAGGCCAAGCCACTGCAACCCTCAACCAGTGATTCCACCTCATGGTCGAACATCACTAATAACCACCAGATCAGTCTCTACCCAAGTTTTCTAGGGTTGTATGTAATTTTTTCCAACTAGGGCTTCTAAGACAAGTAACTCAACCCACAATTATTGTTGGGCTTCCAGAGTGTTTGTCCAACTGGAGCTTCCAAGACTAGTAACTCAACCCACCAAGGGCTCCAGAGCTTTTTTCCAACCAAGGATTCCAGGAATAATAACTCAACCCAAGTTGTTACAAGACTTCTAAATTGTTTTTCCAAAGAAGGCTCCAGGAACTAGTAACTCAACCCACAGCCATAAGGAACATGAGAACCAACCAAAAAAACAAAAGGAAATAAAACCACAACACCATGGCTATCCAAAAAATGGAAAGCCTAGGAAAAACCATGGTCAGTAAATGAATTCCTCCATGTCAATGACAGATCATAACCACGAGACCACATGCATGTTCCATGCATGCCAAAACTAGCAAGGAAATCATACATGCAACTCGCTACCTTCAAGAAAAAATTATTGTAGTTGTTTATCCTAATGTCCTCTTGCACTTTCTTTCTCTTCCTTTTCCTTCTTTCTCCAAATCCTAAGTATGCCACACTCCTCTAAGAGTTCTCCAAGAAAACTCTAAGTGTCCAAGAGTATGAGAGAGAGAGAATATAATGAGAGCTCCAAAACTGAAATGACAAAAAACTACTAATTGATCCTCATAAGCCTTTTTATTAATGAGGCCTATAATTTCTTCAATTTTGCCATTATTTTCCTTCATTTTCCTCCTCACATGCAACCTAGGACCTTTCACCTTCCTTTTCTCCTATTTTCCATTATTTTTATAAATAAATGAAAATAATCCTACTTTACCTTTCCATTTCCTTTCCCAATTTCCACAACTATTAATTAGTCATAAGTGATCCCCATCACTACATTTTTTCCCAAGTTTCATCTTGGAATATGTGTCCCATTACATTGGTTATTATTTTGAATTTATTAACTTTATTACATGGATTTTTGACTAGGGTTGTTATAAAATCCCCTCCCCCATGGGGGGAACACCTTCCTCAGTGTTTAATGACACCTACAACCAGTCAGACCGATGAAAATAAAAACATACTTCCCATGGAGATTTATAACTTAGCTCATTGGGTTATTTATAATGAACATCATGTTCAAATAAAATCACATACCCAATATGACAATCATAAAAACTTGAAAGCCATTTCGCTTATTGGAGCTTCATAACATAGCTCATGGTGATATTTACATCCATATACATATACATAAATATGACCAAAACACAACATCAAAATATATACCAAAATTGATTTTCCTCAACCAGTAAAAAATAAAGGATACATAGCCCACATATGATTAGTCATCTCCCATGTAGCTTCATCAAGCCCAAAGTGCATCCACTACACTTTAACCTACTTGATTTCTTGGTTCTAGAGCATGAGAATATTTATCTACAAAATGCGTTGAGTTTCCATCTAGAATTATCCTTCTGTCTCCACCTCCAATATAGACCATTAAATCATATGACCAACATATTTAACATACTTCTTAAGAAATGACACAAGGAAAACATCATGGAATCTCATTTTCAGAGGCACTGCAAGTTGATAGGCTACTTTTCCAATCCTCTCAAGAATCTTGAAAGGTCCAAAATATTGAGGTTCTAACTTGGCACATGATCCAATCCTCAAGGATATATTCTTGGGATTGATGAGAAAGTACACCTATTCCCCAACCTGAAACTCCTTAAACACCATGTCATGATCTGCATAGCTCTTCTATCTATCCTATGATGCCTTTAGATTCTTCTTGATATCCTACATTTCCTATTCCATCTCTGCCAACATGTCAACTCCAATCAATACCATGTTAACTGGATCACTCCAACTAATAGGATTATTACAAGTCCACCCATAGAGTGCCTCAAACTTGCTCATCCTTAGAGACTCCTAATACCCTTTGTTGTAAGCAAACTCAACAAGAGGTAGATACTCTTCCCACTTTTGTTGTTGATGCATGACATACATTCTCAACATGTCCTCAAAAATATTTTTGACCCTCTTTATATGTCCATCTGCCTACGGATGATAAGTTATACTGAAGGAAAACTTTGTACCCAAAATTGCAAGCAACTCTTCCCCAAACCTAGAAGTGAACTTGCCATCCCTATCTAACACAATATTATTTGGTACACCATGCAACCTCACCACTAATCTGATGAATACATGTGCCACATCACTAGTTGAGTACATAAGAATCACTAGAATGAAGTGTGCTACCTTTGTGTACCTTTCCGCCACAACCATAATAGAATCATGTTGTCTAGATTTCCTCGGAAAACCTGTAATGAAATCCATTGAAATGACCTCCCATTTCCACTCTGGAATCATAATTGGTTGTATTAATACACCTAGATTCATACACTCTTCTTTTACTTTTTAACAATCCAAGCATCTATCCATAAACTCTGCCACTTCCTTCTTCAGATTCGACCAATAATAAAATTTATTCACAACTTGTTGGGTGCAGGAATTACACTTAAGAAAACTCCTCAACACTTAATTTGTCAACCTGGGGGATTCATAAACTTAGAGACGAAGCACAAGAAATGCCAGAGATGGTATGAATATTTCTAATGTAAATCCCTACTTTTAAAGGAAAGATTGCAGAATCAAATCAAAAGAGAAAAAGGCAACTTGAACCATCAAAAATAATATAAGACTGGAACGAGGAAGTATGCATTTGCAAGAGAAAATTAAAGATAAAAGACAATCACTCCCAATAATGGTTGTTTAATCTACTGAGTGTGTGTTTTCCTCTAGCAGATACACTTTAGCAGTCTCGTTAGATGGGTCCTTAAACCTGCTTCTTTATAGATTTCCTTCTTGCATTAATCTATCCTGCACTAGTGCAGGATCAGAGATTTATGTAGAAGGTATAAATAATGTCTTTACTGAAGGCTTTTTACTTCATGCAAGGGCTCAAGCTTTACAAGGTTCAGAGCACTCAGATCTTGTGGCAAGAAACTGGTTCTTGCACCGGATCAAAGCTTCCTGCACTTAGCATTTAATCCTTAAAATGAGTGTTCAATTATTGAAAGTGCTAGTTTAATATAGAATCAAATTTCACACATAAAAGTGAATGTTTCTAATCTTAACAAATTGCAGAAATAAAGAAACAATCATTTATCCTGTCATAAGCATTTAAAGAAAGAAAGAAGATTGCTGAAAGTAGACTAACAAAGCTTGCTACATCACACCAACGTGCACAGGTGCAAGTTCATATCTCTTGCTTGGACTAGGCAGAAAAACCAATTAAAAAGAATTGCAGGAAAAGGAAATATCACACCAATGTGCACTGGTGCAGGTTTGTTTCTCCTGCTTGTACCAGGCGGAGGAAAACCAATCAGAAATCAAATGCAGGAAAGTAAATTGTAGGGAAAGAAAATTTATATACTCCACACAACGGATCTGTTTTCACTCAGACAGGAATACATGTGCTAAAAGTTAAATCACACTTTGACAATATAAACACAAATTAAAAGAAACAGAAAATGGGGTAAACGTGCTGGGTTGGCTAGGCCCTAGCCAACCAGCGCGTTTCCCTTTTAAGTCAAAACGCTACTTAGTAAACTAGTCAATTCATCAGCTTAAAGACAAAAATACAATTTCTGAAATATGAGGCAGAGCTCCCTTTTATTAATTAATTGAGGTGAATACATGCGTTAATACAATGTCCAACCCAGATTTAGGCGATAACAAAACAACCTGTTATCGCCTATCAAACTTCGCTCTAAAAAATCTGCTAAAAAAAACTCCCCAAGTCCTATTTACATTTTACACTATATAGATCCGTTGGCCAAAG
Organism: Pinus albicaulis; assembly: GCA_034641835.2. NCBI lineage: Eukaryota > Viridiplantae > Streptophyta > Pinopsida > Pinales > Pinaceae > Pinus > Pinus albicaulis. Next base: position 594,637,366 of record CM076576.1, read on the forward strand.
GCCGAAATAGATCGTTCAACTGATTACATAACCATCGCAGAATTTAGCATTCGGCCTTCAAAATTAGGCAGCTAACAAAACTGGTCGTAGATAATCTCTAGATTTTCGCCCTTCACGGATTTGGTCTTGGTTGCCTTTGGATCAATCATGTTGTCATGGCTGAATCTGCTCAAGACAAGGTGGTGATCAAGGAGGTTCAGATCTGCTGCGAAGATCTGTTGTGCTGGAAATGGTGCAAGATCTGATCCTGCACTAAGATCAGCGGTCATGGTAAGCACTCTAACCATCAAATAACCATTGGAGATATTGATAAGTTAAAAAAGTAATTTAAAAGTAAGAAATCATGTAATAAATATTTAATTAAATTTAAATTGAATTAAAACATGAATAATAAAGGTTTATACAAAATGTGTCACCATGCTTGGACTGGTGCAAGATGAGGGTGCATAAAAGAGGTGAAACAGAGGTAAATGGTTATAATTTAAGAAGGGGAAAATGGTAAAAAGAGAGAAAATTAGGGGGCTAACATCCTCCCATCCCTAAGTTGTTGTGTGTCCTCACACAACTCTTTACCTCTGCAAAAAAAATCTTCAAAACTTTGAGCATTCCAGCTCACTCCTGCTCTGTCACACTAGCATCATCCTACAATGCTTCAGACTTCTTCTTTTTGCTTTTCTTCAGTTTATTTGTCACCTTTCTAAGTCGTTTGAAACATTGCACAACTCGGTATTTCCACACTCTGACTTCTCCTTTATTTTTCGGGATCTCCGCCATTAATTTTTCTTTATTCTGTTCTTTTTCCTCCTGCACTTTAGCTACGAGCTATTCTAAATTCTGCACTTGAAGCTCTAGCTCGACTATCCAAGCAGAAAGAGCTACCGATTCTTCTTCCTCTTCTGTCCTGACAGGGGCTGTATCTTCTTCAGGGACCTCAGTATCCCTCGGGGTTTCAGTAAAAACTTCTTCCTCTTCTTCTTCTTCTTCTTCTGGCTCTTCTGGTTCTTCTTCTTCTTCTCCTCCTCCTTCTTTCTCTTCCAGTTCTTCATCATCTTCTTCTTCTTCTTCCAGCTCTTCTTCTTCTTGCACTTTTTCTTCTTGCACTGGTGCAGGAGGGGATTCAATTTTCTGTGGGGACTGTGGTTCTGTGCCAGGTTCTTCATTCTTTTTCCAGGCCATTTTAATGAAATCGGCCAACAGAGTGTCATCCTCAACCTCTACAGATTTTTTTTGCGTCCACAAGGACTGACAACAAATCATCTTCTTTAGGGGTTTTTTCCTGTACTGGTGGCGTCGAAGGAGTTTCTTCAACAAGTGTACTGGTTTTCTTCTTTTTCTTTGGATATGGGCCCTTTTCTTCTATTGATTTCCCAAGTCATTTCCTTTTTGCACTGGTGCAAGAAGGACTTCCCTTTACACTCGAACCCTTGCTTGTGCTGGTGGGAGTCTCTGTCTTCTTTCCAGTAACTATCTTCTTATGCAGTTGATTTAACAGCACCTGCCAGGTCATACCTTTAATTTCCAACTACTTCTGAACCAATATTTTGATCAAGCCATGGTGATATAATTTCTTGTCGGCCTGGTTTGCCCATGCACCCTGCACACTCTTGGCCATATTTTCCAAACTCTTAAGCAAAAAATAAGTGATTCCATCCTCCATCGGACGTGCCGGCTGGGTTCTAAGTGTTGCAACATCCTGAAATGATATACAAAGGTGAGGGAGTACCTTCCCTCGCAAGTCATGAATTTATGGAGGATAAAAAGGAGGTCCCACCACTATCCGAGCAGGGCGCTACGCGGAACTCCTTTCTTCTATTTTACCTTCATATTCTTATCAACAACGAAACGCTACCAGCGCTTCCTCTCAAGATTCTAATTTTTGAAGTACTACACACTAGTGTTTTGCAAGCCTGTCACTACTGCTATCGATTCTTCCGTGACCTTAAATTTCAGGGGCCCAATTTTTACACGGTCGTTTTTTAAACTTTTTGCAAACTATAGGGCCACTTCACTATTGTGCCTATCAAATTTATGCAATAACTAAAGAAATCCTTAGTCTCGCAATAGTGCAAAACTATTGCGAAACTCAATGGTCTGATCTACCTCACTAAGAGACGAAGTTTCACATCAAACATGCGACATCGCTGCTTAACAGTTATGAAAAGTCCAAAAATTCCATGAAATACCAGAAAATTTGGCTCTTTATAGATAGGGATCCAACCATCCACCATCCATTTTGTCTTATCATGGATCCATTCCACCAAAATAGACGTGGATGCATGGAATGTTTGAAATTGTGCGGGATTGGTACTTGCAGCAGCGTTTTTAACGGCTAGGTGAGGCAATCATTATAAGTGAAGGATGTTTAGGATCATGGAAGAAAGGGTAATTATATCCAAGCAACGGTTAAAAATTTCCGCACTCCTTGATAATTCAAAAAAATAAATTTAGCATTTATTAAAAAATGATCATGATTCTTAACTAAAAACACCTTGTACTTTAAATAATTTTCTCCTAGTTAATATGATAGCACAAGTACTCATCAAATAAGTGAAAAAGGATGCTTGTAAACTTTTATGATGACCACTTCCTATGACATATGCTCATGAAAAGAACAAATTGTACTCTTCTTCTTTCAAGGTGCATACTTGCACCGATATGTTTACACCGCTTACTATGTTGTTCTGCTGGTACCATTCTACTTGTATTATTATATAGGACAATATGCTTGCAATAGTGCAAGCATATTGTCTGAAAAAAAGAATAGGGAATTTATGTAAAATATAGGCTGGACTTCTAACATGGCCTCCTCAACTGATACTGGAAATTTGCTTCGCCCTTTCTTGATGCTTCAGAGCATCTTTTTTCTCCTTGTGTATGAGATCCTGCAATTAATTCATGAGGGAACAAAGAAGTGGGAAAGGGGAAAATTTCAGAATGGGAAGGAATTTTGTTACAGGGATTCCATGAATAGTACTACAAGAGGGGATAAACAGAAGTGAGATAGGGAAAAAAATTCAAGGGTAAAGTGGGATTTTTATGAAGCGGGTAGCGTAAATTCAGAGGAATGTGGAAAGGTTAATCATTTTGGGATTTAAAGAAGAAAAATGAGGGAATATTACGAAATGGGATATGAAGAAAGGCAGAAAATTTTCTGGAAAGTCTGCCTACACTGGTGCAAGAAAAATAACTGCAACGAGAATTAAGTGTTACTAGAATAAAAATATCCATGCTAATTACCCCAATTTTATAAAGGTTGGTTCTGTTGAACCTGCTTTTACTCGGTGGTCACTAGCATATCTAAATATCAAGCAACATTATATTTTTATTAGAAATTTTTTATCTTCCTGCCAACAAGCTAGTTTTCAGGTTGACCCTTCTGCAATCATGTCAGCGAACTGATTTTCAAAATTACAGGAAAATATTTTTTCTTTAATTTTTTATTTAAAAAAAATTGTATTTTTTCAAGAGAAAGAAGGATTCATGTCTTCAAAAGGTTGGTATTACCATTCACCACTACCGTCCTGAATTGTTGTTGGACTTGCTGTGTAAAATCTTTCTTGGAAAGTGGCTGAAAATACTTCTTTAATCTGTGTCCATTTACCAAGAATACTGAATTTTGTCCATCAATATTTTTAACTTCTACTGCTCCATTATTGAATACTCGGATCACTTCATAAGGTCACATCCAATGTGTATGGAACTTCCCTTTCAAAATTTTAAATTTAGAATCATAAAGGAGTACCCAATCACCTGGTTGGAATTGCTTTTTCTGAATAGACTTGTCATGCCACCTTTTGCATTGCTGCTGAATTAGTATGTTTTGTTGAACAACATCTCTACGAAACTCATCTAACTCATTTAATTGGAGAAGACGTTGTTTTTGTGCCTCAGAGAGATCTATTCCTAATTGAACTGTAGTTCTGAAAGTTTTGATCTGGAACTCAATTGATAACAGAACCTATTTTCCATATACCAGCTCATATGGTGTATGTCCCGTGCTATTTCTCCAAGTGGTTCTGTATGCCCACAAAGCTTCGGGTAATCTTTCAGCCCAATATTTCCGATGCATATTGACTATCTTTGTAAGAATGGACTCGATCACTTTGTTTGTAGATTCCACCTGACCATTTGCTTGCGGGTGATACGGCGTGGATTTCCTATGCCGGATCTTGTATTGCTCCGTCACACCCTGTACCAAATTAGAAATAAACTGCGGACCATTTTCAGAAAAAAATTCTCTAGGCACACCAAATCTAGTAAATATTTTAGTAAAAAGAAAATCAACAACTTTTTTTTCTGTAGCAAGAGAAACAGCTTTAGCTTCTACCCATTTTGTAACGAAATCTATACAAACCAAAATATGCTTTTTACTTAAGGATGTTGGATTTATTGGCCCTATAAAATAAATAGCCCATTTTTCAAATGGCTCAATCATAACTTGGGGGCATAAAGGCATTTCATTGGTTTGATTAGGCAGGCCCATTCATTGACAGTTATCACATCACCTGACATACTGTTTGGCATCCTTAAACAAGGAAGGCCAAAAGTAACCAGCACGTAATAATTTATATGCAGTCTGCTTATCAACGAAGTGGCCTCCACAAGGTTCATCATGAGAAAATTTCAATATGTCAAACACTTCATCCTCTATTACACATCTACAGATAATCAGATCTGGACCAGTGTAAAAGAGATCTCCTTGAATCCAGGAATATGCAGCACTTTTCTGAATAATATTCCACTTTTCACGAGCGGACAAGTGAGGTGGTTTTTTTCCAGTGACCAAATAATTATCAATGTCATCAAACCACAGAGAATCTGTAGACATAGCAAAAAGATGTTCATATGGAAAATCATCATTAACAGGAGTTACTTCACCAATATTATCTAACCTAGAAAGAAAATATGCTACAACATTAGATTTCCCTGGTCTATCAACAATAGTAACATTAAACTCCTGCAACAATAGCAACCACCAAGTCACTCTACCATTTGTCAATGGTTTTTTCATAAAATATTTAATCGCAGAATGATCAATATGTACAAATACCTCATATCCTGTAATATAGTGCCTGAACTTATTAATTGCAAAAATTACAGCTAAAAACTCTTTCTCTGTAATTGTATAATTCAATTCAGCGGAAGACAAATTATTAATAATTTAGTAAATGGCATAAGATTTCTTATTTTCCTCTTGTCCCAAACCTGTGCCAATAGCCAAATCTGAAGCATCAGAGGAAATGTGAAAAGGCAGGGAACAGTTAGGACCTTGCAAAACTGGTGCCTGTACCAACTTTTCCTTCAATGTTTCAAAATACTGTTGGCAAGCTGTGGACCAAGAAAATTCACTATCCTTAGCTAGAAGTCGGAAAAGAAGGGCAGCTATCTTAAAAAAAATTTCAATGAATCTTCTATAATAACCAGCATGTCCTAAAAAACCTCTTACTTCCCTTTGAGTTTTGGGTGCAAGAAGATGTAGAATAATTTCAATCTTTGCCGGATCAACCTGGATACCTTTATCAAAAATAAAATGGCTAAGTACCACTCCCGCTTTTCACATTAATCTACATTTCTTGTCACTCAAAGCAAGATGGGCTTCTTGAAAACGAAGAATTACATTCTCCAAATTTTTGAGAGCTTCTTGAAAAGAATCACCAAACATAGAAAAGTCATCCATATAAATTTCTACAAATTCTAGATCGGCAAAAATGGCCAAGACTGCCCTTTGAAAGGTAGCCGGGGCATTACATAAACCAAAGGGGAGCACTTTATAAGCAAAGGTACCCCATGGACATGTAAAAGTAGTTTTATCCTTATCTTCGGGTGCAATCTGTATCTGGTTAAAACCAGTGAAGCCATCCAAAAAGGAAAAATATTCTTTTGTGCAAGGGTATCAAACACCTGATCAATAAAAGGGAGAGGGAAGTGATATTTAAGAGTGGCTTTATTCAGTTATTGATAATCAATACAAATACGCCATCTTCCATATTTCTTAGGTACATGTACTAATGGAGAGACCCACTGACTATCGGAAATAGGATAGATAAAACCAGCATCCAAGAGTTTATGTACTTCTTCCTTCACATTATCTCTTAGAGCTGGATTCATTCGCCTTTAGGGTTGTCAGAAAGGTTGGGTTCCTTCCTGAATATAAATATGATGTGTACAAGTTTCAGGGGGGATACCCTTCATATCTTCATAGCCCCAAGCAAAGTCACTAAGATGGTTTTGCAACAAATTCACAAGCTGCTCTTGGTGAGATGAGTCCAAATCTGAACTAATATGCAAGGACTTACCAGAGCTAATATCAACAAGAGTGGTATCAGGATCAGGAGTACTCAAGGGAGTGGTCAAATGCAATTTTACAGAAGAATGAGAATCATGATTATCTTGAAAATATAGGCTGAAAATCTGGCTCAATGGCTCATAATTAGGCATAGTGTCTAGATTATTCAGGAAATCTTGAATCTCATCTTCTGGTGAAGACCCAGTATAATGATGGATAAGAGAAATGGAATGAGTCTCCTCATTACTTCTTTTGATCCAACCATAAATTATCTTGAAGGTCCTGAATGGATCTGGCAGGAGGTATAAGGTAACTTTCTTCCTAGAATCTCCATGTGAAATATACATATCACCGAAACGACATCCAATATATGCATCAGAAGTAGCAAGCCATGGTTGACCCAAGATCAAGGGATGTCCTCCTACTGGGATATTTGGCTGAAGCACGATGAAATCAGTAGGATATTCCCAAGAATATAATGAGATGATCACATCGTCCAATACTCCTTCTGGCTTAATTTTAGATCTATTTGCTAATTCAAGCATAGTGGGAGTAGGGCGAAGATGAGATAATCGAATTTGATCCATGGTTTTCTTAGTCATGACATTAACGGTTCCCCCCAGGTCTATAAGAACATTAGGGACAAGGACATTACCAATCTAAACTGAGACAACAGGGTTTCCGGGATCAGTATATTTTTCCATTGACACACATCCCGTCATCAACTTTTTTGCCCTACCAAAAAATTGAATGGTTTGGGGTTCCAATCTCTTCCTCCTGGGTTTCTTGAGACAGAGTTCCTTAATAATATTAGTACAAATGGGGATCTCTTTAATGGCTTGGAGCAAGGGTATCTTAATGAAAAGATTCCGAAGCTTAGATGCCAAACTAGTCTCAGAAATAGGCTCACTTCTTTCCATTACTAGCCTCTCTGGGAAGGGAGGCTAGTTGGAAGAAGATGGAAAGGATTCAGAGGGTAAAGGATGCTTAGTGACAGCTTTCGAAGAATGGCTAAGAGACTCCTCTTTTCCTTTCTCTTCAATGATCACCATAGGTTTCTTCTTATTTTCTGATGTTACAGTCCTTCCCGATATTAATTTAATATCATGAACCCCAACTCGAATAGACTGGTACTCGAATGATAAAGGTGGGTTTGTTACATAGATCATTTTCACTGCTTTATTATTATTAGGATTGGGCATAGGATGAGCAGGCAACTGAGGAGGTCGAAAGGGTGGAGATAAAGGCAGCAATGGAGTGGACTGATTTGGAAGTTAAGGCATTGAATAATGTGTATGTGTAGATGGATATGACTGCATAGGTGGCTGGTAGGAATATGGAGAATGATTTGGCCCTCTCCAACCTTGTTGCCATGGTTGAGAAGGTTTCCCATGCTGATATTGATTCCCGTACTGCCACTGCTGATGAGAGTTAGGATAATAATATGCATGTGAATTATAACCAAAATAGTGTGGAGAAAATTCAGAAGCCATACCTGTAGCTACCTGAGGCCAATTCCTTCTTGCTCCCATAGCATTCAAGTATTCAGCTTCAAGTTGTCCCCCTGTAAATACAACTTTAAGTCCTGGTATAGAGGGACATTTTTCTGTGATATGGTCTTCTGCACAAATAGCACACTTATTAGTTTCTTTTAAATTAAGAGGACACTCTTTAGGAGGATGCTTGTCTCTACATTTAGGACAGAAAATACATAATGACTCTTGTTCCTTCATAATTTTCTTCTGAAATTTTAAAGAGTCTAACTATTTGGTAACAGTTTTCATTATATCAATTTTCATGTTTTCCATTTTATTTTCTAGTCCAATAATCATAGCATCAGTAGATTCAATTTTTCTATTTCTATTTCACGTTCCTCTACCGGATCTATACTGGTTTCTTGAAAATTTCCTGCATAATTCACAAATTTGATCAAAATTTTGTTGAGAAATATCACCTTGTCCTAACAGATTCAAATTATTTCTAGCATTATTAGTAAGTCCTCTTAAGAACAAGGTTCTAATAGTGTTGGGATCAAGCTTAAGTTTTGACCTTTGTAAAATATACAGAAATCTTTCCAGATAATCTTCAAGAATTTCATCATCATCTTGTATGATTATAAAAATTTCATCCTGCATGTCTCAAGTTTTGCAATATTCTTGATATTTAGACAAAAAAACTCTCTTAATCTGATCCCAAGAGGTTATGGTGTTTCCTCCTAACCCCATAAACCAACATAAAACTGAGTCCTTGAGGGTAACAGGAAATAGTCTTAACTTCTGAGCATCAGTTGCGTAATCATAACTTCTACACAGAATATCAAACTCAAATAGAAAAGAGTCAGGATCTTCATGAATTTTACCATGGAAATGAGGGAGAGCTGATGGTGGAATATTCTTCATTTGCGCCACGGTATCAGGATCCACAATTGGAAACACAAAAGTGGATTTTTCTTCACTTACCTGGTTTTCACCAGTTCCTTCCAAATGATCTTCTTGGTCCACCATCATTCCCCTTTTACTTGTACCACTCTCAACAGACTGGTCCACACCTAAGCTATTATCACAAGAATCCAGGTGGATTGTTCCCGCGTGATGGGTTTGAATTGGATTGGGCTTCTTGCTTATAGAAGGAGACCAAATATGAAAATTGTTTTCAGAATTCTTTCGACCCTTAGTGGGCTTCAAACCCTTACCTTTCCTAGGCATTCATTTCAAAAGGAAAGAAAAAAAGAAAAATAACAAACAACTTGTAAAAAACTGCTGTCAGAAATCAATTAACACCAGTAAAATTCCTTCAAAGAGACAACACTACAAAAATAAAGAAAAATTACCTCTACTGTACAATCAGAAAATTCTTGCCAAATCAAATCACCTCCCCGGCAACGATGCCAAAATGTCGGGTGTAGGAATTACACTTAAGTAAACTCCTCAACACTTAATTTTTCAACCTGGGGGATTCGTAAACTTAGAGATGAAGCACAGGCAATGCCAGAGATGGTATGAATATTTCTAATGTAAATCCCTACTTTTGAAGGAAAGATTGCAAAATCAAATCAAAAGAGAAAAAGGCAACTTGAACCATCAAAAATAACTGGAAAGAGTAAGTATGCATTTGCAAGAGAAAATTAAAGATAAAAGGCAATCACTACCACTAATGGTTGTTTAATCTACTGAGTGTGTGTTTTCCTCTAGCAGAGACACTTTAGCAGTCTCGTTAGATGGGCCTTAAAACTGCTTCTTTAGAGATTTCCTTCTTGCATTAATTTGTCCTGCACTAGTGTAGGATCAGAGATTTATGTAGAAGGTATACATAGTGTCTTTACTGAAGGCTTTTAACTTCATGCAAGGGCTCGAAATTTTCAAGGTTCAGATCACTCAGATCTTGTGGCAAGAAACTGGTTCTTGCACTGGATCAAAGGTTCATGCACTTAACATTAAACCTTAAAATGAGTGTTCAATTATGGCAAGTGCTAGTTTACTATTGAATCAAATTGCACACATAAAAGTGAATGTTTCTGACCTTAACAAAATGTAGAAATAAAGAAACAATCATTTATCCTGTCATAATGTTGTGAAACCAGTTCCAAAAATAGAAGAAAAGAGATATCAACACCTTATAAATAAGCCACTTTGATGGGGAAACCTCCAATACATTACATGAATGAACAATTCTTGGATGATACAAATGACCAAAACCTCCTTCTATATATAGGAGTCCATGGGGCCACAATATAATCCTAGTGGGGCCACAATGTAATCCTAGCCAACCTAAAAATAATAATGTAAGGGAACAATAATAACAATATGGGGGTTAAAGGGGTACAACAATAAAAATAAGGGGGGCTACACCGACATAATAAGGGACTACACTATTAATATAGGGAGTTAACATTCCCCTCTCCTTAAAACAAGTGTTGTCCTCAACGTTTGATTATTTCTTGATGCTTCTGTATAAAATTCTCATCCTCCCATGTGGAATCTTCTACAGGAAAGTTCTTCCACTTGCTGAAGTACTATGAAATTGATTGTACTTGTTGAGTTCTTTTTTCTATGACAGCTTCAGAAATTCTTTCGATGTGATGTTGACCTTCCTATTGTTTCATTAGATTTTGCACCAAAGTTAGGTTATCCTTTGAGAGTTGGAGAACTTGTTGTTGATGCTCGATGTGATCTTCCACTAATTTATTATCCATATTAGCTATTATTTGATCCTTCAAACCATCCAACTTAGCCTTCATTTCTGCTTTTAAACAATCTATGTCATATTTAGTTGCTCTTCGTAAGATCGAAATTTTTTGCACTTGGTACCGTAATTTTGATATCTCATACTGCAATTCATCATTTTCATGCATCATAGTATAGATTTTTGAGGGCTTAATGGGTGTGGAATTATTTTTTGGAGGCATTATAGAACCCAATACTGATAAAAATTATAAAATATTCCCTTGAAAACACTTCAAACTGCTTTTTCAAACAAGACTTATGCAATTTGAAAAAAAAATACACATTTTTTTCTTGATTTTGAGGAGCTCGATATTGAAACTGAATTATCTTTGTGACTTTGGATCTTAAATATCTAAAATTTGGCCTTGAATTATCCCCCTAAATCTTCTTTCAATTTCCATAGGTCTAACTTGATTTGGATTCTTCAAGACAAATTTATTTCCAATCTCCCACAATTACCTAATTATAGACTAGTTTAGTAGAGCGAACTTGTATGGTTTGCCACATGTCACTGTTTGTTCCTGTGGCTCTAAAATTTACAGACATGAAACTATGGTCCATGTACTTCCAGTCACCTTTTACAGAATTCCAATATGATGCTCAGAGAGAGAGTTATGAAGATTTTCCCATGATCACCTCTTTTAGATGAAATTTAGGAGCTTGAAAAAGACCTAACTTCCATAGATCATATCTCCAAAAATATTGCGAACCAAGCTCTGAAATTTTGCAATGATTTTCCTCAAGATTTTAGCTTCGCACTCTAAAATTAAATACGAACATGACGAAAAAAATTACAGCGAAAAGAAATTCCACGATGACTGTTTGGGCTTGATAAAAACCTAGAATCAGCTACGTACAAATGTTATGAAACTAGCTCCAAAAATAGAATAAAAGAGAGATCAACACCTTATAAATAAGCCATTTCGAGGGGGAAACCTCCAATACATTACATGAATGAACAATTCTTGGATGATACAAATGACCAAAACCTCCTTCTATATATAGGAGTCCATGGGGCCACAATATAATCCTAGTGGGGCCACAATGTAATCCTAGCCGACCTAACAATAATAATGTAAGGGAACCATAATAAAAATATGAGGGTTAAAGGGGTACAACAATAACAATAAGGGGGGCTACACTAACATAATAAGGGACTACACTATTAATATAGGGAGTTAACACATAAGCATTTAAAGAAAGAAAGAATATTGCGGAGAGTAGACTATGAAAGCTTGCTGCATCACACCAATGTGCATTGGTGCAGGTTCATTTCTCCTAATTGGACCAGGCGGAAAAACCAATTAAACAAAATTTTAGGAAAAGGAAATATCACACCAATGTGCACTGGTGCAGGTTTGTTTCTCCTTCTTGTACCAGGCGGAGGAAAACCAATCGAAAATGAAGTGCAGGAAAGTAAATTGCAGGGAAAGAAAATGTATCTACTCCACACAACAGATCTGTTTTCACTGAGACAGGAATGCATGTGCTAAAAGTTAAATCAAACTTTGACAATATAAACACAAATTACAAGAAACAGAAAATGGGGTAAACATGTTGGGTTGGTTGGGCCCTAGCCAACCTACGCGTTTCCATTTTAAGTTAGAACGCTGCTTAGTAAACTAGTCAATTCAACAGCTTAAAGACAGAAACACAATTTCTAAAATATGAGGCAGAGCTCCCTTTTATTAATTCATTGAGGCGAACACATGTGTTAATACAATGTCCAGCCCAGATTCGGGCGATAACAAAACAACCTGTTACCACCTATCAAACTTCGCTCTAAAAAATCTGCTAAAAAAAACTCCCCAAGTCCTATTTACATTTTACATTATATAGATCTATTGGCCAAAGGCCGAAACAGATTGTTCAACTGATTACATAACCATCGCAAAATTTAGCATTCGGCCTTCAAAATTAGGCAGCTAACAAAACCGGCCGTAGCTAATCTCCAGCTTTTCGCCCTTCATGGATTCGGTCTTGGTTTCCTTTGGATCAATCGTGTTGTCATGGCTAAAGCTGCTCAAGACAAGCTGGTGATCAAGGAGGTTCGGATCTGCTGCAAAGATCTGTTGTGCTGGAAATGGTGCAAGATCCAATCCTGCACTAAGATCAGTGGTCACAGTAAGCACTCTAACCATCAAATAACCATTGGAGATATCGATAAGTTATAAAAGTGATTTAAAAGTAAGAAATCATGTAATAAATATTTAATTAATTCTAAATTAAATTAAAACATGAAGAATAAAATTTTATATGAAATATTTCACCGTGCTTGGACTGGTGCAAGATGAGGGTGCATAAAAGAGGTGAAACATAGGTAAATGGTTATAATTTACGAAGGGGAAAATGGTAAAAAGAGAGCAAATTAGGGGGCTAACACAACTATCAATGTCTTTTGATATCCTAGTTCACTTGAGTATTTCTTAGCATGAAGTTCTGTCAAGATAATATTCTTGAGCTCATTTTTGTTTTCCACATAGATATTGTCCCTAAATCAAACTAAACAATCCGCTATGAGACAATAGTCCACATCTTGATCACCTGTACCCTATTGTAACCTATGCATAAGCTCCCTATTCTTGTCATCTTGTTGACCTACCTTTAATATTTGATCCTGTAGATGTGTTCCATAAGAAATTGTAGCTTATATATGAATCACATGTATCCTAATGTTAAGAGAATATGCAAGCCTGTTCTCTTTACCTTTAATGTACCTGATCTCAAAGTCAAACTCATTGATTGTGGCCAACCATTTTTCTTTTCTGGGATTCAGGCTTGGTTGGTCAAATAGATACCTCAATCCACTATGGTCACTCATCAGTATGAAACTCCTACCAAGAATATAGTGCCTCCACATCTTCAATGCATAAACGATCGTTTCCAACTCAATATCATGTGTAGCATACTTATGCTCGTGCTCATTCAATTTCCATGATTCATAACACATTACCTATCATTCCTGCATTGAGAATCCACCAAGTCCTCTACTGCAAGAATCTATAATACTATAAACTCTTTATTCATATCTTCAATATTTAAAACTTGAGAATTTGTCAACAACTACTTCAACTTCTCAAAACTTATTGTGCATTCCTATATCTATTCAAATTTATTACTTTTCCTTTGCAACGATTTCATAGGATAAGAAATATGAAAGAATTTCCTAATGAAATTCCTGTAATAAGTTGTTAAGCCCATAAAGGACCTTACCTCATCGACATTCCTAGGATCTTCCCACTCCATGATAGCTTTTATCTTTTTTGGGTCCACTGTTATGCCTTCCTTGGAAACCACATGTCCCAAGTAATGTACCTATGTCTAAAAGAAATTGAATTTGATAACCTTGGCTTACAATTGATGCTCTCTTATAAATCTCGACAATGTTGCTAAATTTTCAACATGGTCTTCCTCATACTTAGAATATATTAATATATCATCAATGAATATAATAAAAAAATTGTCCAAATAAGGAAGCAATACACTATTCATCAAGAACATAAAAGTAGCCATAGCATTAGTTAAATGAAAGGAACTAAAAAAAAATCATAATTCCCATACCTGGTCCTAAAATTTGTCTTATAAATATCCTCTTCTTTGATGCGTACATGATGGTATCTTGATCTCAAATCAATCTTCGAGAACAGTTATTCTTCATTAAGATGATCAAAAAAATAATCGATCCTTTGAAAAAGATACCTATTCTTTATGATCACTTTGTTCAAGTGCCTATAATCAATGCATAACCTGAGAGTACCATCCTTTTTCTTCACAAACAATACTGGTGCACCCCACGGTGACAAAATTGGCCTAAAGTACCCATTTTCAAGCATTTCCTTTTCCTTAAACTACAACTTAAATTATACTAACTATGGTGTTCTCATCTTGTATGGTGCCTTTGATCTTGTTTCAACCCCTGGTACCAACTCAATATAAAATTCCACTAATCTATGAGGTGGAAACTCTAAAATATATACAGAAAACACATCTTGAAACTGCTGCAGAACCAGGTACCTATTCAATACCTCCACATCCTCAAGATCCTTTCATTTATCACTGGAAATATGCACTGAAAATAACACACACCCTTTCCTATGACTGCGATTCTCATACATAGTTGTAACCAATATTACTGGCGTTCCCTTCTTCTTACCCTACAAGATTCTTTGTTCTCCATTATCATCCAAACACTCAATATTCTTATCATAGTAGTCTACCTTAGTCTTATGAAGATATAAATATTCCACACCCAAGAACATACTATATGATCCCAATGGCAATACATTCAAATGTGCTAATGTAGTCATACCATTAAATTCAAATGCACAAGCTCTTACTCAATGATGAACTCTATTCTTTGTACATGCATCCAACTATACTAACCAAGATATGCATGCACTTATTTATTCAAACCACACCTATCCACTAGGTCAGGATTAGCATAATTATAATTAGATCCACGTTCAATAAAAATAGAAACAACTTGATCACAAAACTTACCATACATCTCAATAATAGATGCTCGATGATCAACTTATCTATTATCCATCACTGCATAAATCTAAGGAATATTTTTTCCAACATCCCCCACTTTTTGTGCCTCCTGAGCACTGTAATTTCACAGTAAACCACCCTGATGTTGTGGAAAATATCACCTGTAATGATCTTTTCCACAAGTCCAACACTGTAAAGGCTTCCTACCATCACCCTTGTTTTGTTCCTCAAACTGAAATCCATGTCCTCTATTAGATGCATTGAACTTCTTAGATGGGGTTGCATTTTGTTTTTTAAATGTGTTCTGATTCCTTTTTCACTTCTTATCTAATTTCCATTTAATCTTATCATTACCTTTCCAATCCTGCTCAGTCTCATATTTTCACTTTGATTGTTCATAACAATGCTTTATATTTCCAATCTCTTCCTCTAATTATCTAGGCTCATCAAAAATAATCATGTCCTTGAATGATACAAACAACCCACTGATGAATCATTGAACCTTGGACTTCTTCTCCTTGAGCTAAGGCACATATCTCAATAACTCCAAAAATTTGTTGGTTGAATCCTCATCATTCATAGATCCTATATTCATCTTATAGAATTCCTTTGCCATGTTGTCATAGTGTCTCTCTGATAGATACTTCTTCCTAAAAATTCTCTCAAACTCACTCCAAGTCAACTCTTCTTCATGAATACCTCTAACATTCTTTACATCTTCCCACTAGATATTTTATTTACCTTTAAGACTGAATGTAGCTATTTTGGAATTCGCGTTTGTTTAGTAATCATGAAATATGAAGAACTTATTCATTCCAAGCAACCATACTTCTACATATTGTGACTTCTTTATTTCTCCATCAAATGTAGGTGTATTTTCTTTCTTAAACTCATCCGGAAAATAACCCCTCTCACCCCTCCTATAAGGATGATAGCAATGATGATGATGATACCTACCTGAACCAGAACTAGAATAAAGCTCATTTCCACTGCCTCATATATCTGGTGTATCCAAGAATATCCCATATCTAACCATGTCATCTCCATCCAACATGTGCCCACCATTTGACCTCCTACCATATGCTCCATTAGTCCTATCCTCCTGTCCATGATAGATTCTAGGCAGTCCATGTCTCTACAAGTTTGAAAAACTCTAAAGAATAGTTGTGTTGACTTCTACTTGTTTCTCTTGTGCCCTAGAAATTTTCTCTTGTGATTAAATTATTTGGTCATTGTCTTATTTGAAACCCCTTATTTATTCCTTTAAACTTCTCAAAGTTTCTGCTATGTGAGGGGAGTACTCATCACCATATTGCTCATTGTATATATAGGGAGAATCTCGTGAACTGTAGTTGATCCAGATTTATGTAGGAACAAAAAAGAATACACATATAACCATAAATACAAATATTTACCTGACATAACGCTTCATTTCACTAATATCAAATAACATAAATATGTTTATAGACATAATGGAAATAAACTAGCTAGGGCGTTGGTAGCTTATATTTGAGAAGATATGTGGTGGCTACTAACCTATGAACTATGTTAAAATGAGGCTCGAAGGCCTATTTATTGTTGAGAAACAATGGAAAACCAAAATCATCCAAAAACATAACCCTAGGATATGAAGTGCAAAAAATGTGGGCCCCATTTGGGTAAATTGGCACATCAACTTCCTGGAGACGTAACTTTGGCATAAAATCTCTGTTTGACGTGCTCAATAGCTCGTTAGAAAGATCTATCCGAGGGATTTTTTTTTTGTGAGAAACATCAAAGGAACTCCCATGTTTCTCCCAATTTTCCCAAAAATATCGTTTGTGGGCTTTTAAACCGCTCTAGAAGTTTAGGACCCAAAAAACTGCTAAAAATAGTAAGTTGTGCTGAAACTAGAAAAATGAAAGAAAATATGGTGGGGATCCAAATGGAATAGTTGGATGGTCACAAATATCCACCTAGATCACTCCTCCCCCCTTAGGATGCAATGGTCCCCATTGCTTTGAGTTCCTCCATGAGATGAGGAAAATTTTGTTGAACTTGGTCCCCGGTGAGCCACTTGCCTTGGTGATGGTGTATGGCCCATATCAGAGTGGGCGAAGCTTGTGGTCGAGTCTAGCAAGGCACTCCTTATAAAAATTTAGCCCCACTTTTTCACCCACCTGGAAGTTGTGTGGAACCTAATGTTGATCATGGTGCTACTTGTACTTGGTATTGGATTTGTCGAAGATTTCGTGGGCCTGCTAGTGTATGTGCTAGATGTGTTCAATAAATTTGGTTGTTTTATCAGCCTTAGATAGTACATGTGTGGATTGTGTCTGTGTGGTTTCATGAGGTGTATAAACATAAAGCGGTGGTGCACCTGGGGTCAAATCAATGGAGTGCTTGACCTGACAGTGTAGAAGAACCTTTGTGGGTGAGGAGAAAGTGTCCTCGTATTCCTCCATGACTTTGTCCATCTGTTGCTGCCATGCAGGGGATTCCTATTTCAAGGTTGTGGCCATAATATTCTTCTTTCCCAATGGGAAAAATTTAATGAAAAAAAATTCCAAGTTTGGGAAACAATCTTATTGCGTTGGTTTGCACTAGTCAAAGAGATGGCAAGAGGGAGTACTACCTCCGATATCCTGTACAATTTATTTCCCAAAGTAATAACAAAAAAACAAATCCTGGACTCATATACAACATGTCACTTCCATAAGTATGGTTGGCCCAATAATACATTAGAAATATCAAGAAGAACAACATCACACAATACCTCATCCGTGAATGGCTTGATGTTGTACGGAAGGCGAAACTGCGTGTGGAAGTAAAGATATATTCCTTGGTGAAGCCACCCAATGGTGTATGGTTGTGGGTGTGCTATGGTCGATAGGATGAGTGGCTTCATGAGATCTACTTAAATGAGTTTCTTTTGGCTTCCTCTATTGATAAGGAATTGTAGTGGAGAACCCTTCACGCACATCTGTGAATGGGAGAGGCTCTCCCCCTCCTCTGGATCCTTGGGATCCTCCCTCTGGAGCTTGGTGGTGGAAACAATGGTATAGGGATTCTCATGAATGATCTGCTTCCATTTTTCACTGCCCTTGTTTGGTTCTAACTTAGGATCAAAACATGCATCTGATTCGGGTGCCTTTAGTTCAGCCACCAGTGACTTCTTAGCCCAACACTCATTTGTGCTATGAGTGGGGCTGTTATGAAATTCACACCACTTCCCTGTGTCCTTCTTTGGATTTTTGGTGTTTTTCTAAGTCATATCACTTTGGCATTGTCCCTTTTTCTGTGGTTCTAGGGCACCTTTACCTGGCTTCGATTTAACGGATCCAAAGACCCTCTTCTTCTTCTTGATCTTGGTGGCATAGCGATATGCCATCCCAAGCAAGGTAATTTTGAGGAACTCCATTTCTTCCTAATGTATCTATGCAAACAGCTTCGGTAATTGAGCACAAAATGCCACTCGAAATCATTAATACCCAAATTTGTGCACAGGGTATGGAACAAATTCATTAGTTCATGCACATCTTAATCCCTTTACTGCCGTAGCGTGGTCCATTAGATGTGCTTGTCCTCATAACTTCCCAAGGGGTAATATCGTTCCTTGATTCCATCTCGAAATTAATTCCAAGTGGGTGCAACCAAGAAAATATAGGATTCCCTCTCATCCTTTTGATCATAGTAGTTTTCCCACCAGTCTTTGACATGGGGGTGGATTTGAGGAGTGCAAAAATATTCTTTTCTCAGTCGAAGAAATCATGGACCGAGAAATAACCTTCTATCAAATTCAACCATCTATCTACTTATTCTGCATCTATCTGGCCTTCAAATACAGGAATTTCAAAGTTGACTTGTACCTTGAAAGGAGTGGCGCCCCCAAAGTGGCTACTGGATGTAGATGCACCGCCGGTGGGTAGCCATTGAATGATCTGCGCAAAGTTATCCGTCGCCACATTCCTCTATTTCTTGAGGGCCTCCTCAAGAAATATTTTGATAGGATCTCCTACTCCCTCATATTTATTTTCTTCCCCCATGGGAGGTCATCAAGGTTTGTGAGGCTGATCTTGCAAGGGTTCAACCAGATTGAGCCCTAACTCCTTATACCCTGACCTCGTTGGGGACATAGAAAGAAAAACAAGAAAGAGAAAACTGCTCCGAGATACCACTGATCCAGATTTTTGAAATAATGCAAAAAAATACACATATAACCACAAATACAAATATGGATTAGAAATAACACTTCACTTCATTAATATCAAATAACATAAATATGCTTATAGACATAATGGAAATAAACTAGCTAGGGCGGTGATAGCTTATCTCTAAGTATATATGCGGTAGATACTAGCCTCTGAACTATGTTACAATGAGACTTGAAGGCCTATTTATTATTGAGAAACAATGGAAAACCATAAACATCCAAAAACCTAACCCTAGGAGATGAAGCACCAAAACTGTGGGCCCCGTTTCGGTAAATTGGTACGTCAAATTCCTGGGGACGTAACTTTGGCATGCGATCTCGATTTTACGCACTCAATACCTCGTTAGAAATATCTATCTGAGGACTAAAAAAAATTTTGCGAGAAACATCAAATGAAATTCCATTTTTCTCAAGGTTTTCCCAAAAAACATTGTTTAGGACCTCAAAACAGCTCCAGAAGTTCGGGACCCGAAAAAACTGCTAAAAATAGTAAGTTGTGCTGAAACTGAAAAAATGAAAAAAATGATGGTGGGGGTCCAAATGGAATAGGTAAGTGGCCACTAATATCCATGTGGATCATTCCTCCCCCCTTAGGAAGTAATGGTCCCCATTGCATTGAGTTCCTCCATAAGATGAGGAAAGTTATGTTGAACTTGGTTCCTGGTGAGCCACATGCCTTAGTGATGGTGTATGGCCCATATCGGAGTGGGTGAAGCTTGCGGTGGGGTCCAGTGATGCACTCCTTCTGAAAATGTAGCCTCAATTTGTCGCCCACCTAGAAGTTGTGTGGCACCCGATGTTGATCATGGCACTACTGGTACTTTGTATTGGATTTGTCGAAGATGTCGTGGACCTATTAGCATACGTGTTGGATGCGTTCAATAAATTTGGTTTCTTTATCAGCCTTAAATATTAGATGTGTGGATTATATCTATGTATTCAAATGATTTATGGAAACATTAAGTGACGACAAACCTTGGGTCAAATGAATGGGGTGTTTGACCTGGCAGTGTAGAGGAACCTATGTGGGTGAGGAGAAAATGTCCTCATATTCCTCCACGAATTTGTCCATTTGTTGTTGCCCTATTTCGAGGTTGTGGCCACAATATTATTGTTTCCATGTGGGAGAATTGTAATGAAAATAAATTTCCTATTTTGGGAAACAATCTTACTGTTTTTTTTGTAGTGGTCAAAGAGATGGTAGGAGGTGGTACTATCTCTGGTATCTTGTACAATTTATTTCCCAAATTAATAACAATATAATGAGGCCTAGACTAATACAAAAGATGATGCTTATATAAGTATGATTGGCCCAATAATACATCAGACACATCAAGAGGAGCAACATCACACAGTACCTCATCTGTGAATGGCTTGATTCTATACGGAAGGCGACACTGCTGACAGATTCAGAGATCTCTTCCTTAGTGAAGCCACCTAACGGTATATGGATATGGGTGTGCTATGGTCAATAAACCGAGCCTCTTCATGACCTCTGCTGAAATGAGGCTCTTTAGCTTTCACTATTGAGAAGGAATTGCAGTGGAGAATCCTTCACCCACATCTGCGAATGGAAGAGGCGCTCCCCCTCCTCTCGATTCTCGGGATCCTTACTCTAGAGCTTGGTGGTGGCAACAATGGCACTAGGATCTGAATCAATGATCTGCTACCCTTTGTCATTTCCCTTGTCTATTTATGATTAAGGATTAGAATAAGCATTTGATTCAAGTACCTTCAATTCGGTCACCAGCGACTGTTTGGCCTGACACTCGTTTGTGCTGTGAGTGGGGATGTTATGAAATTCACACCACTTCCCTATTTCATTCTTTGTATTTGTGGGGTTTTTCTAAGTCACCCTCTTTGGCTTTTCCCCTTTTTCTATGGTTCAGGGGTGCCTTTCCCTGGCTTCGGATTCGCGCATCCAAAGTCTCGCTTCTTCTACTTAAATTTCTGCTCAATCTTCGCGGCAGAATGATATGGTGCACCAAGCAAGGTAATTTCGAGGAACTCCATTTCCTCATAAATTTATCTGTGCAAATAGTTATGGTACTTGAGCACCAAATTCCTCTCTGAATCTTTAATACCCAATTTTGTGCATAGGGTATTGAACAAAGTCCTCAATTCATACACATCTCGATCCCTTTATTGCTGGAATGTGGTCCATTGGATGTTCTAGTCCTCATTTCTTTCCAAGGGGTAATGTTGTTCCTTGATGTCGTCTCGGAACGAACTCCAAGTGGGTGCAACCAAGAATAGAGAGGGTTCCCTCTCGTCATTTTTCTCACAGTAGGTTTCCAATGAGTCTTTGACATGGGGGGCGGCTTTGAGGAATGAAAAAATAATCTTCTTTGTCAGAAAAATCATGGACCGATAAACCCTTCCATCAAATTCAATCATCTATCTACAACGTATGCATCTATCTGGCCTTCAAATATAGGAATGTCAAAGTTGAATTTTACCTTGAAAGGTGTTGGGAAAACAACTCCAAAAATAGAAGAAAAGAGAAATCAACGCCTTAGAAATAAGCCACTTCGAGGGGGCAACCTCCAATACATTACATGAATGAACAATTATTGGATGATTCAAATTAAAAAACCTCCTTTCTATATATAGGAGTCCATGGGGCCACAATGTAATCCTAGCCGACCTAACAATAATAATTTAAGGGCACAATAATAACAATATGGGGTTCAGAAGGGTACAATAATAACAATAAGGGGGTTACACTAACAAAAATAAGGGACTATACTAGTAATATAGGGACCTAACATGCCCCTCTCCTTCAAAAAAGTGGTGTCCTCAATGCTTGAGTAGCTCTGGGTGCTTCTGTATAAAATTCTCATCCTCCCATGTAGAATCTTCAGTGGGTAAGTTCTTCCACTTGATGAGATACTCTGAAATTGATCGATTCCATAATTTTCGAGTTCTTGTTTCCGTGACTGCTTCAGGTTCCAATATCATTTTTCCTTCCTCATCAAGTTCTGGCAATATTGTTTGAACTGGAATATTTTCACCTATAACCTTCTTTAAGCATGAAACATGGAAAACTAGATGTACTCGCGAAGAAGCAGGAAGCTCCAATTTGTATGCCATAGTACCAATCTTTTGCAACACCTTGTAAGGACCATAGTACTTTGGCGATAATTTATTATCCTTCTTAGCTCGCTTGAGGGACATTTGTTTATATGGTTGTAGCCGTAAAAATACCCAATCTCCTATATCAAAACTTCTCTCGCTGCGATGTTGATCTGCCTGTTGTTTCATTCGATTTTGTGCCAAATTCAGGTTATCCTTTAAGAGTTGGAAAACTTCTTGCTGATGCTCGATGTGATCTTCCACTGCTTGAACCTTCGAATTTTCCCTTAAAGATGATGTGATGGATGGTGGATGATATCCATAAATTGCCATAAATGGGGTCATTTTTGCTGCAGTATGGAAGGAAGTGTTATACCACCATTCAGCAAGAGGTAACCACTTGACCCATTGTGTTTGTTTATCAGATACAAAACAACGAAGATATCCTTCCAAACATTTATTTACGATCTCAGTTCGACCATCAGATTGAGGATGATAAGATGAGCTATGAGCTAATTGAGTACCCAAGCAAGAAAATAACTCCGTCCAAAAATTTCCAGTAAAAATGGGATCTCTGTCGCTCACAATAACCCTTGGGCTTCCATGTAGCTTTTGAATTGTGTTCATAAATGTAGTAGCAACTGTACTTGCTTTAAATGGATGAGATAATGCACAAAAGTGTGCATACTTGGTAAGTCTATCAACTACCACCATGATGACACTCTTTTCTTCGGACTTAGGTAAACCTGTGATAAAATCCATTGAAATCTCCTCCCAACATTGACTTGGAATGGATAAAGGTTGTAGAAGACCCGGGGTCTTAATTGTCTCAACTTTATTCTATTGGAAAACCAAACATTCCGCCACAAACTTTTGAATATCATATTTAAGTCCATCCCAAAAAAATTATTTCTTCACCCTGTGGTAAGTTTTTAAAAATCCTGAGTGTCCTCCTAAAGGAGAAGTGTGCAATTCCAAAAGAATCTTTTGTTTTAGTTGGGAATTCTTACAAAGATATAACCGATCTTTGTACCATAAGGAATCATTTTTCCAACTAAATGTATCAGATGTACTAGGATCTTGCTGCAACTTTTGAATGAGTATCCATACATCTTTGTCCTTCTTCCATTCATCTCTTGCTTGAGTTATCCAATCTGGTTGGATAATAGAAATGGCACAAAGCAATGCTTCCACCTCTTCATTCTTTCTTGAGAGTGCATCTGCAACAACATTAAGCTTTCCTTTTTTGTAGATTATTTCAAAGTCATAACCCAACATCTTTGTGACCCATTTTTGTTGCTCTTCTGAAGATAGTATTTGCTCCAAAAAGTGTTTAAGACTATCATGATCAGTTTTTACCTTGAAGTGTCTTCCCATTGGGTAAGTTCGCCATTTCTTTAGTGCATGCAGTATTGCTAACATTTCCTTCTCATAAATAGGTTTATGTAAATACTTTCCTTTGATTGGACGACTTTCAAAAGCAATGGGTCTTCCTTCTTGTATTAAAACAACACCAATTCCATTTCCTGAGGCATCACATTCCACAATAAAGGTTTTTGTGAAGTCTGGCATAGCTAAGACCGGTGCTAGGCACATTGCCTCTTTAAGATGTTCAAAGGCCTTAGTTGCTTCAGGCATCCATGAAAATGCATCTTTCTTCAATAATGTTGTTAGAGGTGCTGCTATTCTCCCATAATTCTTAACAAACTTGCGGTAATACCCTGTTAACCTGAGAAATCCTTGCAACTGCTTTATGGTTGTGGGGACTTTCCATTCCTTAATGGTTTTAATCTTGTTAGGGTCTACCTTAACACCCTCGTGAGATACAATATGACCCAGATATTCCACCTCTTGTACTCCAAAGAAACATTTGGATGTTTTTGCATATAACTGTTTCTCCTGCAATAGTTTGAGCACCCTGTCAACATGTTCAACATGATCCTTCCAAGACCCGCTGTAGATTAGTATATCATCAAAAAATACTAGCACAAATTTTCTAAGGAAGGGTTTGAAAATGGAATTCGTCAACCCTTGAAATGTAGAAGGTGCATTGGTAAGGCCAAAAGGCATGACCAAAAATTCATAATGACCCTCATGAGTTTGAAATGCTATTTTCAGAATATCTTCAGTCTTCATCCTAATTTGATGATATCCTGAATGAAGATCCAACTCGGTAAAATAAATTGCTCCATGTAATTCATCCAATAATTAATCAATCACAGGAATGGGAAATTTATCTTTAATGGTGAGCTTATTGAGCTCCTTATAATCTAGACACATGTGCCATGATCCATCCTTTTTGTGTACCAATACTACAAGAGCAGAGAAAGAACGTTGACTAGGTTGAATTATACCCGCCTCTAACATTTTTGCAATCATACGTTCAATTTTGCTCTTTTGGACTTAAGGATATCTATAAGGCCTGATGTTTAGAGGAACAATTCCTGGAATCAAATGAATAGCATGATCATGATCACGAATATGTGCGAGTCCTTTGGGAGTTTCAAACACCTTGGAATGATTGTCCAATAATTTTTAGAGATCTACAAAAATAGATGATTTTGATGTTGGAACTTCTAGTGAGCATAATTGTGCAATTATGCCTCATTGTTCTTTCTTTAGAAGCTTTTTCATGACATTAGAGCTTATTATCTTTCCCAGCTTCCATGAAATACCCCGTAATTTGACTTCATTTCCTTCTGAAAAAAAATTCAAGAAAAGTTCTTGAAAATTAAAAGCTACCTTCCCCAAAGATTTTAGCCATTGTAATCCTAGTACAACATTAGCACCTTCCATAGGAATGGAAAGCATTGGAATATTCAATACATATTCCCCAATGGTTAGCTTGATATTATGGAATTTTCTAGAGAAATTTATAGTTCCTCCATTTGCAACCATCACTTGAGATTCTGGTGTTGGGTACAATTCAATTCCTTGGCTACCTTACAATGAATAAAATTATGGGTACTACCTAAATCAATCAACACTATTACATTTTTCTTCTTGATATGTCCTTCTATATTGAGAGTTTGAGGAGTGGTAATTCCTGCCAATGCATTACACAATATGGTCAGACTCATTTCTTCCTCTTCTAGGGTTGGTTCTTGTTGTATATCCTCTTCTTGTTCATTTTCTTCCTCTTGACAATCTATGTAAAATAATTTCTTCTCAGCACACTTATGACCTTTAGTGTATTTGCTATCACAACTATAGAAAATCCCTTTTGCTATTTTTTCTTCCAATTTTTGTTGTGTCAACCTTGTAGGTTGTGAAAATCTAGGCGTAGCAACACTTCCTTCTTTATAGAAGTGAGTGGTAGGCTTCCTTGTCGCCATAATTTTACATTCAATTTTTCTTGCCAACCTGAATGCCTTCTCCAATGAGTCAGGTTCCAAAACGTGAACTTCATGTTGGATGTTATCCTTTAAAGTGCCTATGAAGAGATCAATCCTGTGTTCCTCTGGAATATCAGTTACCCTTATATTCAATTTTTGGAAGTCCTCAATGTGCTGCCTCACTAAACCCTTTTGTTTGAGATTTATCAATTGGCTAAAGAAGGTGTTGCTCTTTGTATCCTCATAATGTGCTATCATTTCCTCCGTAAAAATTGACCAAGTGACAATTTTTTTACGGGAGCAAAGCCATTGATACCATACAAATGTATTTTGTTCTAAATGTAAAGTTACAATATGTACCTTTTGTGTGTTTTTCACATTATGGAGATCAAAATATTGCTCCATATGTAGTATCCATGTTACAGGATCCTTTCCATCAAAATTCCTCATATCCATTTTTGGAATATGGTGGTTCTTCCCGCCAAAATTATAGTTTATGAAATCACTATTAACATTTATTTTGTTCTCATCATGAGTTTCCTCTACTATCTTTTCACCATTAGGAAACATTTCTTGAATCAACTTTGTCTTCATACCAGATCATTCTTCATGTTTTCCAATTTTCCCATCGATCTTCGCTTCATATCATCACATCTTAGATTTCATAGCTTCATGCCATCTATCTTAGCTTCCACGCCTTTCTTCAAACCATCCATCTTATTTTCCACACCTTTCTTCAAAACTTCCATTTCATTTTTTGTTGTTCTTTGCGAGAGCGAAATTTGTTGCACTTGCTCTTGTAATTTTGATATGTCATGTTGCCATTCTTCGTCTTCATGAGTCATAGTAGAGCCTTCTAAGGGCTTAATGGGTGTTGAATTCTTTTTAGGGGCCATTTTAGAAACCAATACTAATATCTATTCTACAATATTCCCTTGGAACCAATTCAACTTGATTCTTCAAACAATACTTATGCAATTCAGAAATCAAATATACACCTTTTACTTGCTTTTTCAGAGCTCTATATTGAAATTGAATTATATCAATAATTGAAGATCCTCAGTATCTGAAATTTGGCCCTCTAATATTCCTCTAAATTTTCTTTCAAATGCCACAGGTATGACTTGATTTGGATTCTTCAAGGCAAATTTATGTCCAATGTCCCACAATGACCAAATTGTGGACTGGTTCAATAGAGTGAACTTGTATGGCTTGCCACGTGTCACTATTTTATCCTTTGGTTCTGAAATTTATAGACAAGAAACTAAATTACGTGTACTTCCAGCCACTATTTATAGAATTCCAATATGATGCTCAGAGAGAGAGTTATGAATACTTTCCCACGATCACCTCTTGGAGATGAAATTAGGGAGCCTGAAAAAGACGTAACTTCCACAGATCATATGTCCGCAAATATTGTGAACCAAGCTGCGAGAAATTTTGTGACAATGTTCCTGCGGGCTGGATGTACTCTAAAACTTTCGGCTTCGACCCTTGAGAAAACAAGTTGTGATGAAAAATTCTTTTGATGACATGTTTAAGTGAAATTCGAGAAAGCTTGAAAAAACCCTAACTTCCACAGATCATATCTTCAAAAATATTGCGAACCAATTTGAAATTTTTACTTGAAGTTCCTTAGGATTTCGGTTTCGCGTGGTAAAAAGTTGAGATTCTGAAACTTCGTAGAAAAATTTCTATAGCGAAAATCCCACGATGACCTGTTTGAAGTAGTGGAACTGTAGAATCCAAAGCACTGATACCAATGTTATGAAAACAACTCCAAAAATAGAAGAAAAGAGAGATTAACGCCTTAGAAATAAGCCACTTCGAGGGGGAAACCTCCAAACCATACATGAATAGAAAATTCTTGGATGATTCAAATTACAAAACACTGCTTTCATATATTAAGATCGGGGCCACAATGTAATCCTAGCCGACCTAACAATAATAATTTAAGGGCACAATAATAACAATATGGGGGTTACAGGGGTACAATAATAACAATAAGGGGGTTACACTAACAACAATAAGGGACTATACTAGTAATATAGGGACCTAACAAAAGGAGTGATGCCTCTAGAGAGGCTATTGGATGTAGATGCACTGCCGGTTGGCAGTCGTTGAAGGATCTGGGCAAATTTATCCATCATCGCGTTCCTCTGTTTCTCAAGGGCCTCCTCAAGCAATATTTTGATAGGATCTCCTGATACCTTGTCTTTCTTTTCTTCTACCATGGAAGGTCTACTTTGTTTCTGAGGTTGATCTTGCAAGGGTTCAACCAGGTCGATCCCTTACTCCTTATACCCTGACCTCGTTGGGGACATGCAAAGAAAAACATAGAAATAGAAGACCGCTATGATACCACTGATAAAAATTTATGCAGGAACACAAAATAGTACACATATAACCATAAATACAAAGATGTAGCCAAAATAACACTTCATTTCATTAATTTCAAATAACAGAAAATATGCGTATAGACATAAAAGAAATAAACTAGTTAGGGCGCTGGTATCTTATTTCTGAGAAGATATTTGGTGGATACCAGCCTCTCAACTATGTTAAAATAAGGATAAAAGACCTATTTATCGTTTTTAAACAATGGAAATCCCTAAACATCCAAAAACCTAACCCCAGGAGCTGATGCACCAAAACTGTGGGCCCAGTTTGGGTAAATTGGTACATCAACTTCCTTAACTTTGTCATATGGTCTCTGTTTGACGTGCTAAATACCTTGTTAGAAATATCTATCCAAGTACTACAACTTTTTATGTGAGTAACATCGAAGGAACTTCTATGTTGCTCTTGGGTTTCCCAAAAAATGTTGTTTAGGGCGTTAAAATGGCTCCGGAAGTTTAGGACCCAAAAAACTGCTAAAAATAGTAAGTTGTGTTGAAATCGAAAAATTGAAAGAAATGATCGTGGGGGTCCAAATGGAATAGGTGGGTGGCCACAAATATCCACCTGGATCATTCCTCCCCCCTTAGGAAGCAATGGTACCCATTGCATTGAGTTCCTCCATGAGATGAGGAAAATTATATTAAAACTTGGTCCCTGGTGAGCCACTTGCTTTGGTGATGGTGTATCGCTCATATCAGAGTGGGAGAAGCTTGCAGTGGGGTCCATTGAGGTGCTACTTCTACAAATGTAGACACAATTTGTCGCCCACCTAGAATTTGTGTGGCACCTGATGTTGATCATGGCATTGCTTGTACGTGGTATTGGATTTGTCGAAGATGTCGTGGACCTGCTGGCAGACGTGCTAGATGCATTCAATATATTTGTTTTCTTTATCATCCTCAGAAATTACATGTGTGTATTCTGTCTATGTGGTCGCATGAGGTATGGCAACATTAGGAGGTGATGTGCCTGGGGTCAGATCAATGGAGTGCTTGTCTGGAAAGTGTAGAGGAACCTCTATGGGTGAGGAGAAAATGTCCTCATATTACTTGAGTAATCACGAACATGGGAACTAATAGTATGCACTATTCATATAATCATAGAGTGTAGTTGTCATGATGATTAATAACGAGATCTGAAAGATGTCATTGTGTTGAGATATAATACAAAAAGTTGTTGAAAGTATTAATGAAAAAGCGGATACCTGCATGCATAGTGAAAGTAGGGTTTTAAAAATTAGGAAAATGCAATGGGTTAATGTTAGGTGGTAAAGAACAATAAGTGACACTAGAGGTGGTGGCAAAGTGTATTGGTCAAATTAAGGTGTTCTTTAGTGTGAACGTAAGTGATGCTATAGGTTCATTGTTCTTCTGGTGACTCTCCATGACTTTGTCGATCTGCTGCTGCCGTGCCGGGGAGCCCTGTTTTGAGGTTGTGACCACAATCTTGTTCTTTCGCTATGGGTGAATTGTAATGAAAATAAATTTTCTGGTTTGGAAAACAATCTTACTACATTGCTTTGCAATATTCAAAGAGATGGCTGAGGCGGTACTACCTCTGGTATCCTGTAAAATTTATTTCCCAAAGTAATAACAACATAATGATGCCTAGAATCATACACAACATGACGCTTCCATAAGTATGGTTGGCCCAAAAATACATCAAAAAAATCAAGAGGAGCAACATCACATAGTACCTCATCCGTGAATGGTTTGATGTTTTACATAAGGCAACACTGCTAGTGGATGTAGAGATATCTTCCTTGGTGAAGCCACCCAATGATATACAGCTACGGGTGTGCTATGGTTGATAAGTGGAGTTTCTTCATAACCTATGCTGAAATGAGGTTCTTTTGGATTCCGCTATAGACAAGGAATCGTAGTGGAGAACCCTTCATCCACATCTCCGAATGGAAGAGGTGCTCCCCCTTCTCTGGATCCTCAGGATCCTCCCTTTGGAGCTTGGTGGTGGCAACAATGGCACTGGGATCTGCATCAATGATCCACTTCCCTTTTTCATCACTCTTGTCTGGTTCTAATTGAGGATCAGAACATGCATCTGCTTCAGGTGCCCTCAGTTTGACCACCATCGATTGCTTGGTCCGACACTCGTTTGTGTTGTGAGTGGGGCTATTATGAAATTCACACCACTTCCCCATGTCCTTCTTTGGATTTGTGGTGTTTTTCTGAGTCACCCCACTTTGTCTTTCTCCCTTGCTCTACGGTTTGGAGGTGCCTTTCCCTGGCTTCAGATTCATGGATCCAAAGCCTCACTTCTTATGCTTAAAGTTTTGCTCGATCTTGGCGGCATAACGATATGCCGTGCCAAGCAAGGTAATTTTGAGCTTCATTTTCTCTTGAATGTATTTGTTCAAACAACTGCAGTTATTGAGAACCAAATGCCTCTATGAATCTTTAATACCCAACTTTATGCATAGGGTATGGAACAAATTCGTCAGTTCATGCACATTGTTGTATCTTAAGAGAAACTTCCTTGGCTGTGGAAAGGAATCAGTGATTAAGAAATTTTTAAAAATGTGTCACAAAATTTATTATATCAGGTGGTCTTCATTCAATCCCTTTGGAAACTAATTCTTTAAAACCCTTAATAATCTGGTATAATGAACAACTCTACAATGCCATTAACTGCTGATATTTGAATGGAAAAAAAGAACAGAAGAAGAAACTCAAAATGATATGATATAACATAGAATATATCACTTTAAATTTCAGAATGAATTTATGGAGAGAGAGGAAACTCAAAATAATATGTTGTAAACACATAATCTATTAATTTTAAGTTCCAGAGAGAATGTGTGAAGGGAGAGGAGTTGGAGTGACGGAGCACAAATTAAGGTGATTGAACTCTTACTCACAGATGTAATTAAGAGATCAGAAACTACTTTACTTCACTTCATTTTAGGAATAAGGACCACAAAATGACACAGGAAAAAAGAATCACCATCAACAGTTGCAGGAAACTTGATGCTTCTTTCATTGAAAAGTAAGTACCAAATACTTAGTCTTCCGGAGGTCCAAAACTCAGAAACCCTCCTCTCTTTCTATCTTTCTTAAATACATCAAAAAAAATTTGTAACTGCTAAAACTTCTTAAAACTACTTCGACTACCTAAAATGTTAAAACTACTTATTAAATTTCAATGGAGGACATCACTATAGCTTCGATATTAACATAGGAAGAAAACAAATTAAAACTTGAAATATCCTTCTTTTTGCTGAAGTTTATTTGTTGCTGACGTGTCTCCCTAAAGCGCTGATGTGTCTCTCTGACAGATCGGACATCCTTGCCCCACATTTCTTCCAGACTTCACTGTCTGTATTTTCTTCTTGTTGTCATGTCTTTTCTTTTTCTGATGTGATATTTGAATAGCTCTACAAAACACCTCTTTTCCCAACTTGACCCAGCTGTTGAGTTCCCAACAGTGCCACCATATGCTCCTTGGCCTAACTCTACCTATGCCTCTGCGCTTCAAACAATGTTATCATGTCCCCTTCTGCCTGACTCTTCCTATTCTACTCGGGAATCTAGCGTTCAGTCTTCTAATTATTTACAAGGTGCCACCGCATACCACACTTTTTTGCATAGGGTTGGGCATTACCCGAGTCTACTTCCTGTGTTCACGTTTCTTCATAAAATGACACAACTGCAAATAATAATAGACTTTAAACAAATTTAAATTAACCTTTGGAATGTATCGCATCTGCTTTTCCATCGCATTTCGGCTTTCCATGCTGCTTTGTTATAAGCCTCCTCTAACCTCCGATGCAATTTATCAAAGGAAAGGCCCTTACTTCTAGATCTGAAATCCTTTGCAATTTAACTCTGAGACTACTTCGCATCATTCCTTATCACAATTTCGGTCTTTGGTGTTCATAACATAATCCTTAGCATCATTCCTC
The DNA here is from genome assembly GCA_034641835.2 of Pinus albicaulis. Lineage (NCBI taxonomy): Eukaryota > Viridiplantae > Streptophyta > Pinopsida > Pinales > Pinaceae > Pinus > Pinus albicaulis. Next base: position 594,669,290 of record CM076576.1, read on the forward strand.
TGAAATTGTGATGTGCGATGTGTGATAAAGGCAGGGATGATGTGGCAAGCGGAGGTGGGGCCGATCGTAAATCGTAGTTAGCGAAATGAAACTTTACCACACTGTGCACTTCGGTGTAAACAACAAATTCCTTAGTGCCTTCCCTCCTAAACTTGCGAAGTGCGATATGTGATTGCATTGCATTGCCATATCACAACTTTAGGCCTCATCGCAGATAGGATTTTATAACCTTTGCCTCGTCGGCACTCCACAACTTCGTCGATTTTCAATTCCTCCAATCGCCACAATATCTTATCGTAATTATGTGCTATGATATCCGTCATCCATCTCTCCACTTCAATTCTGTGGTTCGATCCTGACCGTCTGTTTTCTCCTTTATGCCGCCTTCCAAACTCTTAAGTTTTTAGGGAGAATGTAAATAAGCCCGACTCAACCTTGACCTGCGTGCAATGCTCTGAACGCATCAATCGGCCCAACTCAACCTTCCATCACATCTCCACACATAATGTTAATACACCAACATATAAATCAAAACTATTTTTGACATACAAAAAATTTACATTTTCTAAAATATATGCTTTTTTTTTGGTGTTTTGAGAAATATTTAAAAAATAAATGAAAATGAGCCACAACATCTAGCTCCACTTGGGGATATTTATTTTTTTCCATGAAATCTCTAAGAACCATGGATTAGTGCCTTATCCATTGGGCATGGAGTCAAATATTGTTTGGTGACATATGAACAATGAGCAATCCGGTATTTACAATGGTGAAATGTTGAACTTTAATGTTGGAAATAATGCTCAAATACTACCCATTCACAAGCACCCGTAGAGATTCTCCATCTAAATCTTCAAGGATGAAAGTATTGTTTGATCTGGCTTCAGAAATTCTGTACAGACCACACCATAGAGGGTCAAACTTTCCATGCTTTCCTTTATTCACCCTTCTGGTGTCCCATCTTAATACTAAATCTCCGGCTTGGAAGAGGATTTCTTTTGCTTTTCTATCAAATATGGACTTCATATTTTCCTGATAAGAAATCAAGTTATCTCTAACTTTGTTTCTATCTTCACATGATTCAATGACTTTGTTCAATATTCTCACTAGAGCATCAGGTTCTTCCTGAGCTTCTTGAAGGAAGCAATCACTCGTTTGGCGAACTGAGTAGGAAATAGTGCTTGAATTCCATAAACCAATTCATAGGGTGACTTGCCAGTAGACCTCCTGGTGGTTACTCGTACTACCCAAAGAGAAAACTTCAAATTTTAATCCCAGAATTTCTGATTTTTAGTGATTGTCTTCTTCAAAATACTGATCAATTTCTTGTTTGAAGGCTCTGCTAATCCATTCCCTCATGGATGGTAGGTTGTGGAATGTGAAAAAATTACATTATATGTTTGACAGAAATTGATGAATCGAGCAGAATTAAATACCTGAGCATTATCAGTTACAATCTTGACCAGACAGCCAAACCTATTAAATATCTTCTCCTCCAGAAACTTCATCACCACTTGTTCATTTTCTTTCTTGGTGGGGATTGCTTCAACCCACTTTTTGAAGTAATCAGTAGCAGTTAGAATCCATTTGAACTGCCCACTTGATGGTGGATTGATCTCTCAAATAAAGTCCAGTCCCCACTGCCTGAAAGCCTCTTCTATGAATATTGGAATGACAGGCAATGAAGCAAGCCTCTTCTTTTCTACAAACAATAATTGACACTTCTGACAACTTCATACCAGTCTGTATACATTAGCAAATAGTGTAGACCAATAAAAACCTAAATTGTGGGTTTTATGTGCTGTGAACTTCCAAATATAATGTCCTCCACATAGAGTTTCATGATATTACTTGATAACTTCAATGGATTCACCTTCAGTTAAACACAACAGCAAAATACCAGTAGGATATTTCCAGTACAACTTTGCTTCTACTATGACATATGGCTGAGATTTAATGTTGAGAGCTCTGTACTTGGTTCTATTTAGTGAATATGGGAAAGAAAAGAAACACAGGTAATGAACAACATCTTTATACCAATCTGAACATAAAAATTTGTATTGAATACCTGTTTTGGGCTTATTATGACCTTCTTCATTGTCAACCCCATCCACTGGTGCCAAGATATTAATTCCCAGTGCTTGAAGTTTTTTTTCTGTTAGCAACTTTGCTAAACCTTGTCCTTTTATTAACTTGGTGGGTTTAATGTCCAAATCATACTCCTCGATTTTAGCTATCCATTTTCCTCTTTTTCCTTCAACATCACTTTGAACCAGCACGTCCTTGACAACAAAATTAGGTACATAAGCAATTATTTGGGATTGAAACACAAGTCCCGAAGTATTTGAGTGCTTTAACCAATGCATGCACTTGTTTCTCCAAAATGTTATATTTGAGCTCAGCATCTCTGAGAACTTTGCTGAATAATTCCACTAGTTGTCCCCTACTATTGTCGTTTTTCTGCAATAACACAACAGAAATAGTGGTGGGGGAAGCAAATGAAAATATTTGAAATACCTTCTGATAATTAGGGCTTATTAAAACCGGAGCTTCCTGGAGTGCTTCTTTTATTCTGGGAAACACTTCTCTTACTTCTTTATCCCACCTCACTTTTGCATTCTTCTTCAACATGTCTATTATATTTCTCACAATCTCCGCATAATTTGGTACAAAAATTCTCAACAAGTTTATTTTTGCCAAAAATATCTGAATATATTTCTTTCTTTTGGGTAAAGTAATGGTCTGAATTTCCTCCACCCTTGCTCGATCAATATTTACTCCTAGTTTCAAAACTATGTGACCCAATAATCTACCTTCCTCCAAGGCGAACAAAGATTTTTTGGGATTTAGTGACAGACCATACTTCCTGCACTTTTCGAAAGTTCTTTGTAGTTGTTCTAGGTGTTCATCATCTGATCCTAAAAAAATAGTTATATCATCCAAATATATAACCACATACTTGTCTCCGACAAACGCTATGTCCATGGCCCTCTGAAAATTTTCACCTGCATTCATAAGACCAAATGGCATCCATGCATACATGAAAGTTACCCAAGGGTTGTAATATTCCCAAATGGGAAAAGCAGGAATATAGTGCAAATGCTTGAACAATAGTGTAAATCATCATTTAAAAGTAAGAGGCCAATATGGATACCTTTCATATGTTATAATAGCAGCAAAATATGCATAAATAATTGGCCATAAGATACATAACAAGAGAGTACAAGCCTCCAATGGACAAAATCCCTCAATATGAGGTGCTGAAACTATATATAAAAGCTGGAAGACCCTTACAGCAACGTTTTATTAGTTCTGCTACATCAAATGAGTATACATCAGATATAGGGCTGATATGTGCCTCAAAAGATAGATCTATTACAGATATGAGCACTATACACGCTTCTTTGAAGAACCCCTTAAGGGTTTTCAGCAAAACACCAAGCACAAGATGTAGATCTAAGCCCTAAGGCTGTAGATCCACTACAAAATATAGATCTGGAAAGTGTGCCTGATCTGATATTATCAATAGAATAGCCTCCTCTAATAGATCCTTTAAGTGAAAGGAAGATCCCCTTCACTAGAAAATCAGCGCTCCAAATGGTGTCCCAAACCACCCTGCAACTCATCCTACAAAATAGCGCATATCTGGAAGTAAAATGCGCTATAGGGATGAATAACCAGTTGGCCTGATGCCAAGATCTGAAAATAAGAACAATGGCCTTCAATACTGTCCTCCCAATGGAAAGGAAGCCTCCTCCACTGAAGATGAGAAATGAAATGGCCTAGATCTAGAGATCTAGTCTCCACTTGCTGCAACCTGCAAAACAACCAAACCCTCAATAGGATCTATGCTGTAAATGAAAGATGAAGCTTGGCCTTAAGCCTAATAGTGGACAATGTAGTACAAGACTCCTCCGAGAGCTCCTCAAGGGAAGAGGTGGGATTCCCAATCAGGAACACCCTATGCTAAAAAACACTCTATCTTAGCTAAACAGCAAGAGAATGATATATGTCTAAACAGACCATATATTTAGAAATATCAATATACAAGAACATAATCAGTATGGCTGACATCCTCTTCCTTAAATAAGATATGAGCTTGCAAACCCTAAGCGCAATCCAATAATGGCACTACTTCCACACAAAGAATCTTGATCTAAAATTGTGTTGTCTCTCATTGATGACCACTCCTCCATGACAATGATGTTGATTTGGTCAAGGTTGACCCAGTCAAAGTGATCCAGCCCCTTTTTACACCAAGGGTGCTTAATTAAGCTGTCAATATTTATCTCTTTCACATTTGGCATTGATTTATTCATTATTAAGGAGAATTATGGACCTCCTTTGTCCTCTTATTCTTTAAACAAAGCAGCAAAACAAAATTGAATATTCCAACTAGCTCATGGCTAATTGGGAATATTATAGTCCTCCCTTCCCAAATGTTGTTTGTCCTCAAGGAACTGACAAAGTGAGTGTTGTAACTCTCCATCATTGGTGACACCAAGATGTGATAAGCTTCCCTCATAAGCTAAGTGTTCACCAATCCATCCCTCCATGAATTTCTCCTCCAAAGTTCTTATGATATGAAAATAATCCATCCCATAAGGAAACAATAGTTCAAATGAAACAAACATGGTTTGCCCAATGTTCTCCCTAAAACATGTAACATAATGAACATGGAGAATCTCTCTCTGATAGGGCATATACATACCTCCCATCCTCCCTCCAAACATTCCCATAAAAAGTACAAGTACATCATCAATGTATGGGACCAAAATTAAGTACATACAAATAACAATTTGTGCATATGGAGGTGGGTCATAGTCCCACATGTGGAACTAGCACAGCAAATCTCCTAACTGCATTAGATAATGATGTGGTAAGTGGTTTCCCCACCATTTAATTTCTGTCCAAGTCATCTCACCATGGCTGAAAGTGTGAGATATATTTGGTGCTTTTGGAATGCACCCACAATGATACAAAATCTCCATTTGTCCTTCAAGGGAGTGGCCACCATATTCCCAAATGGGAAAAGCAAGAATATAGTGAAAAATGCTTGAACTAGTGTAAATCATCATTTAAAAGTAAGAGACCAATATAGAGACCTTTAATATGTTATAATAGCAACAAAATATGCATAAATAATGGGACATAAGATACACAACAAGAGATTACAAGCCTCCAATGGACAAAATCCCTCAATATGAGGTGCTACAACTATATATAAAAGCCGGAAGACCCTTACAACATTTTTTTATTAGTTCTTCTACAGAAAATTACTATACATCAGACCTAGGGCTGATATGTGCCTCAAAAGATAGATCTGTTATAGATTTGAGCACTATACAAGCTCCTTTGAAGAACCCATTAAGGGTTTTCAGCAAAACACCAAGTACAAGATGTAGATCTAAGCCCTAAGGCTATAGATCCACTGCAAAATACAGATTTGGAAAGTGTGTCTGATCTGATATGATCAATATAATATCCTCCTCCAATAGATCCTCTAAGTGAAAGGCAGATCCCCTTCACTAGAAAATCAGCTCTCCAAATGGTGTGCCAAACCACCCTGCAACTCCTCCTACAGAAATAACACAGATCTGGAAGTAAACTGTACTGTAGGGATGAATAACCAGTTTCCCTAATGCCAAGGTCTGAAAATAAGCACAATGGACTTCAATACTGTCCTCCCAATGGAAAGGAAGCCTCCTCCACTAAAGTTGAGAAACGAAATGGCCTAGATCTAGAGATCTAGTCTCCACTTGCTGCAACCTGCAAAACAACCAAACCCTCAACAGGATTTGAATTGTAAATTAATGATGAATCTTGGCCTTAAGCCTGATAGTGGACAATGTAGTACAAGACTCCCCCAAGAGCTCCTCAATGGAAGAGGTGGGATTCCCGATTAGGAACACCCTATGCTAAACAACACTCTATGTCAGCTAAACAGCAAGAGAAACATATATGTCTAAATAGACCATATATTCAGAAATATCAATATACAAAAACATAATCAATATGGCTTCCATCCTCTTCCTTAAATAACATATGAGCTTGCAAACACTAAGCCCCATCCAATAATGGCACTACCTCCACACAAAGCATCTCCATCTAAAACTGCGTTGTCTCTCATTGATGACCACTCCTCCATGACAACGCTATCGATTTGGTCAAGGTTGACCTAGTGAAAGTGATCCAACCCCTTTTTACACTAAGGGTGCTTAATTAAGCTTCCAAGATTTATCTCTTTCACATTTGGCATTGATTTATTCATTATTAAGGAGAATTATGGACCTCCTTTGTCCTCTTATTCTTTAAACAAAGCAACAAAACAAAATTGAATATTCCAACTAGCTCATGGCTAATTGGGAATATTACAGGGGGTTGTAAAAGTTGTCTTCTTCTGATCTTCCTGGTCCACTGCCACTTGGTTATATCCAGAGAATCTATCAACCATAATAATCCTGTAAGATCCTATCTCCTTTTGTAAGACATAATCCATTTTAGGTATAGGATAATTATCCTTTAGGGATACTTTGTTCAAATTACTGAAATCCAAACAAAATCTTATCTCTCCATTTCTCTTCCTCACAGGAACCATATTAGAAACCCAATCCAAATATCTGAGAGGGACTATGATTTTTTCTTGTAGAAATTTCTTCACTTTCTTCTCAATAGGAGCTAACAGTAATGGATTAATCTGTCTGAGATTTTTTCTATGTGGTTTTATTCCTTCTTTAAATGGGATCTTATGTTGTATTATGCTTTTATCATACATTTTAAATTCTTCATATGACCAATAAAACACATCCATATACTTCTTAAAAAGTTCAATGTATCTTTCTTTGTAAATTTTGGGAACACCTTTGAATAATTTCACCATTTTTGGCTCTTGCTAAGTTCCCAAATTGCAATATTCCATCGCTTCCTCCTAATGTATTTCCTTTGAATAAACAACAACATCATTAGATTCAAATAGTATTTCAAGGGGAACTAGTCCTTTAGGGAGGATATTTTCTTTCAATTGGATAATCTTCTGCTCACCTATTGACTGCTTGAGGTTTCTTACCTCCCCTTTCTGCTCTGTCTGTTATTCTTCTTGATCTATCTCTGCATCTTCAAAGTTTCCAATAATTTTCAAGAAATTATTTATCTTCTCATCATCTTCAAACACCTGCCAATGTTTCACATTGTCAGGAATAGAGGGTCTGTGTCTAATTTCAATATCATACCTTAACCTTGGATTCATTGGAGGCTTAAAGGTACTAGCTACAACTGCTAACGAATCTACCAACCTATTCTCCTCCCTTGGGATGAACTTAAGATTGAAGGCTTCAAAACAGTTCTCTATCATAACCCAAACTTCATTTTTGTATGATCTTAATCTTGGATGCTTGGTCTAACAATGATTTTTAATCTATCTTATTATCAGTTCGAAGTCACCGAAAATTGAAATACACTGAACTCCCATTTTTTTAGCAACTTGAAGGCTTAAGATCAAGGCATCATACTCAGCCATGTTGTTTTTTGAATCAAATTCTAATTTAAAAAAAAAGGCATGAGGTTACCTTCTGGTGATGTCAGCAAGAATCTGGCTCCTGTGCCTTCCTTGGAGTAGGCACCATCAAAGTAGCATTTCCAAATCCTTTTTGAGTGCAGTTCATTATTTTCAACTACTGAAGAGAGATACTTCACTGTGTCTGCAAAAAATTATTTATCTTCATGCAGCATGAAACATGAAATATATTATGTTTCTCGACTATAAATAGGGGAATTTCCTGCATCTTTCTTGGTAGTAGTCTTCACAAAAATTGTTTCCTTGTACAATCTACTTTCTTCCCCATTGAAAATAGGAATGATAGCATAAGTGAAATCCAATTTAAGAACACCTCCCAGCTTTACTCCCGAAGATCTTGACAGGAGAATTCCAAACCTGGCTGGAATGTCAGCAACCACTACATCCATGACTATACTCTTTGCTGGAATTTGTGCCAAAGAAACTTCTACATATTTATTTAACCCAAGGCATTTCACCCTTTTAGAATCAAATGAATACAGATCCCTGTAAGTTTTGGTAATCTACAATTTTAATTCCTCCATAACAGACAATGGCATGAGATTATGGGATGCTCTTGAGTCCAACATAGAATTATGGAGAGTAAAATCATGAAGCAACAGAGAAATATAGAATTGTGGAACGAAGGGGTCTACTTATTTTACATGAGGACCAAAGGTGACCACTGGCTTCTCTTCTTGTAAGTTCATAGTGCCACTTATATCTTCAATCTGTGTGAGATTAATAAATTCTAAAGTTTCTTTCTTGTAGGTTGGTATTTTAGCTAATTCTAGAAGAAGTACCTGAATTTTTACCTTCTCCAACTCTTTTGTCAAACTGAAAGGATGAGTTTGTTTAAAATTATTTTTAGGTTCTTCTTCTCTCTTTCTAGAATTTTCTGCTTTTTCGGTTACAGGGACAACTCTCTCCAAAATATTAGTATCAACTCATTTTCTTTGGGAAGGTTTACCCTATTGCACATTTGTTCTATTAACTGAATTTACAGTTTTATTCCCATTACTAACTTGTTTTACAGGGTCCTTTTATTGTGGAGTCGCCATTGGAGAAAGGATAGAATCTTGTTGTTCATGTTCAGTATCCTGCACTCTATATCTCTTTCTAGACCTCAAACTATATTTTTTATGTAACTCAGCTTGCATGAAACCTGTGAATTTCCTACAGTATTAAATCATTTCATTTTGGTAAAAAGATAGTTTAGCTTCAACATATTCTCCCTCACCATCTTACTCTTCATCATCTTCTATTGTGTACATAGCATATATTTGATCTTCAGCTTCCCTTTGGTAATCTTTTGCTGACTCTTCAGGTGTTACTTCTATATACAATGTTGCTTGAACATGGTCTTGATCTTTTCTTTCCCTCTACAGAATTTGTAGGGGATGCCTTCTGAATTGAGGGTTAAATCCCCCTCGGTTTTGTTGTACTTGTATTTGGGAGTTTTTAATTTCAAATTCCATCTTAACTAGCTTATTTGACAAAAAATTTATCACCTTTGTCATATCTTCAATTCTTTTATCTTGTGATAATTCTGCTTTGGCTTTCCCCTTCTCTTGGACTTGTTGTTTCAAGTTTCGCCTTTCCAACTATAGTCATATTAGCTTCAATGTCTAAAGCATCCATCTGTATTTTCTCTAGAGTAGGGGATCTCCTTTCTCTAAGCATGAAACTAAAATCAGCTTCAAAAGCCCCAGCAAAAACCACCTTTGCTCCAAAAGGAGGGGGCTTAACTGTTATACAACTTATTGAATCTTTTGATAAAATCTAATATATTCTCATTTGGTTTTCTTTTGATTGCATTGAATGTCAATGAATATCCATGATCCCTTTTTCACCCCATCTCTGAGTGAATTGATTTTCCAGTTCTTCCCATGTATTAATAGAATCATTTGGAAATCCATTAAACCAGTTTTTAGCCTCTCCATCCAGAGACTCAACAAAAGGCCTCATTACAACATCAAGATGTTCTACATTCATATTTTTAGCAAAATTACAAAACATAGGAAAGTGTTGTTCTGTAGTTATTTTATTTTCTCCAGTAAAACATGGGAGTAATTTAAGATACTCTTGAGGCATTGAATTCATTGGTTGTGGAAGGTTAAGTGGAGAATATATATTCAAAAAAAAGGTTGGTGCTGCCATGTTTTTCCCCCTGTTTGATTGTTCCTTGGTTAGATGCAGTCAACGAACCTACTGTGAAAATGAAAGAAGGTGGAGGTAAAAATAATCAGCAGAAAGTTGGTAAGGTAAGAGATCTGCTCCTCAAGGAAGAAATCTTGCAGCAAGGGAGAGGGGAAGCATTTTGTTTTTAAGGAGAACTAGGGTTTTGAGCTTGATTGGGCCAGCAAGTGCCAAAAATTGAAACAAATGGCAGAAATGACCATGGAGGAGGTACACCAAGAAACCAAACATGAAGAGAAGTTTTTCAGAAATTATGGATGAAATAGGGGAAAAAGGTGAGGTGAACTAGACAGAAATGAATGAAATTGAAAGGGATATAGAGAACTTAGAAGACAACACTGATAATTGTTTTTAAGTATTCCAGACACCTAGTTTTTTGTGAAAATGGCTAAAGAAGACGAAAGGCATGGTTTGAACTCCATGATGACAGCAGAGAAGGACTCTGAAGATACCACTGTGATCAGATCCCAAAAATGAGAAAAATGAGTTTGCCATGCCTAGATGAGAAAAGTGTAGGTTAAAACTCAATGATGCTAGCAAACAAGGGGTCTTTGAAAGTGCTACCTTGTGTTTGAGTTCCTAAGGTTGTCAAAGGTAAATTTAGCATGCTTCAAAGATCAAAGGGAAGAGCCACTTCAAGGTTCTCATAACACATGCTAAGTGAAAGTATTAAAGGACATAAACAAGTCAAAGAAAGTCAACTTTGTGACTCAAACAAAACCTACAAAACAAGGAGGTAAAGAGTATCAGCGAGAAATTTTTAAATTATCATTTCAAGCACCTGCAAATCAGAAGTGGCCAAAGAAGGTAAAAGACATTATTTTTGTTAAACACACACATGGTGGAGGAGAAGGTAAAAACACACATAGAAAGATAAGCATGAGTTATTCATATTATTCACCATAGATTTCTATTTATGTTACATTGTTGCGACCCTTGGATTCATCTTCCAAGGTCACTTGGACTCCTTTGTGACTGTTCGCCTTCCACACCTACCCATAGAGGATTAGGTTTCCAACATTCCCCCCCTTAATCTGAAGGGGTGTGTGTGATTCCAAGAAGAGAGTTGTAATACAAATTTGCAAAGTATGCATGGTAGCACTTAGGTTGAATCAGATCTTTGAAATGTTGGAATAAAGAGGTGGTTTAAGGATGACCACCAACACTGGAACACAACGATTATTTCAGTTCTTGGAACTCTTCAAAAACTGGCAAGAAGCTAAGGGCTTTTGCTAGAGGAAGTGTCCCTCATATTTGAATTGGGAGACCTTCAACATAAAAGAAGGGAAGTCTACAACCTGTGATGGTTTAAGGATGACCATCAACACTAGAATGCTTGATGCATTTCTTGGAACTCTTCCAAAACTGGCAAGAAGCTGAAGTCTTATGCTAGAGGAAGTGTTCTGAATTCTTTGAAGAGGAAGAATATCAACCTCGCATAGATGGTTTAAGGCTGTTAATAAACCAAAGGCATGCTTATTGGCATCCATGTCTCTGGCCACAACTCTGAATCTGGAATGACGAATTGTGGCTCAGGCTCTACTTGAACTACTTTGTCTCTGGCTACAACTCTGAATCTGGAATGAGAGATTGTGGCTCAAGCTTGCTTGATGTGGCTTCGAAGCTTATAGATGACCACCATTTTCCCCCCTGTTAGGTACAAGGTGAGATGATGGCGAAAATTCAACTGCAAGGTTGTTCAATATTCTAGAACAAGTTCTGACATATGTCTTAAACATCTTCTTAGATGTTGAAGCCCACTGCCAAGAAGCAATCCATCCAAGATGAATCTGTGTTCTTGCAGGAGGCTTGTTTATGAAGCACCTATGTGAAGAATGGGTGTGTCGACCATAATTCTTGCATGGGTGAAGATCGAAACAATGATGTTTCATATGGCCAACTCGATCACAATGTTGGAATTTTTCAATTTTTTGTTGTTTCTTTGGAAGAGGAGCGTGATCTGGAACAGTTGAAGGTGAACTATCATAAAGAAATCTGACACTCTGAAATTTGATGGGCTTGGAGTAGTTCGGAATATGGAGGGAAAATTCCTTGTCATATCTAAGGCCAATTTTGTGCTTGTTGTGGACAAGCTTTTCCCAAGGTTTGATGATGGGCTTGGGAAGTGCAAACTGAACTTCTTCATCTGCATGTAAATATGCTCTTGTACAAGGAACTGAATGTGAATCAACTACAACTTTATATTCTTGTTGCTGATGGGAGCCCCTCTCAATTTTATGAACAGAAACAGGTTCAGAATGATGACTCTTTTGTTGAATTTCATCTTGCTGGAGCTGAGACTCCAACTGCAAAAACTCAATCTTGTCTTGTGCATCTTGCAAGAAAGTTTGGATATTAAAAATAGAATTTGTGCTCATTTTTACCATATCATGAACAGTGGAATGAATGGGGTTATTCAACAACTCTAATGCATCGTTTATTTTATCCATTTTATCAACAACTCAAAGTTATACTTCAAACACGGACTGCAACTATGAATTAAGAAGCAATAACCACTCACAATGTCACTACAAAATATTTTTGTAAATGTGCAGCAAAAACCACTGTGCAATAACCCTTTAAGGCAAAAAACACTAATTATTTCTCTCCTCTTCAAAGAACTGTTTTACACCAACAACTCTAATTTGTAGAGAACGAACCTCCAATGAGCAATACTCACTGCTTCATAGAACCAAACTATTTGTATCCCTTCTTTAATGAACAGGAAGAATTAGAAACTTGGACCAATGGTGTCCAAAGTTTGTTGAAATCACTTCATAAGTTTATCTACAATATATTATGGGTATAAGAAATCAAAGTGGCTTCCAAATTTCAACCTTCCATATAGAGATGTTGAAGGCATTCTCAATAGTTTAGCATTTGATATCAAACTTTGATGAAGACCAGAATTGCATAATGCACAAATATCTCATTGAAAATAATGCTCAGTTGCATAGGAAAAATATCGACGAATTAACAGGATTAGGTGTCCATAATTTATGCACCAGAGTTGATCACTGAATTTCACCTTCGAATCATCTGGACTACATTGTTTGGATCTATTTTCGTAGTAGTGATATTGGCATTAGTCGCAGCAAACCCTGTCTCTCTCAAACTTCTAAGATTCTTCATCGTAATACCCAATACTTCTGTCAAACCTACCACAGTATCTTCAAAAGTGAAGAATAATTAAATTATGGGGTTAAAGAAAAGGGAAATGTTGCATGATTATCCTCTTCCCAGATGAATTACTGGCACACATCTCCATGAGAGACCAGAATCATTTATTGGGATGTGATTGAATCATTGTGCTCCTCAATAAGGTGAGCATGGAAATTCTACCTACCTACACTTTCTACACTTCTCAGAGCACATACAGGTAGAGAAATACATAAATAATTAATTAACAACATCAAAATCCCCTCAATGTCAATGCCACTTCTACCTTTTAAAAGCACTGCGGCCTATCTCTTGGCACACTCAGTTGATATAAGGTAGGGGGCTTCCTAGCCTTAGACTGGTGTGATGGTAGCCTGATCTCCTCCCTTGCCAGGGTCTCCTACCTTACCAGGGCCAGGGCTGAATGGACAAAGAGGGAAGGCAAAGAGGTGGAGTGCAGAGGAGATGGTGGGGATGTGAAGTAGTGCGTGGGGAGGTGAGTGGAGGGAGTGAGGTGAGGAATCAGCTGGTAGGGACGTGAAGGAGGAGTGCGAGTGGGAGAGGAAGTGGCATAGGGAGCCATGGGAGGAGGAGTGAGAGGGAAAGAGTGAAGGCGGGATGTTGTGAACCAACGTTGCGGGGAGTCGAAGGGAGCTAGCGTTGCATGGATGGGCAGTTGAAGGGACAAAGCAGAGGTGGGAGGTCAGTGTGAATTGAGAAGAGGGAAGAGGGAAGAGGCACGCAGCAGCAGTCTACGGATCTTCAGCTACAGACATTGTCTCAATGCCTTCGAGGGATGGAACAATGACAACAACATATGATGTCATTCTTGGCAAAAGCCATGTAGAATCCCAGGATTTTTTGGCATATCTTGTGCAACAAGATGAAAACAATAAACGTCTTGCAGCAACTAAAAAGAAAATATGATTACCCAAGCAATAATAAAACTCACAGGATGGGCAACATGGTCCTCTAGATGGCCAGATTGTGAAGTATCAACCTACTTTAAGTGATGCTTCCAAAGCATTGTTTATGCATATTTTCAACACTGATACTTCTAATAAGTTAGAATCATCATCAAATGGATTGGACATTCTTCAAGTGAAGCAATTGACAATGGAAAGGAATCTGATAGATGGTCAAGAGAAGGAGGAGCGTTAGAGACCAGCAGGCTGTCTAGCACAAAGACCAATGCTATTTAATGCAAGGCAGAAAATCTAACACATTAACACATAAATGCACAAGGCCACTCATCATGGTTCCGATACCATGTTAAACACACACATGGTGGAGGAGAAGGTGTTAGGGTCCCGTAATTTGGCTGATTGGCAAGCCAAATGATAGTATAACATCAAACCAATCTTTGGAGCCCAAGGACCTAGCCTTCCTGGACTCAGAGAGGGCTCTCTCTATTTGTGTAAGGGATATCTGTGTGTTTGCTTCTTGTGTTTCTGATTTTAGGCTAGTTATGAAATAGGTTTTTGGTTTTTTTTTAGGTTAGTGAGGGATGAACTGATCAAAGACTAAGATATGTAAAAATATGTCAGATCAACTGGGCTAAGGGGTCGAAAAGGTCAAGAAAGCTTCAGATAGTGATACAAGGTTGTTGAAGGGCCGATTTGATCGAGGTAAAATGGATATTTGGGTAAAATGGAGTGGGATGGACACTAAATTTGTGAAGGACAAAGGATTTAAAAAATAAATAGTTCGATAGCTAACATAAACATGGTAGGTCTAACCATTAATCATGAGAAATGTAACTATAAACTGATCCATGAATAGAAATAAACATTCAAGCAACACATAGAGATATATGACTCTCTAACTTTAGGAAATTGCTATCAGACTTTGGGGAAATACATTTAAGACAAAAAAACAACTCAAATCACTATGAGGAAATGCCTAAAAAAAGTATTTCAAGCTATTGGGCACTTTGAAGCAAGATATGATAGTTTTAGGCAAAGGGCAAGATCAGTACAAGACCTCCTTGGTTCAACAGCCAAGCTTTCAAACAATGAAAAGAAAGGAGTTGCTTTAGAGGGTGGGAAGCTATGATGACAGCAGGTAAACGGAGACATCACAGTGAATCATACTTAGCATGCATAAAACTATAAATGAAACAAGCAAAAAATTTCTTCAGTTATCAAAGAGCAATCAAGGATTCTTTGATATGACTAAGAAGGAAGAAAACATAGAAGCTATAAAGAAACAGGAAATTTGAGGTGCCTCCAAGGGCATGTCTCAAATCTATTCTCTACTATCTTATAGCAAGCAAGAACATGGAATATGAATGAAAACTAAGAAGCATAATAGAGAGGGACACTATACCATTTTACCAAGTCATGGAATCCAACAACAGTCTTTTTTCATCATCCAAAAACATTCAAGGAACTATCCAATGCATGAGACAAGTGTTTCTTCCAAGCTTTTATAACCATATATTTCTCTATATCATCAAGTTCAGCCTTATTTACATTGAAGTCTCTTGGAATATATAGGACAAGATGAGGGAAAACCTCCTAGTGCAACTTGCAATCTCATTGGCCCATCAAAAATATCTGATTTTGTCCTTCAGGTTTTGCCAAGCCCAAGGCACAAAATATCTAATAAAATATCTCAAAAAAGCTAAAAATGGAAAATATATTGACTTTTCATAACTAAATATGCCCAAATAATAGCTAAACGCACATTAGGAAAAGCCACTTCAGAAAAGAGTATTTTTCTAAAAAATACTTAAGAAATATATCAAAATAAATTCCTTTGTCTTGTGGGAAGCTTTTGGATGCCTTCCCGATGTCGAAATGAGGCCTATGATGGCTCGTTGGAAATCTATGAATGTCTATTTTCTGAAAATGCTTATTTTTCTCCGAACTGATCACTAGAAATCCATGAAAAACTAACATGTGTGTAAAAACCCAAAAAATAGACTTTGCTGATAAACGGGGCAGAGTGTGGAAAAAGTGAGTGTTTTTCACCATTTTGGGGGAGTAAATAATCTTCAATTGATCTGAAAATCACTAAATAGATGCCCCTAAAATTATTGCATCCAATGATACCTTTTTCATCCTTTGAGGATGCTCCAAACATAAATGGTGATGCCTATGATTTTAAGCCAAAAGCCCAAAAATGACAAAAAACCGAAACTTGTTGAATTTCACCCAAATTTGGTGAGCATGACCCTCATGGGTTTTCAGAAACATGCTGAGAATCTAAGGCCAAAATTTGGAGCTTTGAGGTGTCTTTCTTCATTTTTGGTGTTGGGCGCCTCCTTTGAGCTTCCTTGAGTTTTTCCTGTGTGGCCTTCAATTTCCGTCGGGCGAACTGATTTAGCCTCTTATAGTGCCCGGTCATCCTCCTTTGAAGGTCCAAATCTCTATTGGCCTTCTCCAGCTTCTTTTCCAAGTGATCATTCACCCTCTCAAGCCATGCTTCTCGATTGTTCTCTATCGCTTGGGTGAACAAAATAGTGAGAGGAATAGAATGGAGAAGGGCAGCTTCTTCCTCCTTTTGTTTCTCAAGGGCTCTTTTAAGTCCCATGGCTCTTGGCCTCTTTCTCCTGGGCTGATATTCATCTTCGCTATCATTGAACTCACCCATGAGTTCTTCCAATTTAACTTGCACCTTGGAGGCCTCTTTTTTATATTTGATGGCCCATGTCTCATATACCGCCATGTGGACAATCATCTGTTTATTTTGTGTTTGCAAAAAGTGATTGAAGTTTCTATCCCTCTCTAGATCTGCCCTAAAAGCATCAATTTGGCTTGCTCTATTGATCAAGAGAGTCTCTAGGATTCGGGCCTCATTGTTGCTATCATCACTTTGGATTTGAATTATTTCAAAGTCCCTCTCCTTTCCATGGCTTCTTTCTTATTTATCCTTTCCCTTGCTTTGGGTGGCCTTCTTGGTCTTCCTCCTCTTGGGTAATTTGACAATGGGTTGCTTGGGAAACTTCCCCTTGCTTAGGAGGGCCCTAGTAACATTTGGAGTTATAGTTTGAGGCACCCCTCTCCTTGATGTCCTGGGCTTGGCCACTTTTGGAGAAGAAAGCATGGCCCCTTGCCTAGGAGAGGCAGCTAACACATGCTCTATTAGCTCTTTGCCCTTGTTACTTTCCTCATCATCCTTGCCACTATTTTGAGTTTCTTCATGAATGCTTTGACTATCCTCTTGCGTGTATTTTTGAGGGCTGCCCTCTTTACTCTTGCCTTTTCTATCTCTAGGACTTTGAGGCTCTGTCTCTTCAATGTTTTGGGATTCATCATCATCTTTTTTGCTGCTGTGAGGGCTACCAATATCCTCATCAAAATGCTCAATTTCCTCATCATTTCCCTCTTCACTGTTTTTATTTTCTTCATGGCGCTTCTCTTTATCACTGTGCTGCATATCATCACTGTGTTCTTATTCACCTTGCTGCCCTACCTCACTGTGCTCTTTTTCACTTTGTTACCCTTCTTCATCATGCTCTTCTTCCCCTTACTGCCCTGCTTCATCATGCTGATGTTCATCATCATGATGCTGCTCATCTTCATCATGCTCTTCTTCCACATCATGCTCTTCTTCTTTTTCAGTCATGGGAAATTTTAGCTTCTTGGGAATTGGCTTATTTGAAGAATACAAAGGATGGTGAGTGGAAGGTGAAGGAGATGCATGGAATGAAGGAACAGTGGCAAAATCTGGATGTGCAATGAAAGTGTCCCAAGAGATTCCCTTCTTCTCAAGCTGATGAAGAATGACAACCTTGATGAGGGAATGATGGAAAAGGCAAGCTGACTGCTGAGAAGGAGGTCTTTTCTGAACAGTGGAGGCCATTTTTTCAATACTTATATGGAGGAGGAAGGGGATATTTAAAAATTTGACTCTTGTGAAATGCATGAGCAACCAGACATGGTAAGTATAGACCCGGGAGAACCTTCCCTCGCAAGTGAAGTATTTCATGATTATCTTCATGAGGGGAGCATAACTTGTCAACAGATATGAGAAAGGAAATATGGATGGACATGTATCTCTATGCTCAGGCTTCAAAAATGGTTTTTACTATTCTGAGTCTAGGTGGCTTTGTTTAAACCACTTCTCTCTGACATAAGGGATTTTGGTGGCCTTGGAAATGGATCTAGGAGAAAACTTGAAATCCAAGCCTGCCAACTGAAAGTGTTTCCCTTGAAATCTCAAAGAAAAAAGATGTGTCAAGGGGAGATAAATTTTCACCTCCCACACCCTTTGACAAAACTCTAGACATCCAACCTCATGAAAGTTAAACACGACTGATGGGTGAGCATTTACCTCTTCAGTTGAAATAGGTTCGAATCTCTTATGAAGGCCACTTCTGTGGTCCTGCCTGGGAGGCATTTTGTTTTGGATACTCTTTGCAAAAACAAGTTGTCTCAAATGGTCCTTGAAATGGTTTCTCAACAACACCCCTATCCTCCTTCTAAGTCACTGTTTTATCCTCTTTTGATGCCAATCAACAAGTTCTTGTCAAATAAAAACAAAAAGTCAGTTTATCACTGTGCTTGGGCAAGGCCTTGAAAAGGTTTGTTTGTGGTCTCTTGGTGAAGAAGGAACCTTTGTGTTTTGATAAAAACAAAACACCTTTCCCCCAAACAATGTTCTTCTGTTGTTCACTACTTTTTACAAGGTAAAACAAGACACCTTCGGTTGTCTTGAGAAACCCTTCAATCACAGACTCTGATTTTTGGACTATGGAGGCTGCACAAATTTTGATTTTTCACCATATAGAGAGGACACTTTAAAATGACAAAGATTTCACATTATGATCACTATTTTCACCTTTGATTTTGCAGACAGGGGTTGTTCTTGTTTTAACACTGTTAGGACACTTTTCTAGCCAAATTGAAACCTCTACAACTATGTATGTTTGTCTTGTAATTTGTGTATGGTTTTCACTGTTCTTAAAGGTAGTTAAGGCCATTTAAGACTGATAAAAAACACCCCAGCTATCACTGTAATGGTTTGTGACACTCAAAGAAATAAACAACCTTGATTTTGCTCAAAAACCCTACCCTCTTTAACACTATTTGTTTTCTTGTGCTCTTTAAATGAAAAACTACCCTTAAAGCCACTGTTAAGAAATGAATGTCGTGCAGTGAGGGGTTTCAGGTCGGCCTTCGGGCAGTGTGTGAACGCGCGCACAGGTGTGTCACGTGCTGCTACAGGCACGCTGCGTGGTCGTTACACTCCTGTGTATTTCCTCTCCTAGGCGCGCCACGCACTTTTACAGGTGCACCATGCAAGCTTTGAACCTTGAAAAGCTTGGATTTGCTTGGAATTTCTTGTTTTGTTCGGTGAACAGCCAGGGAAGCGCTCATTTAGTGTTTTTGAAATTGCACAAGGGGCTTTGCAATGGTCTCTCCACCTTTTTTAAGTTGAAAAAGCCAAAAACCTTTTGAACTTTCTTTGTGAGGGTTTGGAGTTTGAAAAAGGCCCCTTTTTGTTTTGTCAAAACATGAGTCACTTATCTTTTATTATTTCATCACTCTTCATAACATTGCAAAGACTCATCTTTGATCAAGTTGATAACAAAGTGTTGTGGCCAACCTTTTTTAGGATACCAAAGACATGACCCCCTTTCACTGCCTTTTCACTGTTTCTCATTAAAGAAGAAACTCTGTCACTGTTTTCCTATTTCTGACCTTTAAAGGAAACCCTGCTCAAAGCCATATCAATGATTGTAGATGCATCCTTTGAATGATATTTCTCTTTGACTGTGGGTGAAACCTTAGTTGCATTCACCTAGGTTTGGAAAACATCTATTTATCAAAAAGGAAACCCTTTAAAGACCCTTCCTACAATCATATGCAACAGCAAGGTATTTTCACATGTTTCATAAAAAAGGCCTTTGTTTGTGACAGTGGCATGTTTCATTTCTTTGAATGTTGTTCTTGAATTTAAAACACATGCCATACCCTTTTCTTCACACATGCTGTCTCTATGTGTTTATTTGCAAAGTCCCCTTCAGAAGCAAGGCTTAGACTACCTTCTTTTCAATTTAATGAGGTTTTGAAAAATACCTTTATGGACAGGAAAAACAAAGCTTCATTAAATCATCATAGTACCACTGATTGGCCTATGTTTAACCCAGCTCTCAACTCATAAACCTTGAATTGTTTTCTACCGATTTCAACTCTGTCTTTCAAAAAGTGAACTCATGTAAGCACATTTTAAAACACCACTGCTATGTTAGTGGTTTCATCTATTGGAGAAAAAGGTGTAAACAAGTTTTAAGGCTATTTGCAGCATTGTTGGCCTTGTGCTCTTTGAATGAGGCTACACCTCTGTTCCTGACCCTCTGCTTGTTAAATGAAGGAGGCCTTAACATATGACTTAACCATCTGCTCATGCTTGGAGGAGGTTTTACACAGTCACCCAACCATCTGCTCAAGTTTGGAGGAGGTTTTACACAGTCATGCTATTTCATCTCTTTTCAAATTGTGTCATCTTTCCTTTCACTGCATATCTCTTCTTGGTACATCACAATAAGTTATAAAAAGTGAAAATTTGACAAAATTCCATGAGGGGCATGCTCTGAGATGTGTATTTCTGTTTGATAGAATATGGTTATGCATATTTAGAAAACAGGAGCAATCCTGACCTATGTCTGCAGAGTATTACTTGCTAGTCATAGGTCACTAACCTTTTGACTGTGTTTGCAGGAGTTCATTGAATTACCTCTCTAACTAGTACTTGCATCCCAGGCTCAAAACCACATGAGAAGCAGCTGTCTTCTCATGTTAAGTTTAATAATGTCTTCTGGAACACTGGTACACTTCTGCTTTGAAAAAGACATTGAAACACTGTAAATCCACCTAATATCAGTTTGGCTTTTGCCATATGCACTGCTAAGACATCAAGACTCTTTAGTGGCATGAATTAAGGGTGTATCAAGCTTTATTTGCATAATAGGAAAGGTCATCTATGACTGGTTGGTGTTAGATAGGGGTTCTTTTGGCTTAGGATAGTTTGCCAAGGGAGGATTGCCTAAAGCGCCACTACCTAACTTAGGGGAGATTTGTGACAGATTTGGAGTATTCTCTTTGGTATGATCAGACCCCAAGATGAGACATGACCATAGGTAGGGTAGCTGACCTTCTTATTAATCAGTTGGTTAATGAATGAGCTAGGGATGAGGGTGAATGAGAGCAGATGAATTTAGCTTATGAAAGTTGATGGACAAGTTTGTATGACTAAGACTAGATAGGGCTTGACAATTAGGTTTTTCTCATCATAGGCTGATTGAAAAGGTAAGAGGGAAAAATGTTATGGGTGTTTTCTAGCTGAAAAATTTGACAAATTGGAGATCAGCTACTAGAGAACTCGGCTTTAAAAACTAGTCATCATCAACAGGTGAAAAATACTGATGACTAACAGTGGCTCCATTTGGGGAGGGCAGCTCCTTTTCAGGAGGTGTCCAGAATTTCAGATCTAGGTTCTTTGAAGACCAGTGCCTTTATCCATTGGCGCAAATTTCTTTCTTCCTTGATGCTATTTCTAAAAATTGACAGCATGATTAGCATCAAAGACATTTATACCTACCCCACTATATTTCCTAACATTTTTTCTTCTTTCGGGTGCATTTGGACTAGCAATCCTTTGACATAATATTTTTGAAAAATGACACTATCTAATTCTACACTTATATTTGTCGGGAGTTCAGATTAAGCTGATGAACTCTGTTGTTTCTCTACCTATGCTGGATCGAATGTCAAGGTTAAGTTGTTTGACATGATTTTATTCTCTAATATAAAACATGAAATTGAAAAATGACCAAATTAGGATTAGAAATTTTGATTCGTCATGTACTTGTGGCATGAAAAACAAGCTGCACACAAATATTATTTTTCATAAAATGAAATCTAGAAAATCAGGGCTAGGATACATAGTTTGTTTTTCATCTCTGCTTTGCTCTTTGGTTCTGTTTTGAGCATGTGGAACCAATATCCTTTCCTAATCTGTTTTCTTTAATAATTCAAGCTTACACAATGTAGACTATCTTTCCTCTCACTAACTTATCAGCAGATAAATTTAAAACATGTTCAGTTATGATTAGGCTAGATAACTGAACAAGACATTTTGAGCACTAGTAGCGACATTTAGACTTGCTCTTTTAGAATGACTATTTTTTGAACATGGGGCTTTCTTTCTATTTTTCAAACTGCCCTCTTTTTCTATTTTTCTATTTTTTTTCAATTTTCTGTTTATTTATTTATTTTTCAAACAATGGTATATACAATGATTGAAAATGTTTTAACTCAGAAATCTTGGAAATGGTGAAACTTAAGCATCTTATCTTCATAAGGATCTCCTACCACTCTTGGTCCACTCAGCTCTTGAAAAGAAAAATTTGGAAAATTTTCTCTTTCAAGCATGACATAAGGATTCATGCAGGAATCTTTGAACAACCCTGTATCTTCCCACTGTACCTCTTTATACCTTTGATTCCCACTCCTTTTGCTGTACATATTTTTCAAATAATGCAGATATTCTTTGTCATTTTTGAAGTATATGATGACATCATCAAGGTATGTCAGAATGAAAAAATTTAGAACTGGAAACATGGCTTTTAAGAGCATGTTTTTGATATCCGTGGTTTTGTAATTCTGGGTTTGAAGATGGAACTACTTCCAGCATACTTGAAAAATTCTTTGAGCTGTCTGCTTTGCAAAGGAATTATTTGGTTATATCATGAAACATCATCTTGCAAATACACATGATTAAAAGCACTTATCATTGGTATATCATGGTCTTGGGTAGGAAGGATAAAATTTTTGTCACAAGGGTGTATATTAGTATGTCTGAAATCAAAACAGATCCTATGACCAACTGTTTTATCTTTGACTATTATTGTTTGGTCAAGATTTTTGTATTTTCTTTTGTCGAAGTTGTTTCTTGGAGTGTTGGCAGTGGCATAGTGTTTCTCACTATTTTCTCTATATGAAGTAGTATTTTGAACAAGATTGCACATTCTAGCACTTCTAAGTCTTTGGTGGAGTGGCAGAATGTTAGCTAGTTCAAACAACTCAGGTATATTTGGACTGCAGTTATCATATCCTTTCATAAGAATTTTTTCAGACATTTTTTCTGGATTTGGCACTGTTATGGCTACAATCAAAGTTTCACTTGAAGGGGTAGAGTTATGTGAAGGTAAATTCTTAAGGTATTGTAATAACATTAAGCTTCCTTGCCCCTGATTTCCAAAGAGGTTTGTGATATGCAAGTCTTCTAATGCCTCTGTTCTGAAAAAGTCTCCTGATGTTACTGTTGATGTTTGCCTAAGGTTTGAGCAATTTTCTTGATGGTACATAATGGTTTGTACTTCTTGCTCTGCCCCTATTTCAAAAGGAACAAACTCTCTTTCCTCAAGACATAACTGATCATGGTCATGATAATTCTGAGTGTCTAGTTCATCATAGAGAACTTGGGGAAACTGATGTGGTGGGCCTAAGTTTGTTTCAAATCCTTCTAACTGTTCTTCAATGTCTTCATCAGTGTGTAAAATGAAAGAGTTCAGATCAGAAAGTACAACAAGATGTTATCTGGCCTTTCTTGGCTGTTAACCATACATTTCATGTGTGATTCCCGATAGAGTATCCTAGTTTGGTTAAATACAGGAATAGTGGCGTAGGACATCTCAATTTGAATATTTCCCTGAAGCTTAGCTCCCTAAGTTCTGGATAAAAGCATTCCATACTTGGGAGGAATGTCTACTACCACTATGTCCATGATCAGGTGTTTTGCAGGTATTTGGGCCAAACTGAAACAAAGATCTTTGATTAAGCCTAGACACTTGACTCTACTTGAATCAAATGAATATAAGTCTTTATAAGGTTTCGTTATTTCTAGGCCTAATCTTTCCATCACAACATTTGGCATGAGATTATACGAGGCCCCAGAGTCTAGCATGGCATTGTGTAGGATTTGGTCATGGATATTCAGATTGATGTAAAAGGGAAGAGTGGTTCCTTCTTGGAATTTCCCTTATATTTTTGGACCAAACAACACTTCAGGAATGTCATCAACTAGATTTAGGGTGTTTGCATCATTTCCTAAATTCAGGACCTTTGTTGTGTAACCAGCTCCAAAAAAGAGAAGAAAAGAGATATCAACACCTTAGAAATGAGCCACTTTGAGGGGGCAACCTCCAATACATTACATAAATGAACAATTCTTGGATGATACAATTTACAAAACCTCCTTTCTATATATAGGAGTCCATGGGGCCATCATGTAATCTTAGTGGGCCACAATGTAATCCTAGCCGACCTAACAATAATAATTTAAGGGCACAATAATAACAAAATGGGGGTTACAAGGGTACAATAATAACAATAAGGGGGTTACACTAACAACAATAAGGGACTATACTAGTAATATAGGGACCTAACATGCCCCTCTCCTTCAAAAAAGTGTTGTCCTCAACACTCGAGTAGCTCTGGGTGCTTCTGTATAAAATTCTCATCCTCCCATGTAGAATCTTCAGTGGGTAAGTTCTTCCACTTGATGAGATACTCTGAAATTGATCGATTCCGTAGTTTTCGAGTTCTTTTTTCTATGACTGCTTCAGGTTCCAATATGATCTTCCCTTCCCCATCAAGTTCTGGCAATACTGTTTGAACTGGAAGATTTTCACCTATAACCTTCTTTAAGCATGAAACATGGAAAACTGGATGTACTCGCGAAGAAGCAGGAAGCTCCAATTTGTATGCCATAGTACCAATCTTTTGCAACACCTTGTAAGGACCATAGTACTTTGGCGATAATTTATTATCCTTCTTAGCTTGCTTGAGGGACATTTGTTTACATGGTTGTAGCCGTAAAAATACCCAATCTCCTACATCAAAACTTCTCTCGCTGCGATGTTGATCTGCCTGTTGTTTCATTCGATTTTGTGCCAAATTCAGGTTATCCTTTAAGAGTTGGAGAACTTCTTGCTGATGCTCGATGTGATCTTCCACTGCTTGAACCTTCGAATTTTCCCTTAAAGATGATGTGATGGATGGTGGATGATATCGATAAAGTGCCATAAATGGGGTCATTTTTGCTGCAGTATGGAAGGAAGTGTTATACCACCATTCAGCAAGAGGTAACCACTTGACCCATTGTGTTTGTTTTTCAGATACAAAACAACGAAGATATCCTTCCAAACATTTATTTACTATCTCAGTTTGACCATCAGATTGAGGATGATAAGATGAGCTATGAGCTAATTAAGTACCCAAACAAGAAAATAACTTCGTCCAAAAATTTCCCATAAAAATGGGATCTCTGTCGCTCACAATAACCCTTGGGCTTCCATGTAGCTTTTGAATTCTGTCCACAAATGTAGTAGCAACTGTACTTGCTTTAAATGGATGAGATAATGCACAAAAGTGTGCATACTTGGTAAGTCTATCAACTACGACCATGATGACATTCTTTCCTTCGGACTTAGGTAAACCTGTGATAAAATCCATTGAAATCTCCTCCCAACGTTGACTTGGAATGGATAAAGGTTGTAGAAGTCCTTGGGTCTTAATTGTTTCCACTTTATTCTGCTGGCAAACCAAACATTCCGCCACAAACTTTCGAAT
This sequence comes from Pinus albicaulis, assembly GCA_034641835.2. Taxonomy (NCBI): domain Eukaryota; kingdom Viridiplantae; phylum Streptophyta; class Pinopsida; order Pinales; family Pinaceae; genus Pinus; species Pinus albicaulis. Next base: position 594,694,784 of record CM076576.1, read on the forward strand.
ATCAGATTTAAGGCCATCCCAAAAAAATTCTTTCTTCACCCTGTGGTAAGTTTTTAAAAATCCTGAGTGTCCTCCTAAGGGAGAAGTGTGCAATTCCAGAAGAATCTTTTGTTTTAGTTGGGAATTCTTACAAAGATATAAGCGATCTTTGTACCATAAGGAATCATTTTTCCAACTAAATGTATGAGATGTACTAGGATCTTGCTGCAAATTTTGAATGAGTGTCCATACATCTTTGTCCTTCTTCCATTCATCTCTTGCTTCGGTTATCCAATCTGGTTGGATAATAGAAATGGTACAAAGCAATGCTTCCACCTCTTCATTCTTTCTTGAGAGTGCATCTGCAACAACATTAAGCTTTCCTTTTTTGTAGATTATTTCAAAGTCATAACCCAACATCTTTCTGACCCATTTTTGCTGTTCTTCTGACGATAGTCTTTGTTCCAAAAAGTGTTTAAGACTATCATGATCAGTTTTTACCTTGAAGTGTCTTCCCATTAGGTAAGTTCGCAATTTCTTTAGTGCATGTAGTATTGCTAACATTTCCTTCTCATAAATAGGTTTCTGTAAATACTTTCCTTTGATTGGACGACTTTCAAAAGCAATGGGTCTTCCTTCCTGCATTAAAACTGCACCAATTCCATTTCCTGAGGCATCACATTCCACAATAAAGGTTTTTTGTGAAGTCTGGCGTAGCTAAGACCGGTGCTAGGCACATTGCCTCTTTAAGATGTTCAAAGGCCTTAGTTGCTTCAGGAGTCCATGAAAATGCATCTTCTTCAATAATGTTGTTAGAGGTGCTGCTATTCTCCCATAATTCTTAACAAACTTGCGATAATACCCTGTTAACCCGAGAAATCCTCGCAACTGCTTTATGGTTGTGGGGACTTTCCATTTCTTAATGGCTTTAATTTTGTTAGGGTCTACCTTAACACCCTCGTGAGATACAATATGACCCAGATATTCCACCTCTTGTACTCCAAAGAAACATTTGGATGTTTTTGCATATAATTTGTTTCTCCTGCAATAGTTTGAGCACCCTGTCAACATGTTCAACATGATCCTTCCAAGACCTGCTGTAGATTAGTATATCATCAAAAAATACTAGCACAAATTTTCTAAGGAAGGGTTTGAAAATGGAATTCATCAACCCTTGAAAATGTAGAAGGTGCATTGGTAAGGCCAAAAGGCATGACCAAAAATTCATAATGACCCTCATGAGTTCGAAATGCTGTTTTTGGAATATCTTCAGTCTTCATTCTAATTTGATGATATCCTGAACGAAAATCCAACTTGGTAAAATAAATTGCTCCATGTAATTCATCCAATAATTCATCAATCACAGGAATGGGAAATTTATCTTTAATGGTGAGCTTATTGAGCTCCCTATAATCTGGACACATTTGCCATGATCCATCCTTCATGTGTACCAATACTACAGGAGCAGAGAAAGAACTTTGACTAGGTTGAATTATACCCGCCTCTAACATTTCTGCAATCATACGTTCAATTTCGCTCTTTTGGAAGTAAGGATATAGTCTGATGTTTGGAGGAACACTTCCTGGAATCAAATGAATAGCATGATCATGATCATGAATAGGTGGAAGTCCTTTGGGAGTTTCAAACACCTTGGAATGATTGTCCAAGACTTGTTGGAGATCTGCAGAAATAGATGATTTTGATGTCGGAACTTCTTGTGAGCATAATTGTGCAATTACTCCTCGTTGGTCTTTCTTTAGAAGCTTTGTCATGACATTAGAGCTTATTATCCTTCCCGGCTTCCCTTCAGTATCCCGTAATTCGACTTCCTTTCCTTCTGAAAAAAAATTTCAACAAAAGTTCTTGAAAATTAAAAGCTACCGTCCCCAAAGATTGTAACCATTGTACTCCTAGTACAACATCAGCACCTCCCATAGGAATGGAAAGCGTTGGACTAGTTAATACATATTCCCCCATGGTTAGCTTGATATTATGGCATTTTCCTGAGCAATTTATAGTTCCTCCATTTGCAACCATCACTTGACATTCTAGTGCTGGGTATAGGAAACAATTTAATTCATTGGCTACCTTACAATGAATAAAATTATGGGTGCTACCTGAATCAATCAACACTATTACCTTTTTCTTCTTGATTTTTCCTTCTATATTGAGAGTTTGAGGAGTGGTAATTCCTGCCAGTGCATTACACGATATGGTCGGATTCATTTCTTCCTCTTCTAGGGCTGGTTCCTGGTGTATATCCTCTTCTTGTTCATTTTCATCTTCCTCTTCACAATCTATGTAAAATAATTTCTTCTCAGCACACTTATGACCTTTAGTGTATTTGCTATCACAACTGTAGCAAAGCCCTTTTGCTCTTTTTTCTTCCAATTTTTGTGGTGTCAACTTTGTAGGTTGTGGAAATCTAGGCGTAGCAACACTTCCTTCTTTATAGAATTGAGTGGTAGGCTTCCTTGTCGCCATAATTTTACATTCAACTTTTCTTGCCAACCTGAATGCCTTCTCCAATGAATCAGGTTCTAGAATGCGAACTTCATGTTGAATGTTATCCTTTAAAGTGCCTATGAAGAGATCAATCATGTGTTCCTCTGGAATATCAGTTACCCTTATATTCAATTTTTGGAAGTCCTCAATGTGTTGCCCCACTAAACCATTTTGTTTGAGATTTATCAATTGGCTAAAGAAGGTGTTTGTTAAGTCCCTATATTAATAGTGTAGCCCCTTATTATGTTAGTGTAGCCCCCCTTATTGTTATTTTTGTACCCCTATAACCCCATTATTGTTATTATTGTACCCTTGTAACCCCCATTTTTTTATTATTGTGCCCTTAAATTATTATTGTTAGGTCGGCTAGGATTACATTGTGGCCCACTAGGATTACATTATGGCCCCATGGACTCCTATATATAGATAGGAGGTTTTGTAAATTGTATCATCCAAGAATTGTGCATTTATGTAATGTATTGGAGGTTGCCCCCTCGAAGTGGCTTATTTCTAAGGCGTTCATATCTCTTTTCTTCTATTTTGAAGCTGGTTACACAACATTTGGTATCAGAGGTTTGGATTCTAGGGTTTCGCTGCTCCAAACAGGTCATCGTGGCATTTTCGCTATAAATTTTTTTCTACGAAGTTTCAGAAGCTAAAATTTTTAGGGTGCGAATCCAAAATCCTGAGGAAGCTTGTCTAAAAATTTCAGAGCTTGGTTCGCAACATTTGAGGAGATATCATCTGTGGAATTTAGATATTTTTTCAGGATCCTAAACAGTTCATCATGGAATTTGCGCTATAAATTTTTTTGTAAGAAGGTTCAGAGTCTGAAATTCATATGGTGCGAAGCTGAAATCCTGAGAAACGTTTTCAAAAAAATTCAGAGCTTGGTTCAAAATATTTTTGGAGATATGATCTGTGGAAGGTAGTGCTTTTTTAGGCTCCTGAATTTCATCTCAAAGAGGTGATCGTGGGAAAAGTTCAATAACTCTCTCTCTGGGCATTGGATTGGAGTGCCGTAAAAATTGGTTGCAATTACACAGACTGTAGTTTCTTGGCTATCAATTTCAGAGACAAAGGACGAAACAGTGACACGTGGAAATTCGTACAAGTTCGCACTACTGAACCAGTCCATAATTAGGTCATTGTGGGAGATTGGACAAAACTTTGTCTTGGAGAATCCAAATTAGGTCAGACCTGTGGCAGTAAAAAGAGAATTCATAGGGCTATTTCATTGCTAAATTTCAGATATTGAAGAGTCTCAATCACAGAGATAATCCAATTCCAATATCGAGCTCCTCAAAAGCAAGTAAAAGGTGTGTATTGTTTTTCCCGAATTGCATAAATCTTGTTTGAAAAATCAGTTTGAAGTGATTCCAAGGGCCTATTGAGCATATATTTCAGTATTGTGTTCTGAAATGGCCCCTAAAAATAATTCAACACCCATTAAGCCCTCAGAAATCTATACTATGACGCAAGAGGAGGAAGAATTGCAATATGAGATATCAAAATTACGGTACCAAGTGCAACAAGTTTCGATCTTACGAAGAGCAATTGAAGATGAAATAGATGGTTTAAAAGAAAAAATGGAGGCTAAGTTGGATGGTTTGAAGGATCAAATAATAGCAAATATGGATGATAAATTAGTGGAAGATCACATCGAGCATCAACAACAAGTTCTCCAACTCTCAAAGGATAACCCAACTTTGGTGTTAATCTAATGAACAATAGGAAGATCAACTTGACATCGAAAGAAGTTATGAAGCGCTCATAGAAAAAAGAACTCCTCGAAGGGCACGATCAATTTCGCAGTATCTCAGCAAGTGGAAGAACTTTCCGTAGAAGATTCCACATGGGAGGATGATACTGGCATGTACATCAAGAAATAATCAAGCGCTGAGGACAACACTTTTTTAAAGGAGAGGGGAATTTTAGGGCCCTATATTACTAGTGTAGTCCCTTATTGTTGTTAGTGTAGCCCCCTTATTGTTATTTTTATACCCATGTAGTCCCCATATTGTTATTATTGTGCCCCATAATAGCCCACTATTGTTATTGTTGTTCCCTTACATTATTATTGTTAGGTAAGCTAGGATTATATTGTGACCCCATGGACTCCTATATATATAAAGGAGGTTTTGTCATTTTTGCTTTCCAAGAATTGTTCATTTATGTAATGTAAAGGAGGTTGCCCCCTCTAAGTGGCTTATTTCAAGGCGTTCATATCTTTTTCTTCATTTTTGAATCTGGTTACACAAATGTTGTTGATCTTTTATCCTCATAATGTGCTATCATTTCCTCCGTAAAATTGACCAAGTGACATTTTTACGGGGAGCAAAGCCATTCGATACCATACAAAAATGTGTATTTTGTTCTAAATGTAAAGTTGCAATGCGTACCTTTTGTGTGTTTCTTGTACATTAAGGGAGATCAAAATATTGCTCCATCTGTAGTATCCATGTTATAGGATCCTTTCCATCAAACTTCCTCATATCCATTTTTGGAATATGGTGGTTCTTCCCACCAACATTAGAGTTTATAAAATCACGATTAAAATTTATTTTGTTCTCATCATGAGGTTATTCTACTATCTTTTCACCATTAGGAAACATTTCTTGTATCAACTTTGTCAAATCTTCTATGTTTGATTTTATATCATCCATCTTAGCTTCCATGCCAGCTTCCATGCCATCCATCTTAGCTTCCACGCCATCCATCTTATCTTCCACGCCTTTCTTCAAGCCATCCATCTTCACTTCCACGCCATCCATCTTAGCTTCCATGCCTTTCTTCAAACCGTCCATCTTCACTTCCACGCCTTTCTTCAAAACTTCCATTTCATTTTTTGTTGCTCTTTGCGAGAGTGAAATTTGTTGCACTTTCTTCAGTAATTTTGATAGATCATGTTTGCAATTCTTCATCTTCATGAGTCATGGTAGAGCCTTCCTCAAGGCTTAAGGGGTGTTGAATTATTTTTAGGGGTCATTTTAGAATCCAATATTGATACCTATTCTACAATATGCCCTGTAACCCTTGGAATCACTTCAAACTGATTCTTCAAACAAGACTTATGCAATTCGGAAAAAAATACACACCTTTTACTTGCTTTGAGGAGCTCCATATTGAAATTGAATTATATCTGTAATTGCAAATCTTCAATATCTGAAATTCAGACTTGTATTAGCCCTCTGAAGCTTCTTTCAAATGCCACAGGTCTGATCTACTTTGGATTCCCCAAGACAAAGTTGTGTCCAATCTCCCACAATGACCTAATTCTGGACTGGTTCAGTAGAGCACACTTGTAGAACTTTCCACGTGTCATTGTTTCGTCCTTTGTCTCTGAAATTGATAGCCAAGAAACTACAGTCCGTGTACTTGCAACCAATTTTTACGGCACTCAAATCCAATGCACAGAGAGAGATTTATTGAACTTTTCCCACGATCACCTCTTTGAGATGAAATTCAGGAGCTTGAAAAAGCACTACCTTCCACAGATCATATGTCAAAAAATATTGCGAAACAAGCTCTGAAATGTTTTGACGAATTTCCTCAGGATTTCAGCTTCACACCATACAAATTTCAGATTCTAAACCTTCGTAGAAAAAAACGTATAGCGAACATTCCACGATGACCTGTTTAGGAGCTTGAAAAAAGACCTAACTTCCACAGATGATATATCTGAAAATATTGCGAACCAAGCTCTGAAATTTTTAGACAATATTCCTCAGGATTTCAGCTTCGCACCCTAAAAATTTCAGCTTCTGAAACTTTGTAGAAAACAATTTATAGCGAAAATTCCATGATGAACTGTTTGGACCAGCGAAACCCTAGAATCTCAAAGCTCTGATACCAATGTTGTGAAACTAGCTCCAAAAAGAGAAGAAAAGAGACATCAACGCCTTATAAATAAGCCACTTCGAGGGGGCAACCTCCAATACATAACATGAATGAAAAATTCTTGGATGATTCAAATTACAAAACCTCCTTTCTATATATAGGAGTACATGGGGCCATAATGTAATCCTAGTGGAGCCACAATGTAATCCTAGCCTACCTAACAATAATAATTTAAGGGTACAATAATAATAATATGGGGGTTACAAGGGTACAATAATAACAATAAGGGGGTTACACTAACAACAATAAGGGACTATACTAGTAATATAGGGACCTAACAACCTTTAACACTTGGGATTTATAAGAGCTTTGGGAGATAAGTTTAGTGAGAGGCATGGTAATTTTTATTTTGGTGATTTCTCCCTCAAAACTGAAAGGTGCTTGTAGTTTAGACAGGTTTGCTTCAGTTTTTTCAGGCATGACTTTCTCTATGTTTTGAGTTTGCTGACCTTGTTTCGGGATTTTGTTCAAAACAGCTATCTCGGGAATCTTGGAAGAGGTATTGGGAAGATCTGGGCCAAGACTTGTCTGAATAGCTTTATCTTTGTTTTGGTCAGTTTTCTTGACCACGATTTTGTTGCTATCCACTGCTTTTTAAGGATGGTATCAGGGGTTTTAGCAGTGTCTGAGCTACCTTGCTTGGAGTTGTCTTGGTTTTTTCTGCTTCTAAGGTCATACTGCCTGTGAGCTTCTATTATGGCATTCTGAAAATCTATAGCAGGATCTTCAGGATCTTCATAGTTGGTTTCATTTTGATCTAGAGAGAAGAAAGCTTGTTCTTCTTCTGTGAGGTAAACCTCACTCTTGTTATCAGAACCTATAAGGTTCAAATGATTTTCATCAATGGGTTCTGTATCCCTCTCATCCTCATCAACATAATTTTCATTAAAGGCTGGCTTAATTTGTTGGTCATTTTCCTTGGTTTGTTTTGATGATGTTCTCTCCTAAAATTTTGGTTCTGGTTTCTGTTTGAACGGTTTGGCTGGTTGTCCCTAAGAGGTGCCTTTTCACTTATCTTTTCCCACATTTTCGCCATGGATCTAACCAAGTCATCTATTCTAGGATCTAAGGAAGGGGCTGAAGGGGTGACCTCGTCCCGGTATGTGACTTTCCTTTCTGATCTGGTCCTAGCTCTTTTTTCTGCTAAGTTGGCTTCTGCACTTATGGCCACTTTTTGCATTTCCTCTAAGGTAGGGGGGTCCTTGTCTCTTAGTTGATAAGTCATGTCTGGGTCGAAGCCTTCGGGGAAATTTTCTAAGGCTGAGCCAAGTGGAGGTTTGAAGTGAGGTGGGAGGGTGTTATACACACTGTTGAACCTAGTGCAGTATTCCTGTACACTTTCCCCATTTTCCCTTTTTAGGTTGTTATACTCTAACATGATTTGAATGGGGTTCTTTCTGATTTCCCACTTATTTATGAATGTTTGGTAGAGTTCTGGGAGATCGTGGATGCTATTTGTAGTTAAGCTCTTAAACCATTTTTTGGGTTCTTCGCCCAGGCTTTGGGCGAACATCCTCATTCTAATGGTCTCGTCCTCTATTTCCATGTATTCAAAGGCATCGCTAATTCTATCTACATGTTGTTGAGCGGTAGTAGCCTCAACTCCAGTAAAGTGCGGGATTTTGGATTGATAGTCATTTTGTAAAGGATCCAAAGGGTGTGGTAACACCAAGGGTGCATACCAGGCTACCATGGCGGGAGCTAATGGATGATGTACAATATGAGGGTTGGTAGGATAAGTTGAGGTGATTTGAACAGTAGTGGTTTGGATGGGTGTGGCAGATGTACTTGGGCTAGTGATCTGATTTTGAGCATATCTGGGGTGGTAGGAGCCAAAGTGATGGAGAAGCTGAAAGTCGGGAGGTGTAGTAGGTGAGGCTTCTCTACTAGGAATCTGTGGCAGATCTAGGGGATCAAGATCGTCGAAGTTTACTTTAATTTGTGACTTGCTTCTAAAAAGGGTTTTTGCTAATTTTAAGTCAAATGGGGAATCCTACAAGGATGTGAGATGTTCAGGTACTAATCTTGCTTTACGGATGGACCTATCGGTAGTTAAGTTGCCAGTTTCGAAAGCTTGCTACAGAATCTTCTCTGGGTCATCTACTATGATAGGGGGATTTGGGTCTGGATGAGATCTAGTATTGATTCTTCATGAAGCCAGATTTCGAATTCAGAGTTTAGAGAGGATGGTATTTGTGATTGTTTTGGATGGATGGCCTCTCTAAAGGTTTTTCTAATGTGAAGGATGGTCAAAACAAAAATGAGGGCTAGTGGAGTCGCCAGGTGGATTTCTTTGAGAACTATGGTCCACCACCAAAAATATCAAAGATGCTTTCGGGAGAAACATTTTCCAGCAAACTTTGAGATGAAGACTGGCAAGGAAGAGTGATCACTTGGTTTCAACAGTTTTCTAGGCTGTTTGGACAAGCTAATGGTTCTATTTGCAAGTTTATTTCTCTTTATCTCCTATGTTTAGGTGAAGCTTCTGAATCGCTAAGTTATACTTAGTTTGTCACTGATCATAGAGTTTGCACCATGAGTTTTAAGTTTTGGAAAGGATGAGTCAATAGAAAGGTATGGTTTATGAATTTTTTGGTTTTTTTATGGAGTTTTTAGGCCTACTGGAGGCTAGTGGAGTCACTAGGTGGAATTTCGTTGTTTTTGTAGAGATGTAGCTATGGTCCACCACCAATAACTAGGGAAAAGCCAATCTGGGAATGTTTTGGGGTTTTCTGAGTTTTTGTGTAGCCTATGAGGTTTGGAAGAGTTTCCTATAACTGAATCATCATTTTGCTAAGATGGTGAAAGAGCTAGCTTCTACTCTTCAAACAACACTTAAGTTTTCTAAGTTTGATTGAGACTTTAGGAGTTACTAAGGAGTACGTAAATTGTCACTAACTTAGAAGGTCCCACCGTGATCGCCACTATGTTAGGGAGTGGTGGGATAAGTCAATCAGATAGTGTTCTTAAGGCTGCTGGAATGTTTAGGGAATCTAAGCTTGTTTATCACTCAGAGTCTCACCGTGATCGCCATTATGTTAGTGTGGCGATGAGGTGGTTCAATAGTATAGTGAATTTTAGTTCAAAAAGGGGCTTTCTGTGAGTCTTGAAAGGTATTAAGATTAAAATGAACTCAGAAATGTCCCACCATGATCGCCATTATGTTAGGGTCTCGTGATTTGGCTGATTGGCAAGCCAAATGATAGTGTAACATCAAACCAATCTTTGGAGCCTAAGGACCTAGCCTTCCTGGACTCAGAGAGGGCTCTCTCTATTTGTGTAAGGGATATCTGTGTGTTCGCTTCTTGTGTTTTTGATTTTAGGCTAGTTACGAAGTAGGTTTTTTTTTGGTTTTTCTTTTAGGTTTGTGAGGGATGAACTGATCAAAGACTAAGATAGGTAAAAAGATGTCAGATCAACTGGACTATGGGGTCGAAAAGGTCAAGAAAGATTTCAGATGGTGATACAAGGTTGTTGAAGGGCCGATTTGAGCGAGGTAAAATGGAGTGGGATGGACACTAAATTTGTGAAGAACAAAGGATTTCAAACATAAATAGTTCAATAGCTAACATAAACATGGTAGGGCTAACCATTAATCATGAGAAATGTAACTATAAATTGATCAATGGATAGGAATAAGCATTCAAGCAATACATAGAGAGATATGACTCTCTAACTTTAGGAAATTGCTATTAGACTTTGGGGAAATACATTTAAGACAAACAAACAACTCAAATCACTATGAGAAAATGCATAAGCATAGTATTTCAAGCTATTAGGCACTTTGAAGCAACATTGCATAGTTTTAGGCAAAGGGCAAGATCAGTACAAGACTTCCTTGGTTCAACAAATGAAAATCAAACAATCAAAGAAAGGTTTCAGAGGTGGAGCTATGACTAGCCATGAGTAAGCAGGGCATATCGTGAATCATACTTAACATGCATAAAAACATAAATGAAACAAACAAACAATTTCTTCAGTTATCAAAGAGCAATCAAGGATTCTTTGATATGACTAAGAAGGAAGAAAACATAGAAGCTATAAAGAAACAGGAAATTTGAGGTGCCTCCAAGGGCATGTCTCAAATCTATTCTCTACTATCTTATAGCAAGCAAGAACATGGAATATGAATGAAAACTAAGAAGCATAATAGAGAGGGACACTATACCATTTTACCAAGTCAAGGAATCCAACAACAGTCCTCTTTCATCATCCAAAAACATTCAAGAAAATATCCAATGCATGAGACAAGTGTTTCTTCCAAGCTTGTATAACCATATATTGCTCTATATCATCAAGTTCAGCCTTATTTACAATGAATTCTCTTGGAATATATAGGCCAAGATGAGGGAAAACCTCCTAGTGCAACTTGCAATCTCATTGGCCCATCAAAAATATTTGATTTTGTCCTTGAGGCTTTGCAAAGCCCAAGGCACAAAATATCTAATAAAATATCTCAAAAATGCTAAAAAAGGAAAATATATTGACTTTTCATAACTAAATATGCCCAAAAATAGCTAAACGCACATTAGGAAAAGCCACTTCAGAAAAGAGTATTTTTCTCAAAAATACTTAAGAAATATATCAACATAAATTCCTCTGTCTCACGGGCAGCCTTTGGATGCCTTCTTGATGTCGAAATGAGGCCTGTGATGGCTCGTTGGAAAGCTATGAATGTCTATTTTTGGAAAATTCTTATTTTACTAAAAAATGATCACTAAAATTTCATCAAAAACTGACCTGTGTGTAAAAACTCAAAAAATAGACTTTGTTGATAAACGGGGCAGAGTGTGGAAAAAGTGAGTGTTTTTCGCCATTTTGGGGGAGAAAATCATCTTCAATTGATTTTAAAATTGCTAAGTAGATGCCCCTAAAATTATGGCATCCAATGATACCTTTTTCATCCTTTTAGGATGCCCCAAACAGAAATGGCGATGCCCATGATTTTAAGCCAAAACCGCAAAAAATGACAAAAAACCAAAACTTGTTGAATTTCACCCAAATTTGGTGAGCATGACCATCAAAGGTTTTCATAAACATGCTAAGAAGATGAGGCCAAAATTTGGAGCTTTGAGGTGTCTTTCTTCATTTTTGGTGTCGGGCGCCTCCTTTGAGCTTCCTTGAGTTTTTCCGGTGTGGCCTTCAATTTCCATCGGGTGAACTAATTTAGCCTCTTATAGTGCCCGGTCATCCTCCTTTGAAGGTCCAAATCTCTATTGGCCTTCTCCAACTTCTTTTCCAAGTGATCATTCACCCTCTCGAGCCATGCTTCTCTATTGTTCTCTATCTCTTGGGTGAACAAAGTAGTGAGAGGAATAGATTGGAGAAGGGCAGTTTCTTCCTCCTTTTGTTTCTCAAGGGCTCTTCTGAGTCCCATGGTTCTTGGCCTATTTCTCCTGGGCTGATCTTCATCTTCGCTATCATTGAACTCACCCATGAGTTCTTCCAATTTAACTTGCGCCTTGGAGGCCTCTTTTTTATATTTGATGGCCCGTGTCTCATATACTGCCATGTGAACACTCATCTATTTATTTTTTGTTTGCAAAAAGTGATTGAAGTTTCTAGCCCTCTCCAGATCTGCCCTCAAAGCATAAATTTGGCTTTCTCTATTAATCAAGAGAGTCTCTAGGATTCGAGCCTCATTGTCACTATCATTACTTTAGATTTGAATTATGTCAAAGTCCCCCTCCTTTTCATGGTTGCTTTCTTCTTTCTCCTTTCCCTTGCTTTGGGTGGCCTTCTTGGTCTTCCTCCTCTTGGTTAATTTGACAATGGGTTGCTTGGGAAACTTCCCCTTGCTTCGGAGGGCCCTAGTAACATTTGGAGTTATAGTTTGAGGCACCCTTTTCCTTGATGTCCAGGGCTTGGCCACTTTTGGAGAAGAAAGCATGGCCCCTTGCCTAGGAGAGGTAGCTAGCACATGCTCTATTGGCTTTTCGCCCTTGTTACTTTCCTCATCATCCTTGCCACTGTTTTGAGTTTCTTCATGAATGCTTTAACTGTCCTCTTGCATGTCTTTTTGAGGGCTACCCTCTTTACTCTTGCCTTTGCTGTCTCTAGGACTTTGAGGTTCTGTCTCTTCAATGTTTTAGGCTTCATATTCATCTTTTTTTTTGTTGTGAGGGCTACCAATATCCTCATCAAAATGCTCAATTTCCTCATCATTTCCCTCCTCACTGTTTTTAGTTTCTTCATGGCACTGCTCTTTATCACTATGCTGCATATCATCATAGTGTTCTTCTTCACCTTGTCGCCCTGCCTCACTGTGCTCTTTTTCACTCTGCTGCCCTTCTTCATCATGCTCTTCTTCTCCTTTCTGACCTGCTTCATCATGTTGTTGTTCATCATCATGCTACTACTCATCTTCATCATGATCTTCTTCCACATCATGCTCTTCTTCCTCATCATGCTCTTCTTCTTGTTCAATCATGGGAAATTTTAGCTTCTTGGGAATGGGCTTACTTGAAGAAGGTGAAGGATGGTGAGTGGAAGGTGAAGGAGATGCATGGAATGAAGGAAAAATGGCGAAATCTGGATGTGCAATGAAAGTGTCCCAAGAGATTCCCTTCTTCTCAAGATGATGAAGAATGACAACCTTGATGAGGGAATGATGGAAAAGGCAAGCTGACTGCTGAGAAGGAGGTCTTTTCTGAACAGTGGAGGCCATTTTTTCAATACTTCTATGGAGGAATAAGGGGAGATTTAAAAATTTGGCTCTTTTGAAATGCATGAGCAATCGAACATGGTAAGCGTAGACCCGGGAGAACCTTCCCTCGCAAGTGAAGTATTTCATGATTATCTTCATGAGGGGAGCATAACTTGTCAACAGATATGAGAAAGGAAAGATGGATGGACATGTATCTCTATGCTCAGGCTTCAAAAAGAGTTTGTACTATTTTGAGTCTAGGTGGCTTTGTTTAAACCACTTCTCTCTGACATAAGGGATTTTGGTGGCCTTGGAAATGGATCTAGGAGAAAACTTGAAATCCAAGCCTACCAGCTGAAAGTGTTTCCCTTGAAATCTCAAAGCACAAAGATGTGTCAAGGGGAGATAGCTTTTCACCTGATACACCCTTTGAAAAAACTCTAGACATCCAACCTCATGAAAGTTAAAGAGGACTGATGGGTGAGCATTTACCTCTTCAGTTGAAATAGGTTTGAATCTCCTGTGAAGGCCACTTCTACTGTCCTTCCTGGGAGGCATTTTGTTTTGGATACTCTTTGAAAAAAAAAGCTGTCTCAAATGGTCCTTGAAATGGTTTCTCAACAACACCCCTATCCTCCTTATAAGTCACTGTTTTATCCTCTTTTGATGCCAATCAACAAGTGCTTGTAAAATAAATAAAAAAATTCATTTTATCACTGTGCTTGGGCAAGGCCTTGAAAAGGTTTGTTTGTGGTCTCTTGGTGAAGAAGGAACCTTTTTGTTTTGACAAAAACAAAACACCTTTCCCCCAAAAAATGTTCTTCTGCTGTTCACTTCTTTTTACACGGTAAAAAAAGACACCTTTAGCTGTCTTGAGAAACCTTTCAATCACAGACTCTGATTTTTGGACTATGGAGGCTTCACAAAGTTTTCATTTTCACCATACAGAGAGGACACTTTAAAATGACAAAGCTTTCACATTATGATCACTATTTTCACCTTTGATTTTGCAGAAATGGGTTGTTCTTGTTTTAACACTATTAGGACACTTTTCCAGCCAAATTGAAACCTCTACAACTATGTATGTTTGTCTTGTAATTTGTGGATGGTTTTCACTATTCTTAAAGGTAGTTAAGGCCCTTTAAGACTGATAAAAAACACCCCAGCTATCACTGTAATGTTCTATAGCAATCACAGCAATAAACAACCTTGATTTTGCTCAAAAACCCTACCCTCTTTAACACTATTTGTTTTCTTGTGCTCTTTAAATGACAAACTACCCTTAAAGCCACTGTTAAGACATTGTCCAAATTGATTTGAGACCCCCTAAGCACAAGAAAGCTTTTCTCCAGTTTTGAAAAAACTCTGTCTCATATGCCACTATCTATCTCATGGTTTTTAGATGATGAAGTTCTTTCAAAAGCACTATTTCTCCTTATAGCAAAACACCCCTTCAAAATTCAAATTTTACCATGAGGTGATGAAAAATACCTTAAAAACGCTTGAGGGCCTTGTTTGATTGGTTGAGCAGCTCTCAAAAGAGTTTTTTGAAGGCGTTTGGGTGAGCGGCACGTTCACTGAAAATAATGCCGCGCAGTGAGGGGTGTTGAGTCAGCCTTTGAGAAGTGTGTGAACGTGCGCACAAGCGCGCCGCGCGCTGCTATAGGTGCATCACGCGGTCGTTACAATCTTGTGTATTTCCTCTCCCCAGGCGCACCGTGCAAGCTTCGAACCTTAAAAAGCTTGGATTTGCTCGGAATTTCTTATTTTGTCCAGTGAACATCCAGGGAAGCGCTTGTTTAGTGTTTTTTAAATTGCACAAAGGACTTTGCAACGGCCTCTCCACCTTTTTAAAGTTGAAAAATCAAAAAAGCTTTTGAACTTTCTTTGTGAGGGTTTGGAGTTTGAAAAAGGCCCCTCTTTGTTTTGTCAAAACATGAGTCACTTATCTTTTATTATTTCATCACTCTTCAAAACATTGCAAAGACACATCTTTGATCAAGTTGATAACAAAGTGTTGTGGCCAACCTTTTTTAGGATACCAAAGACATGACCCCCTTTCACTGCCTTTTCACTGTTTCTCATTAAAGAAGAAACTCTGTCACTGTTTGCCTATTTATGACCTTTAAAGGAAACCCTGCTCAAAGCCATATCAATGATTGTAGATAAATCCTTTGAATGATATTTCTCTTTGACTGTGGGTGAAACCTTAGTTTCATTCACCTAGGTTTGGAAAACATCTGTTTATAAAAAAGGAAACCCTTTAAAGACCCTTCCTACAATCATATGCAACAGCAAGGTATTTTCACATGTTTCATAAAAAAGGCCTTTGTTTGTGACAGTGGCATGTTTCATGTCTTTGAATGTTGTCCTTGAATTTAAAACACATGCCATATCATTTTCTTCACACATGTTGTCTCTATGTGTTTATTTGCAAATTCCCCTTTAGAAGCAAGGCTTAGACTACCTTCTTGTCAATTTAATGAGGTTTTGAAAAAGACCTTTATGGACAGGAAAAGCAAAGCTTCCTTGAATCATCATAGTACCATTGATTGGCCTATGTTTAACCCATCTCTCAACTCATAAACCTTGAATTGTTTTCTACCAATTTCAACTCTGTCTTTCAAACAGTGAACTCATGTAAGCACCTTTTAAAACACCACTGCTGTGTTAGTGGTTTCATCTATTGGAGAAAAAGGTGTAAACAAGTTTTAAGGCTATTTGCAGCATTGTTGGCCTTGTGCTCTTTGAATGAGGCTATGCCTCTATTGCTGACCCTCTGCTTGTTAAATGAAGAAGGCCTTAACAAATGACTTGACCATCTGCTCATGCTTGGAGGAGGTTTTACACAGTCACCCAACCATCTGCTCAAGTTTGGAGGAGGTTTTACACAGTCATGCTATTTCATCTCTTTTCAAACTGTGTCATATTTCCTTTCACTCCATATCTCTGCTTGGTACATCACAATAAGTAATAAAAAGTGAAAAATTAACAAAATTCCATGAGGGGCATGCTCTGAGATGTGTATTTCTGTTTGATAGAATACCTTTATGCATCTTTAGAAAATAGGAGCAATCCTAACCTATGTCTGCAGAGTATTACTTGCTAGTCATAGGTCACTAACCTTTTGACTGTGTTTGCAGGAGTTCATTGAATTAATTCTCTGACTAGTACTTGCATCCTAGGCTCGAAACCACATGAGAAGCAGCTGTCTTCTCATGTTAAGTTTAATAATGTCTTCTGGAACACTGGTACACTTCTACTTTGAAAAAGACATTGAAACACTGTAAATCCACCTAATATTAGTTTGGCTTTTGGAATATGCACTGCTGAGACATCAAGACTCTTTAGTGGCGTGACTTAAGGGTGTATCAAGATTTATTTTCAGAATAGGAAAGGCCATCTATGACTGGTTGGTGTTAGACAGGGTTTCTTTTGGCTTAGGATAGTTTTCCAAGGGAGGATTGCCTAAAGCACCACTACCTAACTTAGGGGAGATTTGTGACAAATTTGGAGTATTCTCTTTGGTATGATCAGACCCCAAGATGAGACATGACCAGAGGTAGGGTAGCTAACCTTCTTATCAATCAGTTGGTTAATGAATGAGCTGGGGATGAGGGTGAATGACAGCAGATGACTTTAGCTTATGACAGCTGATGGACAAGTTTGTATGACTGAGACTAGATAGGGCTTGGCAATTAGGTTTTTCTCATCATAGACTGATTGAAAAGGTAAGAGGGAAAAATGTTTATGGGTGTTTTCTAGCTGACAAATTTGACAAATTGGAGATCAGCTGCTAGAAAACTTGGCTTTAAAAACTAGTCATCATCAACAAGTGAAAAATATTGATGACTAACAGAAGGTAAACACACAGATAGAAAGATAAGCATGAGTTATTCATATTATTCACCATAGATGTCTATTTAAGTTACATTGGTGTGACCCTTGGATTCATCTTCCAAGGTCACTTGGACTCCTTTGTGACTGTTCGCCTTCCACACCTACCCATAGAGGATTAGGTGTCCAACAATTTTGAATTCCATAGTGCATGTCAAAGGAGAGTTTTGAAGGTATTAATGTGTCAAAATCCTCCCAGAGATGTTCAATGAGCTTTTTATTCTTCAAGGAGCAACAAGAAGGTCAAAATTCATCATCTCAATCACCTACAATGCTACAGTTGTCAAAGGGACGAAAAACATGATGTTGAGTTCCAAGGTGGAAACCAAGGATGATTTTAAGGTTGTTGTTGTGTCAAAATGAATATGTCAAGTTTTCAAGATCAAAAGGGGATAGAAATTTCCTAACTACCAGCCAAAGTGAAAAGGCTAAAATTTTCATGGTGTAAATCATACAGGATTTTGGAGATGTTACTGTGCACTCATCACAAAATTGTCAAAGGAACTCTTCATGCCTCAAGAAACCAAAATAGAGTCTAAGCTTATAACTTGAGCAAATATTCTTACAAATAGTGTAAAAGGTTAGTTAGAAGAAGTGTAGGTTGAGTTGAAATGCATAATGGCAACAACAGAGAATCAAATTCATCTTTCTAAGTCACCTACAAGCAAGAAGTCAAAGAAATATCAGTGAAAAGGAAAAGGGAGTAAAAACATTAGGAAAGTGTGTTTCCAGAGATTAAATTTAATTTCCTAGACTATAAAAGGACATTTTTTTCCTCATATAGATCATTGTTCACTTGCAAAGATCAAGAGAAGTCAAGGAGAAAGACTTGTGAATTTTTAGATCAAATTTGCGCAAGTTTACTTGGTGTTGCGCATTCAGGTCGCCACTGCGCACCTAGAGTTGGGCGTTGCGCCCCTGGAAGTTTTCCTCATGAAAATTCATTTGGTGTTGCACGCCTGGAGGTAGGCGTTGCGCACCTAGCAATGTGCTGCACGTTTTCTCAAATCACCCAACAGGCCTGACATAAAACCTTTGGTGCTACAGCCTGGCACAACACGCTGCACATTTGCCCGACCAGACACCCCGTTCACCTAGGCACTGCGCGCTTGGCTAGGAGGGCCTCCTACACCCTGCATACCCTAAATTCTACTCAAATCACTCTGAAACTTCCTCTAAGTACCTCCATATAAATTTTGATTGGTAAGTACACTTCATCAAGCCCTTATTCTAGCATGTGTGGTGATTTATGATTAAGGGAATTTGAAGACCTAGGGGGGAAACCTAATTTTCATGTTAAAAATACCACTTTTTAAGACAGTACTCCATCTGCATACTAAGAACACACGTAGGGTTTCCTTATTGAAAGATTTCTCGTTCATCTAGGGTTGTTCCTTCACCCCCTCCATTCGCTCATAAACTCTAGCTCGTACACCACAAGCAGATTGAAAAATTCATTGCCTTCATTCATATCCATTTGTCATCAGGGCAAGGTGTCAAAACAGAGATTTAAACAAATCAGCAAGGGTGTTCATTGGGTTTTACCTCTCCCCCACAGTCATATACCTTTAACGTCACTCATTCATCCCTCCACTTACAAAATTGCCTTTTTTTTCATCACCCCTCCATTACCCTCTTCCATTTCAGTTTCATAAGCAGAGCTAGGGTTTCAAAAGAAGTAGTGATCAAAATTTCAAGGGAAATTGACAATGGTAGTGGTAAGGAAGGCCAAGTGCCAAGGAGGCATCAACACAAAGGCAGGAGGATCAACAAGTTTGAACCACTAAACACAATGGAGATAAATGCATCTCCCTTAACTATTTCCTGCTTCCAAAATGTAGGTTGCTATGAATTTTTTGAGAAAGTACAGTAGGTGCAAAATCACCCTGAGTTGACTAGGCTCTTCATACTTAACCTACATGAGAAACAAGTCAACCTTGGAGGGGTAAACTTTGAGCTGTTTTCAGATGCTATTGCTATTGTCACTGAGATACCTAGTGTGGGTGAAAAATGGTTCAAGAAGTCCAATTTAGACATGAGCTACTATGAGCCATCCTTAAACCCAGATATAAAGACTACAATAAATCTATATTTACTTTCTCACATTTTCTTGAGAGGTACACACCCATGATGAGGCTCATTATGAAATATTTCACATGTGAAGGAAGATTCTCCCAGCTTTATTCCTATCACATCAGGTTGCTCATGCACTTTACTAGGGTTAAGATGTTGCATCTACCCTACTACCTCTACAGGAGTATTGAAAAAAAGTCTTATATTGTACAAAAGAGAGATTTCCCTCACTATATGAAAAGCTTATTTCATCACTCTTTGATCAAAATGGTTGTGATGCATCAATTGTAGTAAAATGGTATTCCATGGGAAGTTTTCATTGCCCATGAAGTGTTCACCAATCCATAAGCCCATCCTCAGCAAAACATGCCTTCATCAGCTCATCCTCCTATCCTTACTCCTCCATCATCTCCCGCTGAACATGCTTCACCATATACACATATCCTTTCACCTTAGGACAACCCTCCTTCATCACTCTCTCACAATGCATCTGAAAATGAAGCAGGTGACAATGAGCAGTCAAATGAAAATGAGGGAGAAGGTAATGATGAACCAAGAAAAAATGAAGAAGAAGCCAATGAAGGAGATGATAATGAATAATCAAGCAGTGAAGAGCACAGTGAGGCTGATGATAGCAGCGAAGAGCACAGTGAGGCTCACAAAAATGAGGCAAAAAATAGTAATGAGGAAAAAAATGAAGAGGCAGAGGTTAGTGATGAGGCAGAAAACAGGGAAATAAAAGGAAATGAGGATGTTGGCAATGATGAGGCACAAAGCAGTGAGAAAAATAACAAAGAAAAATCAGACAGTGAAGAAGATGAAGGAAGTGCATAAAATAGTGAAGAGGCAGAAGATAGTGAAGAAAGGAGCAATGATGTCAACATGGATGATGTAAATGAATTAGAGAGCGTGGAAGAAAATGATAATGATGATGACGAGGATAGTAGTGGAACCAAGAGCCAAAATGCCAGTGAGGCTCATGGCAGTGATGAAGGCAGCACGAAAAACAACCATGAAGAAAGCAACAAATAAAATGAGGCTGATATCAGTGAAACAAATATTAGTGAGGCAGAAGAAGGAAGTAAAGAAGACAATATGTCAAAAATCCGTGATGACAGTGATTAAACACAAATCAGTGGATCAGATATGGAAAATGATGAAGAGAGTAGCAATCATGATAGCCATGATATCAATGGAGATGATGATAATGATGATGATGATGATGACACTGACAATGACAGGAAGAATATCAGTGATAAGGCAGAGAGCATGGAGACAGATGAGAACATTCATGAGAGTAGCCATGAAATCCATAAGAACAATAAGGATATCAATGATCATGATAGTCATGATGGCAGCAATGGTGAAGACACTAAAGTGAGAAAAATTGAATCTTTTCCTTTAACTTATCAAAGGGGAAGTAGGCATGTGTTTTCTGCCCTCAAGAGGCAAGGGGACATGCCTTCTACTTCAACCAAGTAGCTTGAAAAAGGAAAAGAGAAGGTCATGGAGGAAGAGGAAGAAGATCAGCATGAGACTAAGCAGGAGTTTGAACTTATTCATGTTGACAGTGATGATGAGAACGAGGCAAGGATCTCAAGCATGTTTCTCAAAGGTAAATATGCCCAAATCAAATATTTTCAAGCCAATCTAGCTAGGGCTAAGAATGTCATTCATTATTATGATATTGAAAGCAAGTAGCTAGAGGCACAAAAGGCCATTTATGAGGTCAGGCCAATCAAAGCCTGGAAAGAGGTTGAAAGGACCAAGGTTAGGCTTGATGAGGTCTTGGGTGTTTTTGATGAAAGTGAAGATGAAGGGCATTTGTCTAGGAGAAGGCCAAGAACAATGGGTTTGAGGAAGACCTTAGCCGAGGAGGAGGAGCAAGAAACAACATTGGTAGAGTAGCTCACTCTAAGTGATTTTCTTGCCATGGAGATAGAGTAAGATCGGGAACCTTGGTTAGATAGGGCTAATAGACATTTGGAGGAGCAGCTGGAAAAGACACAAAGAGACCTTGGCCTTTAGAAGAAAATGGCCAAGCACTATGCCTTGAGGAACAAAATTGCGAGGGCTAAGCTCAAAAGAGCCCTTGCTAAAATTCAATCCCTAAAGGAGGAAAAAAGCCAATAAAACCTTGATATCCTAGCTGATGCTTCCCTACAGGCATCCCAAACCCCACGAGGAGGAAAATTTAAATTTTTTCAAGTTTTTGATAATTTTGATTTTCACTGTTTTGGAGGGCCAAGGGCACAGAGCGCTTGGCGCTACGCTCTTTTTTTAAGCTCTTTCTTGAGGACTGGTTTGCATTTTTGGGTTCCTCTTACCAAGTAAATCACACACACACCAAATTTCAGATCATTTGGAGCAGGTTTGGTCCTCCAAAAGGGTCAATAACATGCAAAAAACCACCTTTCTGCCCAATTTTCAAAGCAGTAAAACTCATCCACCTGGAAACTCCACTAGCCTCCAGTAGGCCTACTAACTTCATTAGTTCTCATAGAATCCCCTGGGAATGCACTAACCATTCATAACAGCCTAAACCTAGAGACTTATTATGTGAGTTTAGTACCCTTGTAGATAGGTCTGTTTTCAAGACACTCCTAAAATTTCAGCCTCTTTGCATTATTGAGTTTGAAATCTAGCTTTGCAAAGGATTAGCACTAGATATCACCCTGACCCTAACCCTCCTACCATAGTTGATGACCCAGAAACGATTTGGTGGAAAAATTCTAGAACCCAAGATTCAACTACTGTTAGGATCATTCACAAAGTAAGTTCTATCCCTGAAAACCTCATAGCCTTGCAAGATCCCCAATTTGAATTATACCATAGAAAAAACCTTTTTAGAGCTAAGTCTCAGAGTGGGGTAGAATAGATTGACCTTGACCCCATAGATTTTTAGCAGAGTCCTAATAGAGAAGCCTCTCCTTCCACTCCTCCTGATTTTCAGCTTCTCCAAAACTTTGGCTCTTTTCATTTCAAATCTGCTCAATCTTAGTTTACTGGTCCGAGTACATCTTCCACTCCATTTCACACATCCACTGTGCAAACCACTCCACTTCGTCCTCCACCTCCTCTCACAAACCCACCTCTCAGAAACCCTCCTTGGGTTCCCTTACCTCCATTCATGGTAGCATGGTTTGCCCCCTTATTTCTACCCCAACCTTTACTGCCCATGCCTCAAGACTACCAATCCAAAATCCCCCACTTTACTGAAGCTGACTCTACCACTGCCCAACAACATGTAGATAGGATGAATGATGACTTTGACTACTAAGAGATATAAGAGAAAACCATAAAGATGAGAATTTTTTCCCAAACCTTAGGAGGAGAAGCTAAAAAATGGTTCAAAAACTTAACTCCTAACAGTATACAGGATCTCCCTTCCCTCTATTAGACATTCATAAACAAATAGGAGATTAATGAACACCCTCTCCAAATCCTCTCAGAGTATAAAAACCTTAAGAGAAACATTGGGGAAAGTGTCCAAGACTACTGTACTAGGTTCAATAGTGTGTACAATGCCCTCCCACCGCACATGAAACACCCACAAGGCCTAGCCTTAGTAAAGTTTCCAGAGGGTTTTGATCCAGACATGGCCTACCAATTGAGAGAAAGAGATCGCCTAACTTTAGAAGACATGCAAAGGGGATTTATGAGTGTAGAGGCCAATCTAATTGAAAAGAGGGCTAGGATGAGGTCAGAAAAGAAAGTCACATACAAAGAGGAAACCATAGCCTCCACATCTGATGCCAAGATTGACAATCTAGTGAGGGTAATGTAAATAATGATGGAGAGGATCAGCTTGAATGAAATAACACCTCCTAGGGAAAACCAATCAAATCCCCAAAATATAAATAGAAAACAAAACTTTAGAAGAGACCCTCCCTAAAACAGAAAAAGAGACAATGAACAACAAATCAAGCCTCCTTTCCAATACAACTATGTAGATGAAGAGGAAAGAGATACTGAGGAACTGAAAGAAAACCATGCAAATCTGATAGGTTCTGACAATGAGGGTGATGTTTTTCTCACATAAGAAGAACAAGGGCTCTTTTCCTCAAACCAAACTGATAGAACATATGAGGATTTTGAAGAGTACAAATTGCGATTTGAAAATGCCATAATGGAGGTGCATAGGCAGTATGACCTTAGGAGTAACAGAAATCAAGATGCCTCCAAAAATAAAAGATTAGAAACTACTTATAGAAATACCCTTGAAAACATCCTTAAGAAAAAAACAAAAAACATCACCATAATAGCTAAGAAATCTGATCAAAACAAAGACAAAACTAGCCAACAAAATGGTGACCCAAGCTGCCCTAGTACATCAACTAGTGGCCCTGGAAAATCTTCTCTAAATGATAGCCCTAATAAAAATTAGCAAACCAAAATTGCTGAAAATACTATGTGTGATAGGAATGATGTAAATATACCAAAAACACTAGCACCTTTCAGTATTGAGGGAGATATTGCCAAGATCAAAATAAGCATACCTCTTTTTGAACTAGTAACTCAAGATGTATATAGATCCCAAATGTTGAAAGCTTTGAACATAGGAAATGACACCGACACTATGAACCTAACTGATGACAAACCAGAGTTATTGTTTGGACCTGAGGTAGAGGGAAAATATCAAGAAGGAGTTGTCCCTCCATTCTATGTTAGCTTAAATATTCATGGCAAGATCTTGCATAATGCTATGCTAGACTCTGGTGCCTCACACAATCTTATGCCCAAGGTGGTAATGGAGATATTAGGCCTCAAAATAACCAAAAATTACAAGGACTTGTACTCTTTCGATTCAAGCAGAGTCAAATGTTTGGGTCTAATCAAGTATTTGTGTGTTAATCTGGCACAAATACCTGCTAAGAGTCTAGTTATGGACATTGTAGTGGCTGACATTACCCTGAAGTATGGCATGCTTCTATCTAGATCATGGGGAGCCAAACTCCAAGGGAACCTCCAGATGGACATGTCCTATGATACCATCCCAGTTTTTAACCAAACAAGGAGACTGTACAGAGAATCACACATGAAATATATGGTTAGTAGCCAAGATAGGCCAAACAACACCCCTCTTTATTCTATCCATTCAGACCTTGACTCATTTATCTTATATAATGAAGTTGACATTGATGAACAAGTAAATGAAAATGAGAAAGATCTAGGCCTACCACAACAGTCAAACCAAACACCGAATGAAGAACTTGACAGCCAAAACTCTAGTAGCCCCGAACAACAACATAATGGCAAAGTTGAACTTGAAACACTTTGGAACATGAGCTTTGATGGCTATTATGGCAAAGCTGGTTCGGGAACTGGTGTTTGGATACATAACACTGATGAAGGCCACTCCTATAAACTAAACTTCCAATGCACTAAAAATATTGCAGAGTATGAGGCCCTTCTACTTGGTTTACATTTGATAAAAGACATAGGAGCCAAGAAAATTTCTGTTCAAGGAGATTCCGAACTAATCATTAGAAAAATCAAGGGAGAATATTCTGCCAAGAATCCTAGGCTAAGAGAGTACAGGAATGCTACCTTGGACCTCTTAAAAACTTTTCAGAAGTATGAACTTACCTCCATCCCTAGAGCTCAAAACAAACTTGCTAATGAACTTGCCTTTGCTGCCAACACTTGCCAAATACCCCATGCCAATGAACAATAAACTGTGAAAGTCAAGTGCAGACCAGATGTCCTAGATAACATATATTATTGGAAAGTATTTGAAAATGAAAAACATATTGAAAACTTCTTGCAGCCCAAAAATAATTTTGAAATGTTAAAATCAGACTTAATCCATCAAAAATTTTGTTTTGATGAACAACAAACCCTCAAAACAAAGTTGCCTTGTAATGTTGACATAAATCTGCTAGAACATCCTCTTGAGGCAGAATAATTTGAAGATTTAGATCAAGAAAACCTTAAGGAATTGCAATGTAAATATAACTCATTACCAATAGGTCTTGCCCCATTAGAAGAGATTTTTTACTTCAATGATTTTGCTAGGAAGCCAAAAATAGAATCTACCGAGACTGATGTAGAAGAATGCAACATAGGCAGCATAGAAGAACCCAAAATGATCAAGCTGTCCAAAAATCTCGCACCTCACATAAAAAATAAATACATAGGGTTGTTCAAAGAGTTTAAAGATGTTTTTGCATGGGGTTATGAGGACTTGAAGTCCTACAAAACAAGCATTATTCAACATAAGATTCCTCTAAAGGAAAATCAGAAACCATTCAAGCAAAAATTGAGAAGAATAAACCCTGTCCTAGTGCCTCTAGTTGAAAAAGAAATAAAGAAGATGTATGATGCTAGTATCATAGTCCCCCTTAGGTACTCAGAATGGGTTTCTAACCTTGTGTCAGTAAGAAATAAAACAGGGGAGATTAGGCTATGCATAGACGTTAGAAACACGAACAAAGCTTCCCTGAAGGACAACTACCGTTTACCCAAAATGGATCATATACTGCAAAGGGTGGTAGGCTCTAATAGAATATCATTTCTTGATGGCTTTTCAGGTTACAATAAGATACTAGTACTGCCAAGTGATCAGCACAAAACCGTTTTCACAACACCTTGGGGCACATTCATGTATGTAAAAATTCCATTTGGGTTGATGAATGCGGGGGCTAATTTTTAAAGAGCCATGGACATAGCTTTCTCTAAAGACATAGGTTACTTGTAATATTCCCTTTTTTGGTGTCACCTACGACAGGGTTAGGTTGGACTTCCAGAGTTAGGAGCAGACAGGTCACAGGTTCAAATTATTGTTATCAACGGGCTCAGGAGCTTTTTGGAGGATTTTTGAGGAGTTTTCATGATGTGCGGTGGCATTCGATTTATGTATTCCATCACTCAAGCAACTTTCCTTTCGTTCTGGTGCATTTCGACAACTTTCGAAAAATTGAGTTATTTTTGGGCTTAACTCAGTTAATTACATTCAAGGTGGCATTCTGGGAGGAATACATGATATAACGCCTTAGTGTGATAGCTCATTGGAACCGGGATGAAGATACCTACATTATGGGATGGTTGGACATGAGTTTCAGTGACCGGGAGTGGCATGGTAGCCGATTTACCCTTTTCTGCATTAAAAATGAATATTTTAATAAGAGGGAAAAGTGCTCTATGAATAAAATAATATTAAAATAAGGCTCTAGAAGGCTCCAAGAGATCTATAAAATAAAGGGAGGAGGCCATTCAGGGATATCTTTGGAGTAGATCATTTTATTATATATGAGAGGTCTGAGAACGTGGTTCTCTACCTCCGCTGTAGCCCCGGGACGGAAACCCTTGGGTGATTTGTGAGTGTTGGACAGAAACCCAACTCCCTTTGAGGAGAATTCATTCAAAATTTTTGCAGAGCTTCTGTGATATTGGTGTGAGGATCATTCAGATATTCAACTTGTGCTTAATTATCTTGAGTGGGTCAGTGATAGCGGTTGCCAGAGGGAGAGGCAGCAGTTCAGTTTTAGAGGCCAGTGCAGTGCAACAGTTTATATTGATGGCCAGTTCTTCATCTCAACTCTTTTTGGGTCAGATCGATATGTAACCTCCATTATTATTTATAATAAAATTTTATATTCTTCCTATTATATGTGGTATTGGATTGCAGTGTTTTATGTGTTTTTATTTTTACATGGAAATCTTCTGTTAAGAGAATGTTGATTTTACGGTATTAAGTTATTTTCTGCAGTATTAGTTAAAATATCCCATTTGGGGATATTACAGTGGTATCAGAGCTGGTGTTCCTGCCAGTCTGAGGGTTTATATCGGAGGTGCCGATATAAAATTATTTCTGGATCTGAGTTTTGTTGCAGAAGAAATTTCTTTCATAAAACTAAAGCCAAGAATTAAAATTTTATGGAAGAGAAATCAATATTCAAGGGCCCAATCATTTTGTGAAAATCCGAGAGAACATTTGTAGAAATTTTAAGGGCTGGAATGAGCAAAATTTTAAAGTGGTGGCACCTGGGATCTACAATGGGGGGTTGTCGTATTATTTTAAGTGGGCCATGAAATCAGTGAGAAGTGGGCAAAGTTTCTTTAAAAGATAAAAAATAAATAAACGCCAAAGTATATTTTGAGTGGGGCTGAAAATGTTATATCAAGATGAATTATGTTGAATGCAATAGCAAAGAACTAAAATCATAAAAAAAATGCCAATGCTTACATTTTGTGAGTCCATAAGAAAAATAAATCTTAATGCGATGTCAAATATTGAAGCCGCCTTTTTCATTGTTCACTGATTTCCTCAGTGTAGCCGTCACCTTGGAGGGTCGTCGACGTCAAATTTTGTAAGGGAAAATCATTTTGAAAGAATAATATTTTTGCCAGAATTATTCTCATTTATAAGAAGGAAAAATTCCATTGGTAGAAGTGAGGGCCAGGGACGAATTTCTGGGTTGAACGTGTACATTCACAATTGTTGAAGGACGCTTCTAGTGTGATGAATGTGTATTCTTGTTGAGGAAGGCTAAGAGCATACATTTCATTTGCTGAGGATGATTTGAGAAGGATAACACACTACGACCTAGCAGAGACCAACACTTGGGGAGAAAAATGAACTAATGATTGATTGAATGTGACTATATGGGTCTGTGCATCATGTTGTGACTTCATTGGGTAGCGTCTAACAGTGATTCCATGTAGCAGCTCTTTCTTGCTACATTATATCAAGGTTGGGCATCATTTCAGAAGCATTTCACAGAGTTGTAACCAGGTTCTATTGCTTTATTCCCTTGTAATCTCAGTTGCAAATTAACCCACAGACTGTATATTTCCAGAACTCATTTCCTGTTATGTTGAGTTATTATTAATCCTGCTCTTGGTCCTTTTCATCACAATCTAGATTTGCATCAGTCTTTCCTAAATTTCTAGAAATTAATATAAATCAGTCTTGGTGGTTATAAAGTGTTCTCCTTGTTGCATAGAAGTCACTGTGTAGATGAATTAAAATTAT
This sequence comes from Pinus albicaulis, assembly GCA_034641835.2. Taxonomy (NCBI): domain Eukaryota; kingdom Viridiplantae; phylum Streptophyta; class Pinopsida; order Pinales; family Pinaceae; genus Pinus; species Pinus albicaulis. The sequence goes on from CM076576.1 coordinate 594,722,761, forward strand.
GATAAGTGCACCTACAACAGTGCGTGCCCAAGCTGCTTGACAAAAAACCACTGATAACTATAACAAAAACTCAAAAATTTATTGTAAATTTGAGGAAATTATTGAAGGGAAATTTTTAGGGGAATATCCTCAAATTGATTGGGTCGATGTCTACATATGTGATCCATGGCATTAGCCATTATTCGAATGAGGCAATTTTCTGTGCAAATTGAAATGGTGATTGTTGTCAAAACATATCCATCTTGGGAACTATAATTGGAATTATACTGTGGCATATTAGGAACACAGTTCTATTGATCCCTAAAGTCTATATGGTGGGAGAAAACCAGTTGGATCCTTCATCATATTGCTGAGTGGCCTCACATATATTATGATATGTAGGCAGAGATATATTGGATTGTATCCATAATTGTATCAACATTGAATACAAACCTGTAGCATGTCTGTGATAGCGTGAAGTCGTCAAATATTCTTCGTGGATGCACTTGATAAAATTTTGGAGGCACATTGGGATATATATTAAATTTGGATGCTGAATGAAACCAGGTTCCACTTACCACCTTTCCATTCACTAGCTTCTATATGTGTTGAATGACTTGAATGTAGTGAAATTAGTTAAATTGATGAACAGTAGTGAGTTATTTTATTTTCCATAAGTGGCATGTGTATTACAGATGTGACTAAGCACTGGGTTAAAACTCTGATGTGTTATTCCCCCCCCCCCACCCTACACATTTAATGTAAAATTCAAATCAAACAGCAAGCTCATGAAATGTTTGACTCAGAAAATTTCTTGAAAATAAGGAGGCATTTTTACAAACAACTATTTGTTAAGAAACGCAATAAACTTAGAAAAATAGTGACCACATCATTGGTTGAACCATGGAAGGATTCATAAATAGCTTGAGAAGAACAAAATTTGGTTCTTTGAACCACCATGCATCAGAAGACCAGAAAACAAAACCGAACATTAGCCCCTTTTCAAGAGGAATTTATGCCATCCTTCAAAAAGGACAACCAAAAGATTTGCAGGGAGAACTGGGAATTGGTAACCGAATTTTTGCACTTGGGAAAAATTTGAAACACATGAAGATGACATGGAAAGTTATATCCAAACTAGATGAGTTTAATGAACTCTTGTCCACAATAAGCCAAGAAGAAGGGAGAAAACTAATTTGGGCATTAAAACCTGCTATGCTTGCTCTCATACAACCCAAATTCTTGGAGGAACCTTGTGAGGGGGCCAGACTCCCAGTTGCATCATGCCTCAGTAACATCATGAAGTTGACTACCCCTATAGCTCCATACGGTGATGATGTTATGAAGAGGATTATGAGATTGATAGTAGAAACTTTTTAGGATTTAGACAATAATGCAGGCTCTACCTTCGGGAAGAAGCTTGAGATTTTAGGGAGTATGGCCACATTCGAGATGTATGTCATCATGTTTGACCTTAAGTGTGATAACTTGATTATGCAGATGTTCCAATGCTTCTTCATAATTAGGAGACATCATCCTAACACTGTCATAGTACACATGCAGTCCATCCTGTCATCGTGTATGAGAGACCATGAGACCGTTTGTCGAGATTTCCATACCAGGTTGTTGAGCATTTGGAGGAGAGAGCAGTTGGTCTCACCTGCTACTTGTGAGCTAGCCCAAGGGCTGGTTGAGTAGAATATTGGGCTATTCAAGAGACAGTTGACCAGGGAGGAGCTACTCCAGATTGGAGGACCAGGTAGCATAAATGAGCTGAGGAGGAATGGACTTTGCTTCATCTACAAAGAACCCTGGGGACCTGATCACTCATGCTTGAGTGATGCAGATGATGTGGCAGAAGCAGAACATAAGGGAATTCATTCTGTATGCCAAGATGAGGACTCTTCTTTAGGTGAGTCCATGGGATCAGATGAGGATGCTTCTGGGGAGCGAGAGCAGTCATGTAGAGATGATGACAGTAGGTCGGAGTTGTATTCCAGTGTGCATGGTGAGCAGTCTGGGGACTTTGTGGGAGATACTCTGGGTGATGAGTCACTTGTGACAATTCAGCCAGAGCAGAATATGATGGAGTCTGAATCAGCAGAAGAGGATACTATGCACATCATGCATGATAGTCCCTTGGTGGAGATCCAGATGGAGGCTCACATTGAGTCTATGATGGATTTGTAGCTAACCTTGGGGTCAGCCATTGAGGAGGAGCATTCAGACGCACAAAAATCGAGTATGGTGATAGTAGTTGTAGATCCATATCCTCTGGAGATGGTGGAGGTTGATGGGATAGTTCTGCAGGGGGCTAGTGGACAGCAGGAGCATTACATTCCCGATTAGGAGAGGGAGGAGTTGTTGGAGATGGTGGAGCATACATCTTTGGGCCGACACATTGATGAGGTGTAGATAGATGTACATGCAGCCGGCAAAGCTACAGTACTTTCAGTGAGTAGCACTCTCTAGGGTACATCGATGGGGCTTGCAACATATCTTGCCCACTTTGGCCCATTATAGAAAGAGGGACTTTCTTCTACAGACAACTTTCATTGGCAGACAGGACAGAGCAGCGTGAGTTGATTACGGGCTAGAGTCTTTGCCGGGCGGTGTTAACCAGGCGCTTCTTCGCTTAGGGTCAGTGTGTGGCGTGCGTTAATTTTAATTTTTAAACCCTTTCCGTTTTGAGAGCAAGAAAAAAGTGTGCTGCGTAGCTGAAAATAAACCTACAGAGAACAGAATAGAATGCTGAAATAACAGAAAAATAACAGCTACTTGTGCATCTATCTAACCCAAGAAGGTGGGTCTCTCAAAACTATGCTGAAAAGAAAGGGAAAAACTATGTAAAACACACGGAAAAGGGGGCCAATAGATCTAAGGTCAAAGGGGACAGGGATCTAGAGGACAAAGCTGCTGAAAAGAGGTGCAGATCACAGCCAAGAGACAGAGGCAAGGTGGCTGGAAAAAGGAAGGAAATCAGCAAAAAACCGGAGGGGCAAGGCGGAGGCCTTCAAAGGAGGTCCAAAAAAAACGACAGGAGGTGATTTGAAAGGAAGAAAGGCTGATTTCAAAGGATCTGAAAGGGAGGTAACAGATCTGGAAAAAAGGAGGCTGAAGCTCTGAAAAACAGACGGCTGAAACAGCTTAAAACTCTTCCACAAAAAGTGGAGGGTACTAAAGCCCTAGGGGGCTAGGTTCCCACTTAGATGAGTAAAAATAGATTAGAACTTGGTCAAAACGGGCTGAGACAGAGGCTGGAGGACCCTGGCAGAAGCTGCAGCAAAACCCAGAAAAATTGCAGAAAAATTGCTGAAAAAAGGGCAGGTCGCAGTTTCTGACCTGATTTCAGTGCAGGTCGCAGGAAACAGGCTGAAAAGTGCGACCTGGAGGTCCAGGTCACAGGTTTAGGGCCAAAAAGTGTGACCCCCCGTTCCGGTTGTCTCGGCGGCAGATTTTCAGAAAAGTTGACGTCTCAGTTGCGGCTGGTGTCGCTTACCTGCGCAATAGGGCCAGAAACACATGGAAGTTAGAAATTTTAATGTTTTAGGGTTTTATGTGAGAAAAACACCATAAAAATAGGAAAAATAAACAACTGAAAAGAAACCCTAGGGTCTGAAGTAGCTGGATATGCAGGAATATGAAAAACGACAGCGGTCGTAATTTAAAACCCGTGTGGAGTCGCCATTTGTTAGTATGAATCCTTTGTCGAAGTGTACAAAAAAGGACCACTTTAGCTACACATAACTAATAGCCCTAACAACAAAAGTGGCTACCAATATCTTCAGATCTGCGATTAGTTAGACAAGAAAATAGCTGCAAAACACCAGATCTATGTATGGAAAGACATTAAGCAGTAAAATAAAGGGTTTGCTCCATGCATCCAAAAGACAAGACAAGAACACAATATTTTGAAAGAATTTTTTGTATTACAGGGCACCTGGGAGGAAAACAAGAAGGTGTATCCAGCTCTCCTCAATGGGATGGGTTCTTTGTAGTCCTCAGCACTTCAGATCTAAGCTTTCTCTCTCTTGTAGGTGTAGAAAACCCAATGCAAAAAATGAAGCTCAATGGGAGCAAATGATGAAAAATGAGACCAAGTGCATAGATCCAGAGTGATCTAATAGGCAACAAAAGGTGAGGAATGGTAGGAAAAACCCTCCTATTTATAACAAAATATTGGGTCATTCTAGATCTTGGTGCATGGGTTAACCAGATCTAGATCCACTTTTTATGGAATATTTTATTATATTTGTTGGAGGGAAAGGTATTTGACTTGGGTCAAATCCCTTGATTAGTTAAAAATAAATAAATAAATGATTTATTTATCTTTTTAAGGAAGTGGTTGGAATATAATCAAATAAATAATGATTTATTTAATTATTTGTGGGTGATTTGGTCATATTTAACAAGGAATATTATCTAAATAAGATTTAAATAATTATTCCTAGAAAATAATAAGATAAATAAAGGTTTATCTAATTAATTTCTTTGATTTTTGGTTAAACATGACTGGGAATAATAATTAAATTATGGTTTAATTAATTATTCCATGAGGAAAATCAAACAAATATGGGTTTGTTTAATATTTCCTTTTGGGGTTTCCTGTTTTAACATAGTGAAAGTGGTTTTACTTAGGGTAAAACTGGTCTTACATGGTGTACTTGGGTCCATCTAATGATAATAATTTAGATGACAAAAAAATGGTGTAACAGATTGCCCCCCAGCGTGCGAGTGTCAAGAGCAAATCATATGACCGAAGTACGTTGTAAGAACACAATCACTAGACAACAAAAGGGATGTCAGAGAAAGAAATGTGAGGTAGATAGTGTGTTGAAGGACTAGACCCTGAGGAGACGAGACTCGCAGGTGCAACAAGTCTCTTTTTATGAGAGGGTACCTATGCTGAAGATGGCGGGGGAGGCATACCTATGCCCGCCGAGACAAAGTACAAAAGAATAGTGTGTCCAGTAAACAAGGGACCGAACCATAAAGTACAGCTGGCATAATAATGAGCCAAATAAAAATACAATGAGGAATCCCACATACATGATGTGCCTGGGATAACAGCCAGGACTTGTACAATAATATATGAGTACATGAGATACAAATACAACCCAAATGCCCCCTATAAATGGGGAAGGGCTCAGAAAATCTGACTGATACATGCAAATCAAAGAGGTGCTGCAAGTGGCTACGGCCAACATCATCAAATATCTGGAGCTGCATCGAAGGCTGCAAGGAAGAGGTCATCCGGGCATGTGGGGGGATACCTACAGGGCCACCCCCTCATGAGGGTTGAGACAACTCACACACACCCGGGAATCATCAAGAGCTGCTGCTGGATCACTGGACAATCAAGTATACGAATCTCGATCATGCTGAAAAGAGCTGGAGAAACAATCAAGCCAAAGGGAAAGGAAGTATCCCTTTGCCTGATCCAAGGCACCGAACAAGAGTGGAATGCTGGAACCAAGGTACACCGCCCTCTAGTCCTGGCTTATGGAATGAAGGAGCTGATGTCGACAGAAGGAGGTCCGCCATAGTTGAGGCAATGAGAGACCCTCAACTAAGGCACGAGAGAAAATAGTAGAGGGACGGACAGACTGACACTAGTGATGATGGTGAAATGGAAAGGACTGAGTAGCGAATGGACGACTTCACTTGTTAGAGCATAAAGGGCATGAATGACATGGCAGCGACTGACACGATATCATAAGGGATAGGGGACAGTGGGACTGAAGGTCATAATATGTGGCACAAGAGAGAGACCAAGCAATGAAGGATGGAGGGCTATAGTGGGGTACAAAGGGACGCGGGATAGACTCCATGAATGCGATGATGACTCAACTTGGATGCTCGAAACAAGGGCGACTCTATGGTGCTGCCACACAGTCAAGGCCCCAATGGGGGACCGTGGAAACATGAGTACAAGGTGGGAACTCATGACGAAAATCGACACAAACATGAACGAGTATGGAAGCGAAGTGATGCCCCACATACAGGTGTTGTAAGTGAGGAAATGCGATTTAGAGTGTAGGTGAAGTGGCCCTTCTTGGACAAAACACGTCCTGGTGAAGTAGCAAATCATAAAAAAGAGAAAAAAAGCTGCGGGCTATCTAAAAGAAAATAAAACATGCATTTCAGAAGGGAAGTGCTAAGGGTAATATTTCTTAAGATAGAGTGCATTGTGAGGATTAGGAAGGGGGTGGCCTTCGAAATCCTCTAAGAGGTATGCCCCCTTACCGAGGTCTTTACTAATGATGTAAGGACCTAACCATAATGAGTCAAACTTCCCGTGACCAAGGACATCATGGGCCTGGTCATATACTAGAACAAGGTCGCCTTCATGAAAAGTGCGAGGCTGGACTTTTCGGTCATACTGAGCTTTGGTGCGCTTTTTGGCCGCTTCCATGGTTTTCAAGGCAACACGACGGTCTTCGGAAGCGCGCTCAAGCATGATAAGTCGTTGTTCTTGTGGTTGGGTGTCAGGGAGAAGTTCAACGGCTAGATGTAGGGAAGGAATTTCACACTCAATCGGTAAGACTGCCTCCTCTCCAAAAACTAGGTGGAAAGGAGTAAACCCGGTGGCGGTTTTAACAGAAGTTCGATAGGCCCACAACGCAGGGAAGAGCATGAGATGCCAGTTGGTTTTGTGCTTATTCACCATGCGTTGAAGCATAGTTTTGAGGATTTTGTTGACTTCTTCAACTTGGCCATTACCTTGGGGGTAATAGGAGGAGGAATATTGGTGCTCAAAACCTAACAGTGAGGATAGCTCACGCCATATCTCATCTTCAAAATGTTTGCCATGGTCAGAGACCAGTTGTTTGGGAACCCCGAATCAAGCGATAACATGGTTAAAGAAAAAGAGGGCCGCGGTAGCTGCCGTGTTGTTGAACGTTGGCATGGCCTCGGCCCATTTGGTGAAATAGTCGACCGCCACGATGATATACTTATGGTTACCAGCGGATGGTGGGCGACACTCCATAAAGTCGATGGCCCATTTACAAAAGGGGCTGGTTGAGACGACCGGATGGAGGGGAGCTGGTGGAGCTCGCACCTTAGGGGCGAAATGTTGGCAATTGGGACAGTGTTTGATTGCCTCAATGTAATCACTAAAGAGAGAAGGCCAAAAATACCCAGCGCGCATGACTTTCTGGGCAGTAGCAAGACCGGAGAGGTGGCCACCATAAGCGCCGCTATGGCAGGCATTAAGGACATGTTCAGCTTCAGCGTGTGTGAGGCAACGACGAAGGATGGTGTCAAACCTACGACGATATAGGTCGTCACCGATAAGGAGGTATCGGGGGGCTTGGTGTCAGATGTGTCGGCGAGCCTCACGATCAAGGTGAAGGGCGAAATTTTGGGTTCGCAAGTAAGTAAGAATGTTGCCATACCATGGGTCGTCGGAAGTAATGGCAAATAAGTGTTCATCAGGAAAATCATCGTTAACTGGGGTGTCTGGCGCTCCGGTAGGTAATTCAAAAATGAGCTCAGCGAGGGCTAAGCCTTTCTTACTCTTTGGTGTGATGAATTCGAGGTTGAATTCTTGGAGAATAACGACCCAACGGGCATATTTCCCAGTGAGGATACGACGACTCAATAGGAAAGCCAAGGGGTTGGAATTAGTCACAACCTTGGTGGAGCGCATGAGGATATAATGACGAAGCTTTTGGACTGAGAACACTACAGCCAGTGCCAATTTTTCTTCGAGTGAGTAGGAAACAGGGGGTCCTACAAGGTTCTTACTGACGTAATAGATCACATGCTCGATACCATTGTCATCTTCCTGGATAAGGACTCCAGCGACAGAATAGGTGGAAGCGGAGATATACAGGATGAAGTCCCGATCAAAGTCGGGAGGGCGGATCAAGGGAGCGGATGTGAGAGCCTGCTTGAGGGCATCGAAAGACTCGTGAGCATAGGAATCCAAAACGAAAGGGATAGAAGATCGGAGGAGTCTAAGGAACCCATGTGTAGTGGTGGCGTAGTCAGGGATGAACTGTCGAAGAAAATTAGCTTTGCCTTGGAGACTTTGGAGCTGGTGGAGGGTACGTGGAATGGGAAGTTCAAGGATGGCTTGAACTTTCAAAGGGTCAAGAGTGATACCATCCTTAGACACGATGAAGCCTAAGAGACGGCCGGCAGGAACGCAAAAGACGCATTTCAACGGGTTAAGGTGGATATTATACTTGCGACATCGGAGGAAAATGGTACGCAGATCGTGGAGGTGCTGCGCCCGATGCTTAGAACGCGCGGTGAGGTCGTCCAAATAAGCAAGGATAATGTGAGCTAAGTCATGGAAACAATAATACATGGCCCGTTGAAAAGTGGCGCCGGCGTTTTTGAGGCCGAAAGGCATGACCCGGTAAGCAAAAGTTCCCCACGGACTAATGAACGCGGTTTTGAGTTGATCGGCAGGACGGATAGCAATTTGGTTGTATCCGGAGAAACCATCCATAAAGGATAGAACCTCATGCCCGGCACACTCGTCAATGATTTGGTCAATGAAGGGTGTGGGGAAGTTGTCTTTGGGACAAGCTTGGTTCAAGTCGCGAAAGTCCGTGCAGACATGGATGGTGCCTTGTTTCTTAAGAACGGGAACTAGGTTGGACACCCAAGTGGTGTATTCAATGGGGTAAATGAAACCAGCATGCTTAAGCTTGTCGATTTCGGCTTTGATAGCGTCACGTCTGGAAGGATGAATGGGTCTCAACTTTTGACGGACTGGTTTGGCGTCTGGCCATGTATCGATATGATGTTCGACAATGGCAGGATCGAGTCCGGGCATTTCAAAATAGGACCAGGCGAAAATATCGCGGAATTCTTTGAAAAGCTTGGTGTAAGCTTCGATTTCTTCTGGGGTGCATTGAGCACCTAAGGTGATATATTCCTGGATACCGGGGGTGACTGAAATGTCAATTTTGATGGTAGGAGAGATGTTGGCCATGTTTCCTTCTTCGAAAGCATCAGGGGCAGGGATGGGGTTTTTGAACCAATCGACAGCATTGGGGATGAAGTCTTTGGTTTCCACAGCAAATTGGTCATGGGACTGCTGTGGGAGGTAGTATGCGCGATGGTGCATGTCATCCCAGGGAAAGTCTGGGTTGGTCATGGCTTCCATAATGTCTTCATCGGATTGGAAGATGGGAAGACTGGAGGAAGAGGGGTCACCCGAGGTAGTAGTGATGTGTGACAGGTCATCAGGAGGAGAAGGGCTCAGATGCGTGATATCAACAGATCCAAGGTCGGCTGAGGAGCCGAGAGGATCGACAGGTTGAAGGGCAGGTGGACTATCTCGCAAGGATGATGACAGGTACAAAATGGTGTTAGACGGCTCCGTTGGCTCGAGAGCAGGAGGAGGAATGTGAATGGGAGTAGGAAGGTCCTCTGGTCCTATCGAAGTGGCCTTGAATTGGTGGTACATGTCCAAGGAGGAACGATACTCGTCAAGGCGGGGATAGAGGTGGGTGTAATGGCCGTGGAAATCGCACAAGGCACAAGGGTGGTTTGTGCACAAGTTTTTGAGTTTCGGGATAGAGTCTGGGATAGTGACGTAGACTTCTGGGATGTCAGAGTCTGGGAACGTCTCATTGACCAGAATCTTGAGGTGCGGCAATTCAGGACACATATGAGTGGCATGACCGACGATATCACACAAAGCGCATTAGATGGCGGGCTTTGGTGGTCGCGGAGGGGTAAGAGTTGTCGGGGCGGCCTGGTCCTGATGGGTTGCCCCCTTACGAGCTTTGCCTTTCTTTCCGGGGGCTGGCACCACAGGGGTAGGGTCCTGTGGAGGTGCGGGGGGCCCGGAAGAGGTGAGGGGGACCGGTTGAACCGATGTCAAAGCCAAGTAAGGTTTGGGGTGACCGGGAGGGGTAGCGGCTGGAGGGTCAATGTACCAGACGGGTATGCCGAGGGTCAGGTTAGGGAGAGAGAGGGTGGCCATGACGGGGACAGAAAATACTCCGGGAGGGGGAGCCAGGAAAGGTATCTGCCCAGCAGGGTAATGACCAGGAGGGACGGCTCCGAGGTGGTTAAGGCTAGGGGGAACCGTGCCAGGAGGATAAAGGGGTTCAGGGATACCAGCTGTAGGGGGAGGGCCAGAAGGAGGAGGTCCGGCTGGCTGAGATGAATGGCTAGGAGCGGGTTGCGGAGGGCGAGGAGGAGGTTGCTGACTAGCCGAGGCAGGCCGTGTATGGGCGGCCTGGGTCGATTGCATCATGCAAACATTCGATAAGCTGGGATCAGTGACAGGAGGAGGGGGGAGATGAGGAAAAGTTCCAAGCAGGGAGGAATCTTTGTAGACGTCGGGGGAGACACTGGTCAAGGAGTCGACGATTTGCTTGTTGGCTACAGAATAGATGGTCGTCTCGGAAGAGGTCTGAGACGACGGCTCATGATAAGATAGTTGGTCAATGGTGACTATATTTCCATTGTGAGGGAAAGACATCTTGCGGAAAACCGCGGATGGGACAGCAGACATGGCATAGGTGTAGCTTCGCCCCAATAGAATGTTGTAGTCTAGAGGGGCGTCAATGACTTCGACATCAACGCAAACGGTCTTACTGGCGAGGGTGATGGGACAGTTACGAAACAGGCCAATGGGCGGGGAGGCATGACCGTCCCACGCTCGAAGGGTGATCGTGGAAGGGGCCAGTTCAGGGGATCCGAGTTGCTTCCAAACCGAAGCGAACATCACGCAGGTGGATGCCCCCTCATCAATTATGCACCGGGACACGTTGGTGTTCCGGATCTTGACTGGGATTTGGAAGGCGACGGAAGGAGGAAGAGGAGGATGGTCCGATTGAGTGGCGTCGAAAACAATCATTTGGTCATCATCAGGATCTACAGCGCCCACGACAGATAGCAGAGCCTTCTTTTGGGAAGGGCACGACTGGAGGAGTTCCAGTGTGGAAATGGCAGCAGGAGATTGCGCCAAATCATCTACTATGTTATACGAATGAGCAGCTCGACCAGAAGTAGCATTTCGACGTAATGGTCCCTTAGGAATCTTGGTATGGACCTCAACTTTGGGTTGGGGGATGTGCAAGGGGCCACTGGATGTCGAAAGAGGCTCTGTAGAACCTGAAGAGGTAGGCTCTGGGGCAGACTGAGCAGGAGGCTTGGGGTACTGACGAGACCGAGTTTGAAGGTGAAGATCGACGGCGGGTTAGGATCGGAGTGCATCATGAGAATCACACCCAGGAACCAGAGATGAAGGTGAGTGGGCGACCGGTTAATGGGGACCGCTGGTAGCCAACCGAGGGAAGGGATCGGTAAAGACAGCTGGTTGAGAGGTGGCCACATTAGGAGGAGCATGAGGGGAGGCGTGTTGTCCGTGCAATGTGGCTTGAGACTCCCACATCTGCCGCATCTGGGGTAAAAGGGGCCAATCGTGGGTGTAATGACCATAAACACTGCAACACGAACAAGGCTTATTTGTGCGAAGCGGCCTGTCCGGCTTGGGCTGGGGGCCCTGTTGCTGGTTGGAAGTGTTAGGGTCGACACCAGGATTGGGTCCACAGGTACCAGGGGCAGATTAGTTTGGATTGCCTCTCCGCCTTCGTTGAGACGAAGGGGGATTAGTCGTACCCTGCTGTGCAAATACTTGCCCTGGAGGGGGTTGTAAGTGCTGTTGCGGGTTTGGAGGAGGCAAGGGAGATGGAAGTGCATATGCTGGAGGAGCTAGCGCACCAGGCTGCGGATAAAGGTAATGGTTAGGTTGAGTAACATTGAGGTAAGCAGGAGGTTGGGCAAAAGGAGGAGGCATGCCGTATCTTGGATACATGCTACCGAGAGGGGGAAGAGTGCTAGAGGTGCTGGCCCCTCCCCGAGGGAGACCATAGCCCACAGGAGGTTGAGCATACGGATGGGAAAGGGCTCCAACAATACCGTCGGCGGAATGAGATTCCCCCGGGGCGTTAGCGCCGTCGGGCCTGGGGAGGTCAGGAAGAACGGTATAAACATAACCAGATTGAGCATAGATCAGATCATATTGTAAGGCTATTTGGAGGGCGGCTTCTTCGGTTTGAGGAAAATGGGAGGTGACATCTTTGCCGATGGGGAGTGGAAGGGTACGAAGGAACCGGGCCCACAAACCCGATCTTTGTCGGGGAGGGGCTCTATACAAGTCTGGCTTCGTCGCCATTCCTGAACATGGGCAGAAAGGCGTGTGGAAGAGGATTGCTTAAAGGAAGTCAAGAGCTCCGTGCCAGTGTCGTATCGGAGAGGGAGATGGAAGTACGACAAAAAGGCTTGGGAAAGAGTCTCGAACGTGGTATGGGAAGAAGTGGCTTGTTCGACATACCATTTAGAAGCTTCGTCGGTAAGCGTGCGTTGGAACAAACAAAGACGGATGGAGTCATCGGTAATGGAATTGGAGGAACACCACATGTGGAAATACCGGACATGATTGGTTGGATCTTCGCCATTAAGGCCCTCGAACTTAGGGATATCAGAGGGCAGCTTGGTGGGCATAGCGGGCCAGGTAGCATTGTAAGAATAGGTCATCATCAACCTGCTGGGGTCTGTAGGCCGAGCTCCCAAAGTTGTGCCTAGACAGGTGGACGGGGTAGTAGTTGAGGCTGCCCGCTAGCGCAGGGCCGGCATTGGGGCCGGGAGAACCACTAGCGTTAGGCCCTGGACCAGACATAGTGAAGGTGACAGGGGGAGAACCAGGAGGAGAAGGAGGACTCGATGAATCAGGAGAGGAGTCGGAGTGCGGACTCGAAGGTGGACTGGCTCGACGACGGCGGTGTGGAGCAGGTCGATCAACCGGAAACTGGGGATGAAGGCCAAGAATTCTTCGGGAAAGGCGCCTTGGGGGCGCAATGATGACAGGAAGAAGGAAACCGATAGGGGCAGAAAGGCACAGAATCAATTATGGTCAAGGGAAGAAAAGGTGCAATGACAATTGATTTTAGAGTCTTTGCCAGGCGGTGTTAACCAGGCGCTTCTTCGCTTAGGGTCAGTGTGTGGCGTGCGTTAATTTTAATTTTTAAACCCTTTTCGTTTTGAGAGCAAGAAAAAAAGTAAAGTTTGCGTAGTCGAAAATAAACCTCTGCTGCATAGAATGTAATATAATGCTGGAACAATATAAAAATAACAGCTACTTGTGCATCTATCTAACCCAAGAAGGTGGGTCTCTCAAAAACTATACGAAAGAAAGGGAAAACTATGTAAAACACACGCAAAGGGGGCCAATAAGACGAAGGTCAAAAGGGGACAGGGATCTAGAGGACAAAGCTGCTGAAAAGAGGTGCAGATCACAGCCAAGAGACAGAGGCAAGGTGGCTGGAAAAAGGAAGGAAATCAGCAAAAAACCGGAGGGGCAAGGCGGAGGCCTTCAAAGGAGGTCCACACAAAACGACAGGAGGTGATTTGAAAGGAAGAAAGGCTGATTTCAAAGGATATGAAAGGGAGGTAACAGATTTGGAAAAAGGAGGCTGAAGCTCTGAAAAACAGACGGCTGAAACAGCTTAAAACTCTTCCACAAAAAGCGGAGGGTACTAAAGCCCTAAGGGGCTAGGTTCCCACTTAGATGAGTAAAAACAGATCAGAACTTGGTCAAAACAGGCTGAGACAGAGGCTGGAGGACCTTGACAGAAGCTGCAGAAAAACCCAGAAAAATTGCAGAAAAAATGCTGAAAAATGGCAGTCGTTAGCTCGACTCCGATTTCTACTCGTGTCGTGTGGAACAAGTTAGGTGTGCGACCGGGAGGTCCAGTCGCACTAAGCGCAGGGCCAGTGCGGCGACCCCGCCCGGTTGGTTCATGCGCATTTTCGTGTAAAAGTTGTCGTCTCAAATAGGTCGGTGTCGCTTACCTGCGCAATAGGGCCGTAAACACACGGAAGTTAGAAATTTTAATGTTTTAGGTTTGGTGTGAGAAAAACAACATAAAAATAGGAAAATAAAATAGCTGAAAAGAAACCCTAGGGTCTGAAGTAGCTGGATATGCGGGAATATCAAAAACGACAGCGGTCGTAATTTAAAACTCGTGTGGAGTCGCCATTTGTTATTATGAATCCTTTGTCGAAGTGTACGAAAGGACCACTTTAGCTACGCATAACTAATAGCCCTCTAGAAAAAGTGTGGTCGCCAATATCATATAGATTCAGATCCGCGATTAGTTAGACAAGAAAATAGTCGCAAAACACCGCATCTATGTATGGAAAGACATTAAGCAAGAAAATAAAGGGTTTGCTCCATGCATCCAACAGACAAGACAAGAACACAATATTTTGAAAGAATTTTTTGTATTACAGGGCACCTGGGAGGAAAACAAGAAGGTGTATCCAGCTCTCCTCAATGGGATGGGTTCTTTGTAGTCCTCAGCACTTCATATCTAAGTTTTCTCTCTCATGTAGGTGTAGAAAACCCAATGCAAAAATTAAGCTCAATGGGAGCAAATGATGAAAAATGAGACCAAGTGTATAGATCCAGAGTGATCTAGTAGGCAACAAAAGGTGAAGAATGATGGGGAAAACCCTCCTATTTATAACAAAATATTGGGTCATTCTAGATCTTGGTGTATGATTAAAATAATGTTAACCAAATCTAGATCCACCTTTTATGGAATACTTTATTATATTTGTTGGAGGGAAAGGGTCTTTGACTTGGGTCAAATCCCTTGATTAGTCAAAAATAAACAAATAAATGATTTATTTATCTTTTTAAGGAAGTGGTTGGGAGATAATCAAATCAATAATGATTTATTTAATTATTTGTGGGTGATTTGGTCATATTTAACAAGGAATATCATCTAAATAAGGTTTAAATGATTATTCCTAGAAAATAATAAGATAAATAAAGGTTTATCTAATTAATTTCTTTGATTTTGGGTTAAATATGACTAGGAATAATAATTAAATTATGGTTTAATTAATTATTCCATGAGGAAAATCAAACAAATATAGGTTTGTTTAATATTTCCTTTTGGGGTTTCCTGTTTTAACATAGTGAAAGCGGTTTTACTTAGGGTAAAACTGGTCTTACATGGTGTACTTGGGTCCATCTAATGATAATAAGTTAGATGACCAAAAAATGGTGTAACAATAACAAAGTAGGGGCCCTTAGACATGAGAGATGATACAAATTCCCGTTGGTAGTGGGGCACAAATTGACATTTCTTCAGCATCCCATCCTGGTTTCAAGAGATCAGGATCAACATTGGATTTAGTCAGGGGTTGGATTGGAGAGAGGTGATGATTTGGTACACAGTTGGTGGGGTAGCTTACATAGTGATAGATACAACACAGTAGGAGTCGCGATCTTCACCTCTTAGAGCATCAGTTATAGCTAGAGGTAGTGCGCAATCCGAGCCATGGGACTTGGACGATGATTTCCCATGGTGGCATTAGGATCCGGGATGATTGTTTGATGACAGGTACAGTGAGAGATCAGTTTGGGATCCCGACATTGAGGGGTCTATTCCAGGTGGCTTGACACAGGCACATAGTAGCACCAGGGGGTTTGTATGGGATCTCGAAATTGGGTCTCAGTTGCATCGGGCCAACGGAGTGGCTCACATATTTGGATTTTTTGAGGGCAAGCAATCTTGGGGCAGAAGTTCTGTAATATTCCCTTTTTTTGTGTCACCTACAACAGGGTTAGGTTGGACTTCTAGAGTTAGGAGCAGACAGGTCATAGGTTCAGATTGGTGTTATCAATGGGATCAGTGGCTTTTTGGAGGAGTTTTGAGGAGTTTCCATGATTTTCGTTGGCATTCGCTTGATGTATTCCATCATCCGAGCAACATTCCTTTCGTTCTAGTGCATTCCGACAACTTTCGGAAAATTGAGTTATTTTTGGGCTTAACTCAGTTAATTACACTCAAGGTGGCATTCTAGGAGGAATAAATGATAGAACACCTTAGTGTGATAGCTCATTGGAATCAGGACAAATATACCTACATGATGGGATGGTTGGACATGAGTTTCAATGACCGGGGTGGCGTGGTAGCCGATTTACCCTTTTCTGCATTAAAAATGAATATTTTAATAAGAGGGAAAAGTGCTCTATGAATAAAATAATATTAAAATAAGGCTCTAGAAGGCTCCAAGAGATCTATAAAAGAAAGGGAGGAGGCCATTGAGGGATATCTTTGGAGTAGATCATTTTCTTATATATGAGAGGTTTGAGAATGTGGTTCTCTACTTCAACCATAGCCCCAAGACAGAAACCCTCGAGTGATTTGTGAGTGTTGGACAGAAACCCAACTCCCTTTGAGGAGACTTCATTCAGAAGTTTCGTAGAGCTTCAGTGATATTGGTGTGTGGATCATTCAAATCTTCAACTTGTGCTTCATTATCTTGAGTGGGTCAATGACAACGATCGCCGGAGGGAGAGGCAATAGTTCAATTTTGGAGGCCAGCGTAATGCAATGATTTATATTGATGGCCATTTCTCCATCTCAGTTCTTTTTGGGTAATATCTATATGTAACCCCCATTATTATTCATAACAAAAGTTGAGATTCTTCTTGTTCTATGTGGTATTGGATTGCAGTGTTTTATGTGTTTTTATTTTTACATGGCAATATTCTGTTAAGAGAATGTTGATTTTACGGCATTAAGTTATTTTTTGTGATATTAGTTGAAATATCCCATTTGGGGATATCACATTACTTCATAGTGATATACCTTGATGACATCACTATATATTCTAAAACCGATGAAGAACACCTAGCTCATTTGAGAAAGGTCTTTGAGAAGTGTAGGAAGTATGGCCTATCTCTGAATCCTAAGAAAACACTGTTTGGTCTTCAAGAAGGAAAACTCTTAGGCCACATCATTTTCGAAGAAGGAATAAAGATAGACCCCAAAAGGATTGATGTTATATTACAAATCAGCCACCCTAGAAACATTAAAGAGCGGCAATATTTTATTGGAAAGATCAACTTCTTAAGAAGGTTCATACCAAACCTTGCTGAACTCCTAAGGAATATCACAAACATGCTAAAAAGAAAAGTAGGAGTCAAGTGGATCACGGAAGCCAAAAAATCCTTTGAATTAGTAAAACAAGCCCTTACCCAAACACTAGTTCTAATCAGCCCCGACTTTACCAAGGATTTCTTCATTTTCTCCTTTGCATTAGAACACACTATTGTTGCTGTATTGCTTCAAAAGAACATGACGGGACAAGAACAACCCATAGCCTTCTTCAGTAAGGCATTGAGGGATGCACCTCTAAAGTATAACATCATGGAGAAATAAGCCTTTTCCTTGATCAAGGCATTGAAAGACTTCAGATTTTACATTTTTCACTCCCATGTCATTTCTTTTGTTCCACATACAGTTGTTAAATACATTCTAAATCAAGACCCTGATGGCAAAAGAGGTAAGTGGATTGATATTATCTTAGAATATGATGTTAAACACACACATGGTGGAGGAGAAGGTAAACATACACATAGAAACATAAGCATGAGTTATTAATATTATTCACCATAGATTTCTATTTATGTTACATTGGTGTCACCCTTGGATTCATCTTCCAAGGTCACTTGGACTCCTTTGTGACTATTCGCCTTCCACACCTACCCATAGAGTATTAGGTGTCCAATGTTCCCCCCCTTAATCCAAAGGGGTATGTGTGAGTCCAAGAAGAGAGTTGTAATACAAATCTTCAAAGTATGCATGGCAGCACTTAGGTTGAATCAGCTCTCTGAAATGTTGGCATAAAGAGGTGGTTTAAGGATGACCACCAACACTAGAACGCAACGCTTATTGCAGTTCCCAAAACTCTTCCAAATCTGGCAAGACGTTGAGGGCTTCTGCTAGAGGAAGTGTCCCTCATATTTGAAGAGGGAGACCTTCAACCTAGAAGAAGGGATGTCTACAACCTGCGATGGTTTAAGGATGACCACCAACACTGGAATGCTTAATGCATTTCCTGGAACTCTACCAAAGCTGGCGAGAAGCCAAAGTCTTCTGCTAGAGGAAGTGCTCTAAATTCTTTGAAGAGGAAGAATATGAACCTCACATGGATGGTTTAAGGCTGTCCATGAACCAAAGGCATGCTCATGGGCATCTGTGTCTTTGGCTACAACTCTAAATCTGGAATGAAAAATTGTGGCTCAGGCTCGCTTGAAGTGTTGTGTCTCTGGCCACAACTCTAAATCTAGAATGAGAGATTGTGGCTCAGGCTCACTTGATGTGGCTTCGAAGCTTGTATATGATCACCATTTTCCCCCCTGTCAGGTACAAGGGGAGTTGATGGTGAAAACTCAACTGCAAGTTTGTTCAATATTCGAGAACAAGTTCTAACATGCGAATTAAACATCTTCTTAGCTGTTGATGCCCATTGCCAAGAAGCGATCCATCCAAGATGAATCTTTGTTCTTGCAGGAGGCTTGTTTCTGAAGCATATGTGTGAAGAATGGGTGTGCCGACCACAGTGCTTGCAAGGGTGAAGATCTAAACAATGATCTTTCATATGGCCAACTCGATCATAGTGTTGGCATTTTACAATTTGTTGTTGTTGCTGTGGAAGCGGAGTAGGATCTAGAACAGATGAAGGTGAACTGTCATGAAGAAATCCACAACTCTGAAATTTGATGGGCTTGGAGTATTCCAGAATATGAAAGGACACATCCTTGTCATATCCAAGACCAGTTATGTGATTGTTGTGGACATGCTCTTCCCAAGGTCTGATGATGGGCTTGGGAGGTGCAAGCTGAGCTGCTACATCTGCATATAAATCTTCTCTTGTACAAGGAACCGAATGTGAATCGACTACAACTTTATATTCTTGTTGATGATGGGAGTCCCTCTCAATTTTATGAACAAAAAAGGTTCAGAATGATGACTCTTTTGCTGAAGTTCATCTTGCTGGAGCTGAGACTCTAACTGCAAAAACTCAATCTTGTCTTGTGCATATTGCAATCAAGTTTGAATATTAAAAAGAGTGTTCTTGCTCATTTTTACCATATCATGAACAATGGAATGAATGAGGTTATGCAACAACTCTAATGCGTCATTGATTTTAGCCATTTTTCTCAACAACTCAAATTCAACAAAAAGATATTCACAAGCTTGGATGCTTCACTATCGATGAGTAGATGATCTTGAGCTTGCTATATTACTTCACAATAAAGACAAAGGAAAATTCCAAAAAAAAAATTATGGCAAAACTATGAGTGAATTTATGATGCCACTGCTATTTTGAAAATGATGACCACTTTTCAACATTTGCCTTCACATTGTCAATATCTTTTAGAGAGTCACCCTTCTATACATACCACAAATCTTGGTCACGTTTTTATAATAGAGAAACACACAACAAAAACTTCACCCTTCACTATATAGAAAATCCATATATCCTTTTATTCATATACCATCTCCCCTCTCTTCTTCTTCTTCTTCTTCTTATTTTTAATTTATAAGAATGGAACTAATTGAATTTGAGAACAAATGGTGTAACAAAAAAGTGGCCTCAACAGTCTAACAAAATATTTTTCAATTCCTCATAAGTTACTTGAGGCATGCCTCCAAGTTCATGGCCATGAAACCTTAAATGGTTAGGTTTAAAAGCATGACATTTATGCTTTCTCACGACTCTCCTTTTAGAAAAATTGATTTGTTCCACCGCTCATTTTCCACGTCGAGAGCAGTGAGGATAGAGCGGGGGGAGGGTTGAAAGGGTGGGAGGATGGGGTGATGCGTTGAGCAGAGGGTCGAGGGTAGCGTGGGTTGTGAGGAGGCAATAGGAGTGGGGAGAGTGGAGGGAAGATGTAGGCAAGCCGAGGGAGGGGAGCGAGGTTGGGAGCAATGTGAGGGGGCAGAGGCCATGAGGTGGAGAAGCCCATGTGGGGAGCTGAGGAGCCGACGGAATGGAAGGTCTGGCGTAGATTGGATGGAGAGGGTTGGCCAGGAGTGGAGGGGAGGGGAGGGCTGTGAGAGGGGAGTGCTGTGTAGGAGTGTTGGGGTGAGGAGGATGGGGGGAGTGCAGGAGTGAGCGGGGAGTGATGTGAGGGGTGAAGGGGGGACGTGGGAAGGCCGAGGGGAGTGATTGCAGTGAGGGGGAAAGATTGTAGTGAGCGGGGAGTGTTATGAAGTGGGATGGGTGAGAGCGTGTGAGGGGGTGTGTGGGAAGGCTGAGGGCCGATGGGTGAGAGCGATTGTGAGGATGGGTTGGGAGGTGGGCACCGTGGGTGGGAATGGGAATTTGCACAGCGAATGGGAATGGGAATGAGTGAAAAATAAAAAATTGTATAGTAAATTTAAATGTGCTCAGAATTTGAGTATAAATTTCACATTAGAAGAAATTGCACAGTGGTGTGCAAAAACAATAGGTAGAATGTGCAGAAAAAATTGCAGAATTTGCAGTAAGAAAAACTCCGAATTTTTCCAGAACTGCAGAATGGCAGGAGTAGTAAAAAAAAATGCCAGGAACAGTAAAAAAATGAATGCAGCAGGGAGCGGTGAGAAAAATTATGGACTTTAAAATGCACAGAATTTCAAATTCAGGAATATGGCAATGCACAATGTTGCTCTTTGCAAAAATAATTTCTGAACGCTGCAAAAATGATTTCTGAATGCTGCAAAAATGCATAGGATTTTTTGTAGGTTTACACAGCCCACAAAAATAAGTGGCTCACACAATATTGAGCTGTTTATGAACGTATCAACTCTGATACCATGTTAAACACACATGGTGGGTGAAGAAACTAAAACACACAAATAGGAAAGATAGGCATTAGTTATTCATATTATTCACCATAGATGTCTATTTATGTTACATTGGTGCGACCCTTGGATTCATCTTCCAAGGTCACTTGGACTCCTTTATGACTATTCGCCTTCCACACCTACACATAGAGGGTTAGGTGTCCAACATATTATTTAGAAATCAGATCCACTAAACTGATTAAAGGACAAGGACTTGCCAAACTCATGGCTGAAGCAAATTTTCAAGCATTAGACATAAACATGTTACATTCTTTAGATGAACAAGAGGAACTTACAACTCCACCCATTGAAGAAGCATTCCTGAACTCACTATGTTATGCTAACATATTGTATGTACTTTTTAATCTAAATTCTCCTCCTGCTTTGTCCAAAACAAAATCTATATTCTTGAAACAAAAGGCTTTAAATTTCTGCATTCTAGATAGAGCTTTGTATTGGAAAAATTATGTCAGCATCTTGCTTAAATGTTTACTTGAAGATGATGCAGATAGAATCATGCATGAGTTTCATGAAGGAGAGTGTGGAGGTCATCTCTACTGGAAAACCACAACCAACAAAATCCTTAGAGCTGGTTACTATTGGCCCACTCTTTTCCTTGACATACACAAGCTAGTTGCAACTTGCCATAAATTCCAAATCTTTGATGCAAGAAAAAATTACTACCCTTGCCCTTGCATCCTATCAGTGTTGAAAATCCTTTTCAACAGTGGGGTTTAGATTTCATTCGCGAAATCCACCCTACCTCATCTACCCAACACAAGTGGATTCTCACTGCTACTGATTATTTCACCAAATGGATAGAAGTCATCCCTTCAAGGAATGTCACTGACTTATTCATCATAAAATTACTTGAAACCAACATCTTTTCCATATTTGGTCATCCCAAAAAGATCATCACCAATAATTCTTTTGCATTTAAGTCCAAGAGAATGGTGGAATTTTTCTACAAGTACCACATCACACTAGGGCACTCTACTGTTTATTACCCTCAAGATAATGGGTTGGCTGAGTCCTCTAACAAAAGTTTGGTGAATATCATCAAAACGTTGTTGGAAGAGAAAAAAAATCATGGCATAGAAAACTGGTGCATGCACTATGGGCTGATAGACTAACAACTAAAAATATATCAATATGTCTCTCTATTAGCTAGTATATGGCATGGATGTTGTTTTCCCAACATCATTAGGAGTTCCAGTTATGAAGCTTCTTCAAGAGGGGAAATCAGAAGAAATGATATGCAAAGGAGGCTGAACCAAACCATTCATTTGCAACAGTCAAGGGAAGAAGTCTACAAAAGAACACAAGTAGTGCAAGAGAACATCAAGAATCTATTTGATAGAAGGACCAAAGCCAATGATTTCTAGATTGGAGACAAGTTGTTGAAATGGGATTCAAGGAGTGAGGACAAAGGCAAGCATGGAAAATTTGAAAATTTGTGGAAAGGTCCTTACATCATTCATTCAGTTAGAGGTAACAATGTTTTCTTTTTACAAGAGCTGGAAGGAGTAGAGTTATTCATAGGTCCTGTCAATGGCAGGATGCTCAAGCACTATTTTTGTCAAAATTCCTAGTTTGAAGCTTTCATTCATTGTACATAACATAGCTTGATGAAAAATCAAAAAATCAAAAACACAAAAACAGAGAAAAGAAGAAAAGAGGGTAGGAAAAAGAATAGGTACAGCCCCATACCCAAAAAAGATTATTGCTCAAGTGTGCAAGCCTAAATGCCACTACTAGTTGAAAGGAAGAATCTTGTTCAGTCATCTAGCCTAATCATGACTAAACATGTTTTAAATTTATGATGATAGGTTAGTGAAAGAAGAGTTGTCAAACCATTTAAGCTTGGCTTTCCAATAGATTAGATTAGGAAAAGATGCTGGTTCTCAATGCTCAAATTTGAACCAAAGAAAAAGAGGGATGTCTAACAAATTCTAAATCACAACCCTCATGTTTTCTAGTTTTTTATTATACAAAAATGATGTCTTTGTGCAACTTGTCCAAATGCCACAACCCATGGCAAATCAGATTTCTCAATCCTGGTTTGATCATGTTTCAATTTCATGTCGGTAGGTTAGAAAACAAATTTTGTCAAATAGCTTAATCTTGAAAAATGAGTAGACTAGGTAGAGAATAAGAGAGTTCATTAGCCTAATTTGAACTCATGGAAGTGATAAGGGTACAAGTAGATAGTTTTTTAAGCATTATGAGGAAAATAATGCTAAGGGTTTGTCAGTACAAGTGCACCCAAAAGAAGGAAAAAATGGTAGGCAAGGTATGATGGGTAGGAAGAAATGAGGTTGAAGCAAACATGTATTTCTGATTTTGAGATCATAGCTTCAAGATAACATCAACAAATGAAGGAAGAAGGATATGCAAAGTGCAAGTAAAGCACTGGTCTTCAAAACTCAGAGATTTGAACTCTAAGGTCCTAGACACCTCCTGAAAAGGAGCTGCCCTCCCTAAGTAGAGTCATTGTTAGTCATCAGTAATTTTTACCATCTATAGATGACTAAATATTGGTTCTAGATTTCTAAAAACAAAATTCCCAAAATATTGTGAGTTTTAGAAATCTCACTGCCTTCATTATCCTTATACAAAATTTTTCACTATTCTACCATTTTTCCATTTCATGGTCACCCTACCACTCCTAAAAAACTCCTTATGGGCTGGTACCACTCATCTCCATCCCTTTTTCCCACTTATAACCTCATTACTCTATTTTTCCCTTGCCCATCACTCCACTTCCCATCTAGGGTTTTCCTATAAGCTTATTCCTTCCCATGTTCACCGGGTTCCTTATAGCATTGATGGTATCAAACTTATCTTTGTAGGCTCTTTAGATAAATCAAGTACATTGGATTTTGGATCTTCAATACACCACCCTGTCAATACTCTGTTTTTACACTTGAAGCCTCCAAGCCAATTTTCAGTCAAAGAGCAGATCAAAGAACCCTCCCACTAGGTCATTAGGGTTTCATAGGTTGTAAATTCATCATTGGTGTTTTAAGCACTGCTTTTCTTGTGCTAGAAGCTGGCTTAGATATGTAATATTCCTACATTAGCATGAAGCTATTAGGAATATTAATTTTTCTCCAAACACATAGTTAGATGAATAAATGGGTACGGAGACCCATAAATATTAATAGTAGAAATAAAAACCTTCTTAATGGGGAAAGGATCATATTCACAGATGGAGAAAAACACCTTCATGTGTGAGCAAGGCTTAATGCATGTAGACAAAGTCAAGTTCGACCAAGTCAACTAAGCTAAGATGGAGGATGTGGAACACTAATGAAGATAACTCAGTGGGAATATAGATCTGTTTAGATAGATATAATAAAGCCACATTGAGTGTGGAAGAAGACTTTGCATGGAGATCCATTCAAGGTTGATCCAGTCAAGATTGACTAAATCAAATAGCGTTGTAAAAATATGAGTAAGACTAATGGAGACAACGTAATTTTGGAGGGAGATTCATTGCATGAAGATGGAAACCTTAATGAGTGGGACCCAAGGTGAGAGGCTCACATCGTTTATAAGGAGGAGGATGGCAGCCATATGGGGTTAGCTTATGATTATGATTTTATGATTATATGGTATGTTTACACATATTTTATTTCTCTGGTTGTTTAGTTGAGATATAGTGATGTTTAGCACAAGGTCTTCCTATTTAGGAATTCCTTCTCTTCCATTGAGTAGCTCTTAGAGGATCCTTGCACCATATTGTCCACTATATGGCTTGAGGCCAAGATTCATCTTCCTTTTACAGTGCAGATCTTGTTGAGGGTTTTCATGTTTCAGTAAGTTGCATCAAGTGGAGGCTAGATCTTCAGAACTAGGCCATCTCAATACTTATTTTCAGTGGAGAAGGGTTCTAATCCATTGGGAGGAAAGTATTGAAGGTTTTGAGCTACATTTTCATATCTTTCCTGCAAGCCAACATTATTTTATCCCCTACAGCATAGAAGAAGTCCAGATCTATGTTATTTATAAAGGAGTTGCTGCAGGGTGATTCAGTGCACCATTTGGACAGCTGATTTTCTGAGTGTTGGGGATCTGCCCTTCATTTTGGAGACCTGTTGGAGGAGATCAGTTTATTGTTTATATCATATCATATCCGCTTTCTAGATCTGAATATTTCCATAGATCTATAGCCTTAAAACTTAGATCTACATCTTGTACATGGTGTATTACTGAAAACCTCGAGGGGGATTGATAAAAGAGCTTGTATAGTGCATGGATCTGCTATAGATCTAACTTTTTGTCCACATACTTGATCTATATCTATTGTACAATCTACTACTGTTGTAGAGGTAATAAAATAATGTTGTCATGGTATTCTAGCTTTTACACATGGTTTTAGTCCCTATCTTTGCATGATTTTGAGATATTTATGGCATGGGAGGCCTGTTTAACTATGCAATAGTGATTTGTTTTCGATTTCCTTTCATATATAGTCATTATAATATCATATATAAGGGATCCATGAGATGCATTTAACTTTCATTGCATACATTTCTGAAAAATACGTTATTTTAGCATGCATTGCTAAGTAGTCCCATTTTAGGATATTATAGTGGTATCAGAGCATGATCTTTGGCTCGGCCTATGAGTTTCAAGCCAAGATGCTATAGAAGAAGAAAGAGATCAAAATGATGGGAGGAATGATTTTAATCTCATCTCTTTTCAGATCTAAGAAGGACCTCACCAAGGAGGTCAAGAAAAGAAGAAGGAAGGAAATAAGTGAAACCACGTTAAGGTTTCAAGATGAGGAAGGTCCATGTACTTCCTATCAGCAAAAAGAAGATCCGGTTTTGCATAAAGCTCCAAAGAAACATACTATGGCCTTTTCTTTGAAAGATAAGAGGCATAGAAATTAAGAATACTTAGATCATGAGATTCTAAGTGAATATATTGCAGAATATAAGTCTCAACCTAGAGCTATCAAGGAGAATCTAACTCTCCCACAGTTCATTCAGCTCAAAGAAGGAAGGAGACCTTGCAGTAATAGAAGAATGAAGGGCAATAGATTTCTACTGTCTACCTTTGATGGGTCATCCTCATGCACATGAAAGGCTTGGGGAAATAAGTTGGATGCAATTTTTTCTGCTACATCCAGTAGTAGAGAAAGAATTTGTTGAGATTGCAGCACTGCACCTTGAAGGTGAAGCTAACAATTGGTGGTTCAACCATTTGAGTCATGCAAGAGTGAATGCATATGCAAATTTTACACAAAGGTTGATCAAGAAGTTTGACAAGAATAAATTAGAGGGGAAGGAGCCTTCACCACCATTTACTGCAGGAGCACCTGTTTCAGGAGGAAGACCACTTGCACCTTTGCAATATTATCTTGATCTCTTGATATCTAGAGTCCCATGCACCATTTTGGAGATGCATGAAGAAGAAGAGACTTGCACCAGTGCTGATGAAGCTATAGAAGAGAAACCATCATCATCAGTAGTTGGGGAAGCCATCACACCGGAAGGAGGAACCCTTGTAGCAGTACAAGATGATCCCAAGTTGTAACAAGGTATGCAAATGTTTCCATTTCCTATTATTTCAATGCACCATGTGGAGGATGATGGGAATATACCATTGCATGACCAAGGGTTAAATTATACTGCTGATTTGGAGAAACAAACTTTCACTGCACTGAGAAGCCTTGATTCATTCAAGGAAGAGACAAATAGTCATCCTAGTGTATCATTGATGAGATGTACACAACCCTTGAGGTTGGAATGTCGTTTCTTGGAGGATTGGATGAGTATTTTATTGAAAAATATATTGAAAAACTATGTGTTGAGCATTGGATCTGATCTTGTGGTAGCAACTACACTATCATGAAGATCAACAGCGCTGTCATTTAGTAGCAGTGATGAGTTGGAGGCCCAACCATTGTTGGAACATTCCAATGACCTTCCCATATGTATAACAAAGAGGGAATAGATAGATGATGGAGGACATCTTAGGATGGATAACATCTCTCATGTTTATGTTGGATACTTCTTGATGAGCCCTACACATCCTGATGGGAGACTTTTTCCTACCACCTATTTGGATCCTTATGGGATCAACTTGGTAATTGAGGAGATTGCCTTTCAATATCCCATGAAATGCAAAGAAAGAATTCTAATTTGGGAGGATGGTATTCTCCATTGGAGCAATGCCACTTATAGACATGATGATAGACACTCACCATGGGTTGGATGGGTGATGTTCTTGAGCAAGAGGTTGATAAACCACTTGCAAATCTATGATACTGGACAACAGGATGCAAGACTGTGTTGGCTACTATTGAAAGATTTTGGCTATCATGAGACATATCCTTCTTCAAGGGGTATGTGGGAGGATGGACTTTGGCATGAAACTTACATCGTATGGCAGTAAGGAATTTTGATGTATTGGGGTGATGTGATATCTTTCATATCAACTATTATGAAATTTCTCCATGAC
Source organism: Pinus albicaulis (assembly GCA_034641835.2). Taxonomy (NCBI): domain Eukaryota; kingdom Viridiplantae; phylum Streptophyta; class Pinopsida; order Pinales; family Pinaceae; genus Pinus; species Pinus albicaulis. The sequence continues at coordinate 594,749,889 of CM076576.1, forward strand.
TTATATGGTGATGGTGTGGGGAGGAAACTAGAGCTATTATTTCTTTGGTTTTTATTGAGAGATTATGGTCTGATCTTATCCCATAATTTGCATGATGTTGCAAGAGTAGGAGATGGCACTATCATGGTGAAAAGGGGCTACTCTTTAACCTTGGAGGATAAGGAGGTGATTCCACTTTGGGAGGGATCTCTCACATATAGCAGCATTATGTTTGATGATGACTTTGGCATGTGGAATATCAAAGGATGGAGCTATGAGATGACAGGAACCTTATTAAAAAGGTCAACAACATTGTCACTTGGGAGCTTGGGTTGTTTGATGGAGTGTGTTATCACTCAAAAAATTCAAACATCATTTTATTTTTGATCAGGGGAAGGTCAATAGGTTCATGAGTCAAAATAGGATTGTAGGATTCATTTTAGGTTTGATAAAGGGAATGTTTTAGTTTAAAGCTCATCCTCAGGTTCAAATAAAGCCTTCTTTAAAGTTCTTTCATGTCAAACATTTATCATTTTCCATTTGTATTTCATTTCCCAAATTTTTTGTGCAAAAAATACCTAATAAGCCAATAATCCCTACTTTCTTAGCATATCCAGTGTAAAAAATGCAGAAAGTGCTACGAAAACACTAAAAGTTATGAAGCAAAAACTCTGTTTTCTGGTTTTGAGCAGTCAACTTCAAAGGAGGTTTCTGAGCAAACAAAAAGGTATTTTAAGAACCAGGGAGAGGTTATTTTCAAAAAAATATCAAGTAAAAATAACCTCTGTCACTTTTCTCACAGGTGTTATGAGTTTGGCGATACAAGGCTTTCTTTGAAGCCCTATTTTCAGAAAACGGAGTTTTCTTGTTTTACGCATGTTTTTCAAAGGCAGTTTCTGGATAGCAGGAGATGTGTTTCAAAAAACCAAGAGAGGTTTTTATTCAAGACATGATGGCCTAAAAAAATTCCTTCAGTTTCTAAAACTACATCATGGATTAGAATGTATAGGCTCTGTCTCAAGACCTATTTTTCAGGAAACAACAGGAGAAATCTGCAAGAAGTTAAAAAGTTATGAAGGAGAAAGCTAAAATGAAGTTGGTTTATGGTTGATATGGTTTTTTAAATGATGGAGACAATTATATTTGGAGTTTTGGGAATAACTACAATTTACACTTTGAAATTTTTTGACAAAACTGCACACTCAGCAGTTTCGTAGCGCATTTAGTGTAAAAAAGCAGAAAAGTGCTACGAAACTGTTGTAACAGCTTTTCTTTCTCATTTTGATCAGTTTTTGAAGGGTTGAAGGATGAATTAAGGATTAAAATTGCTATGGAGGATGTATTAAAGGGTAAGTGAAATGATTCAAGTGGAAATAATTCAGTTTTTGGAGAATTAAGACTTAAAATGGCAGTGTTACAAAGGCGCTACAAAACTGTTGTGTCTTCGTAGCGCAGTATATTACAACTCTTTTGAACAATTTTGGAAGCGGTTTTGGATAGATGGAGGCTAGGGATAAGTGATGAGACATATTAAGATAATATCAAACATCTAAGGACCGTGAAATGAATTTTAATTGATGATCAAAATGTTCAAATAATGCAAAGGATTTTATGCCTAAAAAAATGGTATTGTTTCTTGATTTTATGGAGGTCAAACAAAGTGGTCATGAACAGTTGAATCCCATCATCCAAATTCGACCATGTAATGATAAAATTGGAGAAAATCATGTAATTTCAATTATATAAGGTTGTTATAGATAATGATAAGGAGTTTGAGTCCTATTTTTAATAGGATTGTTAAGTAGATTAGGTGTCTTTTTGTAATAAATTCCATGTCTTATGGTTATGCAATGTGTCAGTAGTTAGAAATTAGATGTATCTAGCCTAGATATAGATCATATCATGTTTTAATAGGTCTATTAAAAGGCCAATAGGTTGAATTAGTAAAGGGTTGGAGACTTATTGGAAAAATTGCAGCTTATTGGAAAATCATTGTTTCAACAATACAGAGATGGATTACTTGGCCAACTTGAGATTTTGAAGGCGTTTTTGGTGCTTACTTGTTCTATATTTACCTTTTATATATCTCTCTTGTAGTGATTTTCATTTATATTACTCAAAATTCATCCTTGTGATGCTTTGAATTCCTTTATAAGTGAATTGACTGTGTATTTCCATGTCTCATGTATGTGTGTCCTACTACTAAAAACTCTGACCTGCCTCAATTTCCATGTCAAGTAAACTCACTGGATCACTAAAATTTTGAATCCATAAGCTCAATGGCTACATATTGATATTATTTTCAACCTACAGGTTGGAAAATGTGATCTCAGTAGACTATTTTATTATAAATCCTTTGGAGTGTTCTAATATATACAGTAACAATACCACTTTCCTTCACCTGAGATTCTTAGTGTATTTCAATGAGTTTATGTCCTATCTTTTGAAATGTTTTTCTTCCATATTTTATGTGATTATTATTCATAATTCATGAATGTTCATGCTCTGAATTCCTTTAAGTATTTAGCTATGTTGAAATCCCTTTCAGTAATTTTACTTTCAATACCTTGATGTCTCATTACTTAGAATTCGTGTGCTACATGCTCTGACTTCCTTTGAACCTCAAGTTATTGGGATTTTCCTGAATGTGTTATTCTTTCATTGAAGTATATACAAGCCTCAGCTTCCACAAGGAGATCCTTTGTCATCTTTATCCCTGCCACTGACTCCATAGCCCAATGGTAGCAGGCCTTCATCTTTTCAACTTATAAACATACAAAACCAACACATAATTCATAAAGTTAGCCATCTATCTTTATCATTAATCAATATCATTAACCCTTGAGAGAGCCCTCTAAGGCTGAGGAGGCTAAGCCTCAGTCACAAGATTGGTTTGAAATAGTTACACTAAATTTGTCTGATCAGCAGCCAATCAGGTATGATTTTGGTGATAACATTGTGGTGCGTATGTCGAGAGTCTGAAGATATACATCTCCCGAAAATTATGAAGTTGAAATCTTGAAGGTAGTAGGAGCTAAGAATCTGTTCGAGGCTGCAACTACCTTGGTGACTCCATTGTTGACGAATTTAAAATTCATAGATTCATGGTGATTCCATTGGACATATGAAGAGCTCAGATGTTTCCATTCTTGTTTCAAGGTATGCATGTATAGATTTTTCAGGAATTCATGGTTTCCCAAATCATTTTCCCAAGGATGCATATTTTTTAAGGAATGGTCCAAAATTCAATGGAGAAGATTTTAGTTTGACTTTGAAGCATATATTATATTTCTGTGACTTTACTGAGCTTCTTAGAGTCAAACATGAAGATGTTTTCATCATATTGTTCTATGATTCATTTCAAGGAAAATGTAAACAGTGGATTGAGAGCTTTCCTGTCAAATCTATTAAGTCATTTGCAGATTTTTGGCTTATGTTTTTAGAAGAATGGATAGACAGAACAGAGTTGGTGGCAGACTCTCCTTCAATTCAAGGCTTTAAACAATGGTATGATGAACATATTAATGAGGAAGTAGATGAGAATTTTTCTTTGTCCTTGTCTTCTTATCTAAAATCATTTGAATGCAAGTCAAAAGATAAGATTCAATTTTTGGATGAAGTTGCTAAGAACATTGAGAAAGACATTGATGTTTTACAAGGTCAAATTCAATCATATAGTCTTCATGATCATGATCATTCTTTTCAAAAGCTTTCCATGACATAACACAAAGAGAGGATTTTGTTAACTTTCTCCTTTAATTTTGAGGAAGAATACATTGTTTTTGAAAATCATCTCAAAAAATAGTTTGAGAGCACTCAACTAAAGTCTTATGTGGTTGATCAAAGCATATATGAGTTGCTAAAAGTTGCAGAATTTCATGAGAAGCATCAAACATATTATGTCTTCTATGATTCTATAGCTGACTACATGGAAAAGTTTTACAGTTCAGAGTCTATGTTATATTTTCATTATGAAGATCAGATGCATCTTATGTTGCCTTAGTCATTCCAGTATCTTGTTTACTTTTGGTTCAAGTGTAGTCAAGAAATTCAAGTATCAGATCAGATCAATTACTGGCTTCATCGGAAGTTTCATGTTGCTTGAGTTAAAAATGGAGATTGCAGCTGATAGGGTAGGTAGGAGTGTGTGAATAAGCTCAAAGTTGACTGAGCATCCTTTCAGTAGGTATAGATTTTTTTTCTTCTATAGTGATCATCAAGCTTGAGCCCAAGGTGAAGGCCATAAGAGTTTAAAGAAGATTTGGCAAAATTTCAGAATTTTTATTTCCAAGAAGATGGATGGCACTGGAACTACAGGTTCTTTGGTGTATCACAGGGGAACACCATCCCAAGTGAAGCCACTGTTATCACTCAAAAAATTCAAACATCATTTTTTCAAGGTCAAATAGGTTCATGAGTCAAAATAGGGTTGTAGGATTCATTTTAGGTTTGATCAAGGGAAGGTTTTAGTTTAAAGCTCATCCTAAGGTTCAAATAAAGCATTCTTTAAAGTTCTTTCTTGTCAAACATTTATCGTTTTCCATTTGTATTTCATTTCCCAGATTTTTTGTGCCAAAACTACCTAATAATCCAAGAATCCATAATTTCATAGCGCATCCAGTGTAAAAAAGGCAGAAAGCACTATGAAAACACTAAAATTTATGAAGCAAAAACTCTGTTTTCTGGTTTTATGCAGTCAACTTCAAAGGCGGTTTTTGAGAAAAAAAAAAAAAAGGTATTTTAAGAAAAGTAGAGAGGTTATTTTAAAATACATATCAAGTAACAATAGCCTCTCTAACTTTTCTCATAGGTTTTATAAGTTTGAAGATACAAGGCTTTCTTTGAAGCCTTATTTTCAGAAAATAGAGTTTTCCTGTTTTACACATGTTTTTCAAAGGCTGTTTCTGGACAACAGGAGATGTGTTTCAAAAACCCAAGAGAGGTTTTTATTAAAAACATAATGGCCTACAAAAAAAATCCTTCATTTTCTCAAACGACATCATGGATTAAGAGATATAGGCTCCGTCTCAAGACCTATTTTTCAGGAAAGAACAGGAGAAATCTGCAAGAAGTTAAGAAGTTATGAAGGAGAAAGCTAAAATGAAGTTGGGTTATGGTTGATATGGTTTTTTAAATGATGGAGATAGGTATATTTGGAGTTTTTGGCATAACTGCAGTTGACACAATGAAATTTTTTGACAAAACTGCACACTCAGCAGTTTCGTAGTGCATTTAGTTTAAAAAAGCATAAAAGCGCTACGAAACTGCTGTAGCAGCTTTTATTGCTCATTTTGATTAGGTTTTGAAGGGTTGAAGGATGAATTAAGGATTGAAATTAATATATATGATGTATTAAAGGGTAATTGAAATGATTCAAGTGGAAAGAATTTATTTTTTGGAGAATTAAGACTTAAAATGGCAGTGTTACAAAGGCGCTACGAAATTGTTGTGTTTTCGTAGCGTAGTATATTACAGCTCTTTTGAATAGTTTTGGAAGTGGTTTTGGAAATCTGGAGGCTAGGGATAAGTGATGAGACATGTTAAGATAATATCCAACATCTAAGGACCACGATGATCAAAATGTTCAAAGAATGCAAAGGATTTTATGCCTAAAAAACAAGGTATTGTTTCTTGCTTTTGTGGAGGTCAAACAAAGTGGTCATGAATAGGTGAAGCCCATCATCCAAATTCGAACATGTGATGATACACTTGGAAAATGATGTAATTTAAATTAGATAAGGTTGTTATAGATAATGATAAGGAGTTTGAGTCCTATTTGTAATAGGACTATTAAGTAGATTAGGTGTCTTTTTGTAATAAATTCCATGTCTTATGGTTATGCAATGTGTCAGTAGTTAGAAATTATATGTATCTAGCCTAGACGTAGATCATATCATGCTGTAAGAGGTCTATTAAAAGGCTAAGAGGTCTAATTAGTAAAGGGTTGGATACTTTTTGGCAAAATTACAGCTTATTGGAAAATCATTGTTTCAGCAATACAGAGATGGATTACTTGGCCAACTTGAGATTCTGAAGGAGTTTTTGGTGCTTAATTGTTCTATATTTACCTTTTATGTATCTCTCTTGCAGTGGTTTTCATTTATATTACTTAGAATTTATCCTTGTGATGCTCTAAATTCCTTTATAAGTGAATTGACTGTGTATTTCCATGTCTCATGTATGTGTGTCCTACTACTAGAAACTCTAACTTGCCTCAATTTCCATGTCAAGTAAACTCACTGGATCACTGAAATTTTGACTCCATAAGCTCAATGGCTACATATTTATTTTATTTTCAACCTACAAGTTCAAAAATGTGATCTCAGCAGACTATTTTATTGTAAAGCCTTTGGATTATTCTGATATATACGGTAACAATACCACTTTCCTTCACCTAAGATTCTTAGTGTATTTCAATGAGTTTATGTCCTATCTTTTGAAATGTTTTTCTTCCATAGTTTAAGTGATTATTACTTAGAATTCATGACTGTTCATGCTCTGACTTCCTTTAAGTATTTAGCTATGGTGAAATCTCTTTCAGTGTTTTTACTTTCAATACCTTGATGTCTCATTACTCAGAATTCGTGTGCTACATGCTCTGACTTCCTTTGAACCTCAAGTTATTGGGATTTTCCTGAATTTTTTATTCTTTCATTGAAGTATATACAAGCCTCAACTTCCACAAGGAGAGCCTTTTTCATCTTTATCCCTGTCACTGACTCCATAGCCTAATGGTAGCAGGCCTTCATCTTTTCAACCTATAAACTTACAAAACCAAGACATAATTCATAGAGTTAGCCATCTATATTTATCATTAATCAATATCATTAACCCTTGAGAGAGCCCTTTTAGGCTGAGGAGGATAAGCCTTAGTCACAAGGTTGGTTTGAAATAGTTACACTAGAGTTGTCTAATCGTCAGCCAATCTGGTACGATTTTGGTGATAACAGAGTGTTCCCAGGATCACTTCACATATGATGCACTAGGGTGGCATGTAGGAGATGAGTGTCATGGATTTGTGGATGGAGACAACTATTACCTTGATATGATCTTCCTGACTTGGATTTTCAAGCATAAGAAGAGAGATCTACATGCAACACTTGTGGGCTTTCTTTCCATGCACTCTGATGCATATCATTCCTTGATGGAGGAGTTCATTTGGGAGGGCATCCAACAGGATGTATATCAGGATATGGAGAAATGCATAGCCCAGATGATGATGGAGAGATTGGCACAACCACTTCCATACTCATTTGGAGTTCTCAATTGGGCCATTTCAGCTCAATGACCAAAGTACATGATGGAGGATGTATATTTATGATTTATGATTTGTACTCCTTTATTTTTTATGAGCTGCATATTGTACCAAGGAGGGTATTTCCTTCTTGTATTTTGTATTTTGATGTACTTGAGGTCATTTCCAGCATTGATTTTGGGCATTCTATTTGTGGTTTGTGGAGGATGCCACATGATTTTTGGTGTGCACCATTGGCACCAAGTTGTACTTTCATGATTCCATATTGTAGGATGATTGTGGCAGAAAACAAGTGGCTAAAAAGACACTTGTTGCACTTTTTATTGAGGCAAGCAAGGGATGCACTGTGCTGGTTCCATGAATGGAACTATGATCCACCTCCTGGTTTTCATATGGCAACTTTATTTCATTTGTTTATGCTTCCATATATTGGTGATGTTCTTATGTTTATGGGAAGCCTTATTGGGAGAATGTCACAAGAGTTGGAGGTGCCCATTGGGAGTATGATTCTCCATAATTCATATGTTGCATGTTTCAGGAGAAACAATGGGCAAACCATGATTGCTACACTAAAACTCTTGTTTTCATGTGGGAGGAGCCACTTGGAGAACTTGAGTTCTTGGGAGAGGCACTTCATGGATGTTTTGATTGATGGGGTGACTTGGCTTATTCTTGGAGGCCGTGATATTTCAGCTCGAGATCAGCAACAACCCCATACATATCATAAGTGGAGAGAGAATTAGTGTGGGATGGACATTTTAGTCCCACATATTTAGCCATGCAGCCCACCTTATTTGCAGGAGCCTAAGGTGGATGAGATGTTTCATGAGTTACCATGTTGGAGGGTGAGTCACTTTTTGTGGATGATAGCTTAGGGATGGAGGCTTCACATGGGGGTGATGATTCCCAATATATTTCTAATTCCATGCCTCAATAAGGCCTCTAGAACAAATATTGTTGTTTCCATGTATGTCCCACATTTTCATGTTGAGAGCCATTTGGAATTTTCACCAAAGGCATAATTTTACACATGGGAGGAACACCTTGAGAACATATTGTTGAGAAAGCATATTGTTCTTGGGAGGAACTTATCACTTGAGGATGCTACAAGGGGAAGAAGGGAGGCTCTTTGGTTCTATCCTTGAAGTTGCTTGAGGACAAGCAACATTTGGGAGGGGAGGACTGTAATATTCCTACATTAGCATGCAGCTATTAGGAATATTAATTTTTCTCCAAACACATAGTTAGATGAATAAATGGGTAGGGAGACCCATAAATCTTACTAGCAGCAATAAAAAACCTCTTAATGGGGAAAGGATCATATTCATAGCTGGATAAAAACACCTTCATGCGTGAACAAGGCTTAATGCATGTAGACAAATTCAAGTTCGACCAAGTCAACTAAGCTAAGATGGAGGACATGGAACATTAATGAAGATAACTCAGTGGGAATATAGATCTATTTAGATAGATAGAATAAAGCCACATTTAGTGTGGAAGAAGAATTTTCATGGAGATCCAGTCAAGGTTGATCCAGTCAATATTGACTAAATCAAACAGTGCTGTAAAAGATGAGTAAGACCAATGGAGACAACGTAATTTTGGAGGGAGATTCATTGCATGAAGATGTAAACCCTAATGAGTGGGACCCAAGGTGTTGTGAAACCAGCTCAAAAAATAGAAGAAAAGAGATATTAATGCCTTATAAATAATCCACTTTGAGGGGGCAACCTCCAATACATTACATGAATGAACAATTCTTGGATGATACAAGTTACAAAACCTCCTTTCTATATATAGGAGTCCATGGGGCCACAATGTAATCCTAGCCGACCTAACAATAATAATTTAAGGGCACAATAATAACAATATGGGGGTTACAGGGGTACAATAATAACAATAAGGGGGTTACAATAACAATAATAAGGGACTATACTAGTAATATAGAGACATAACATGTCCCTCCCCTTCAAAAAGTGTTGTCCTCAACGCTTGAGTAGCTCTGGGTTCTTCTGTATAAAATTCTCATCCTCCCATGTAGAATCTTCAGTGGGTAAGTTCTTCCACTTGATGAGATACTCTGAAATTGATCAATTCCGTAGCTGTCGAGTTCTTGCTTCCGTTACCGCTTCAGGTTCCAATATTATTTTTCCTTCCTCATCAAATTCGAGCAATATTGTTTGAGATGGAATATTTTCACCTATAACCTTCTTTAAGCATGAAACATGGAAAATTGGATTCACTCGTGAAGAAGCAGGAAGCTCCAATTTGTATGCCATAGTACCAATCTTTTGCAACACCTTGTAAGGACCATAGTACTTTGGCAATAATTTATTATCCTTCTTAGCTTGCTTGAGAGACATTTGTTTGTATGGTTGTAGCCATAAAAATACCCAGTCTCCTACATCAAAACTTCTCTCGCTGCGATGTTGATCTGCCTGTTGTTTCATTCGATTTTGTGCCAAATTTAGGTTATCCTTTAAGAGTTGGAGAACTTCTTGTTGATGCTCTATGTGATCTTCCACTGCTTGAACCTTAGAATTTTCTCTTAAAGATGATGTGATGGACGGTGGATGATATCCATAAAGTGCCATAAATGGGGTCATTTTTGCTGCAGTATGGAAGGAAGTGTTATACCACCATTCAAAAAGAGGTAACCACTTGACCCATTGTGTTTGTTTATCAGATACAAAACAACGAAGATATCCTTCCAAACATTTATTTACGATCTCAGTTTGACCATCAGATTGAGGATGATAAGATGAGCTATGAGCTAATTGAGTACCCAAACAAGAAAATAACTCGTCCAAAAATTTCCAGTAAAAATGGGATCTCTGTCGCTCACAATAACCCTTGGGCTTCCATGTAGCTTTTGAATTCTGTCCATAAATGTAGTAGCAACTGTACTTGCTTTAAATGGATGAGATAATGCACAAAAGTGTGCATACTTGGTAAGTCTATCAAGTACCACCATGATGACATTCTTTCCTTCAGACTTAGGTAAACCTGTGATAAAATCCATTGAAATCTCCTCCCAACGCTGACTTGGAATGGATAAAGGTTGTAGAAGGCCCGGGGTCTTAATTGTCTCCACTTTATTCTGCTGGCAAACCAAACATTCCGCCACAAACTTTTGAATATCAGATTTAAGGCCATCCCAAAAAAAATCTTTCTTCACCCTGTGGTAAGTTTTTAAAAATCCTGAGTGTCCTCCTAAATGAGAAGTGTGCAATTCCAAATGAATATTTTGTTTTAGTTGGGAATTCTTACAAAGATATAAGCGATCTTTGTACCATAAGGAATCATTTTTCCAACTAAATGTATCAGATGTACTAGGATCTTGCTGCAAATTTTTAATGAGTGTCCACACTTCTTTGTCCTTCTTCCAGTTATCCCTTGCTTCGGTTATCCAATTTGGTTGGATAATATAAATGGCATAAAGCAATGATTCCACCTCTTCATTCTTTCTTGAGAGTGCATCTGCACCAACATTTAGCTTCCCTTTTTTGTAGATTATTTCAAAGTCATAACCCAACATCTTTGTGACCCATTTTTGTTGCTCTTCTGAAGATATTATTTGTTCCAAAAAGTTTTTAAGACTATCTGATTAGTTTTTACCTTGAAGTGTCTTCCCATTAGGTAAGGTCGCCATTTATTTAGTGCATGCAGTATTGCTAACATTTCCTTCTCATAAATAGATTTCTGTAAATACGTTCCTTTGATTGGACAACTTTCAAAAGAAATGGGTCTTCCTTCTTGCATTAAAACAGCACCAATTCCATTTCCTGAGGCATCACATTACACAATAAAGTTTTTTTTGAAGTCTGGCGTAGCTAAGACCGGTGCTAGGCACATTTCCTCTTTAAGATGTTCAAAGGCCTTAGTTGCTTCAGGTGTCCATGGAAATGCATATTTATTCAATAATGATGTTAGATGTGCTGCTATTCTCCCATAATTTTTAACAAACTTGCGATAATACCCTATTAACCCCAGAAATACTCACAACTGCTTAATGGTTGTGGGGACTTTCCATTCCTTAATGGCTTTAATTTTGTAAGGGTCTACCTTAACACCCTCGTGAGATACAATATGACCCAGATATTCCACCTCTTGTACTCCAAAGAAACATTTGGATGTTTTTGCATAAAATTGTTTCTCCTGCAATAGTTTGAGCACCCTATCAACATGTTGAACATGATCCTTCCAAGACCTTCTGTAGATTAGTATATCATCAAAAAATACTAGCACAAATTTTCTAAGGAAGGGTTTGAAAATGGAATTCATCAACCCTTGAAATGTAGAAGGTGCATTGGTAAGGCCAAAAGGCATGACCAAAAATTCATAATGACCCTCATGAGTTCGAAATGCTGTTTTTGGAATATCTTCAGTCTTCATTCTAATTTGATGATATCCTGAACGAAGATCCAACTTGGTAAAATAAATTGCTCCATGTAATTCATCCAATAATTCATCAATCACAGGAATGGGAAATTTAACTTTAATGGTGAGCTTATTGAGCTCCCTATAATCCGGACACATTCGCCATGATCCATCCTTCTTGTGTACCAATACTACAGGAGCAGAGAAAGAACTTTGACTTGGTTGAATTATACCCGCCTCTAACATTTCTGCAATCATACGTTCAATTTTGCTCTTTTGGAAGTAAGGATATCTATAAGGCCTGATGTTTGGAGGAACACTTCCTGGAATCAAATGAATAGCATGATCATGATCACGAATAGGTTGGAGTCCTTTGGGAGTTTCAAACACCTTGGAATGATTGTCCAAGACTTGTTGGAGATCTGCAGAAATAGATGATTTTGATGTTGGAACTTCTAGTGAGCATAATTGTGTAATTACGCCTTGTTGTTCTTTCTTTAGAAGCTTTTCATGACATTAGAGCTTATTATCCTTCCCGGCTTCCCTTCAATACCCCGTAATTCGACTTCCTTTCCTTCTGAAAAAAATTTCAAGAAAAGTTCTTGAAAATTAAAAGCTACCGTCCCCAAAGATTGTAACCATTGTACTCCTAGTACAACATCAGCACCTCCCATAGGAATCGAAAGCATTGGACTATTCAATACATATTCCCCCATGGTTAGCTTGATATTATGGCATTTTCCAGAGAAATTTATAGTTCCTCCATTTGCAAACATCACTTGACATTCTGGTGCTGGGTATAGGAAACAATTCAATTCCTTGGCTACCTTACAATGAATAAAATTATGGGTACTACCTGAATCAATCAACACTATTACCTTTTTCTTCTTAATATGTCCTTATATCTTAAGAGTTTGAGGAGTGGTAATTCCTGCCAATGCATTAGATGATATGGTCGGACTCATTTCTTCCTCTTCTAGGGTTGGTTCCTGGTGTATACCCTCTTCTTTTGAAAATTCTTGTTCATTTTCTTCTTCCTCTTCACAATCTATGTAAAATAATTTCTTCTCAGCACACTTATGACCTTTAGTGTATTTTCTATCACAACTGTAGCAAAGCCCTTTTGCTCTTTTTTCTTCCAATTGTTGTAGTGTCAACCTTGTAGGTTGTGGAAATCTAGGAGTAGCAACACTTCCCTCTTTATAGAAGTGAGTGGTAGGCTTCCTTGTCGCCATAATTTTACATTCAATTTTTCTTGCCAACCTGAATGCCTTCTCCAATGAATCAGGTTCCAAAATGCGAACTTCATGTTGGATGTTATCCTTTAAAGTACCTATGAAGAGATCAATCCCGTGTTCCTTTGGAATATCAGTTACCTTTATATTCAATTTTTGGAAGTCCTCAATGTGCTCCCCCATTAAACCCTTTTGTTTGAGATTTATCAATTGGCTAAAGAAGGTGTTGCTCTTTGTATCCTCATAATGTGCTATCATTTCCTCCGTAAAAATTGACCAAGTGACAATTTTTTTATGGGAGAAAAGCCATCAATACCATACAAATGTATTTTGTTCTAAATGTAAAGTTGCAATGCGTACCTTTTGTGTGTTTTGCACATTATTGAGATCAAAATATTGCTCCATTTGTAGTATCCATGTTACAGGATCCTTTCCATCAAATTTCCTCATATCCATTTTTGGAATATGGTGGTTCTTCCTTCCAACATTAGAGTTTATGAAATCACGATTAACATTTATTTTTTTCTCATCATGAGTTTCCTCTACTATCTTTTCACCATTAGGAAACATTTCTTGTATCAACTTTGTCAAACATTCCATGTCTGCTTTTAGATCATTCTTCATGTTTTCCATTTTTTCATCGATCTTAGCTTCCATGTCATCATTATGATTCCATGCCAGCTTCCATGCCATCCATGCCATTCTTCAAACCATCCATCTTATATTCCACACCTTTCTTTAAACCATCCATCTTAGCTTTCATGCCTTTCTTCAAAACTTCCATGTCATTTTTTGTTGCTCTTTGCGAGAGTGAAATTTGTTGCACTTGCTCTTGTAATTTTGATATGTCATGTTGCCATTCTTCGTTTTCTTGAGTCATAGTAGAGACTTCTAAAGGCTTAATGGGTGTTGAATTATTTTTAGGGGCCATTTTAGAATCCAATACTGATATATATTCTACAATATGCCCTTGGAATCAATTCAACTTGATTCTTAAAACAAGACTTATGCAATTCGGAAAAAAAATACACAACTTTTACTTGCTTTGGAGGAGCTCGATATTGAAATTGAATTATCTCTATAATTGTGGATCCTCAATATCTAAAATTTTTCCCTATAGTAGCCCTCTGAAGCTTCTTTCCAATGCCACAGGTCTGATCTGATTTGGATTCTTCAAGGCAAATTTATGTCCAATCTCCCACAATGACCCAATTATGGACTAGTTCAGTAGAGTGAACTTTTACGACTTGCCATGTGTCACTATTTCCTCCTTTGGCTCTGAAATTGATAGACAGAAAACTACGGTCCGTGTATTTGCGGTCACTTTTTACAGCATTCCAATCCAATGCTCAGTTAGAGAGAGTTATAAAGATTTTCCCATGATCACCTCTTTGAGATGAAATTCAGAAGCCTGAAAAAGCCCTAACTTCCATAGATCATATCTCCTCCAATATTGCGAACCAAGATCTGAAATTTTACGACGATGTTCCTCAAGATTTCATCTTCGCACTCTAAAAATTTCAGCTTCTGAACCTTCGTAGAAAAAAGTTATAGCGAAAATGCCATGATGACCTGTTTGGAGCAGCGAAACCCTAGAATCCCAAAGCTCTGATACTAAATGTTGTGAAACCAGCTCCAAAAATAGAAGAAAAGATATATCAATTCCTTAGAAATAAGCCACTTCGAGGGGGCAACCTCCAACACATTACATGAATGAACAATTCTTGGACGATACAAATTACAAAACCTCCTTTCTATATATAGGAGTCCATGGGGCCACAATGTAATCCTAGTGGGCCACAATGTAATCCTAGCCAACCTAAAAATAATAATTTAAGGGCACAATAATAACAATATGGGGGTTACAGGGGTACAATAATAACAATAAGGGGGTTACACTAACAATAATAAGGGACTATACTAGTAATATAGGGACCTAACACAAGGTGAGAAGGCTCACATTATTTATAAGGAGGATGATGGCAGCCATATGGGGTTAGATTATGATTATGATTTTATGATTATATGGTCTGTTTAGACATATTTTCTTTCTCTGGATGTTTAGCTGAGATAGAGTGCTTTTTAGCACAAGGTCTTCCTGTTTAGGAATTCCTTATCTTCCATTGAGTAGCTCTTGGAGGAGCCTTGCACCATATTGCCCACTATCTGGCTTGAGGCCAAGCTTCATATCCCTTTGATAGCAAAATTCCTGTTGAGGGTTTGCATGTTTCAATAAGCTGCAGCAAGTGGAGGCTAGATCTTCAGATCTAGGCCATCTCAATAATTATTTTCAATGGAGAAGGGTTCTAATCCATTGGGAGGACAATATTGAAGGTTTTGAGCTACCTTTTCATATATTGGCTACAATCCAACATTGTTTTGTCCCCTACATCACAGAAAGAGTCCAGATCTGCATTATTTCTGAAGGAGTTGCTGCAGGGTGATTCAGTGCACCATTTGGAGAGCTGATTTTCTGAGTGTTGGGGATTTGCCCTTAATTTTGAATATTTGTTGAAGGAGATCAATTTATTTTTTATATCAGATCAGATCCACTTTCCAGATCTGAATATTTCCATATAACTACAGTCTTAAAACTCAGATCTACATCTTGTACATGGTGTATTACTGAAAACCCCAAGGGGGATTGATAAAAGAGCTTGTATAGTGCATGGATCTGCTATAGATCTAAATTTTTTTCCACATAGTTGCTCTAGATATATTGTACAACCTACTGCTATTGTAGAGGTAATAAAATAATGTTGTCATGGTATTCCAACTTTCACACATGGTTGCAGTCCCTATTTTTGCATGATTTTGAGCTATTTATGGCATGGGGGGCCTATTTAACTATGAAATAGTGATTTGTTTATGATTTCCTTTCAGATATAGTCATTATAATATCAGATCTAATGAATCCATGAGCTGCATTTAAATTTCATAGCATACATTTCTAAAAAATGCATTATTTTAGCATGTATTGCTGAGCAGTCCCATTTTGGGATATTACAGATATAATAGAATATCAGCATATGTTTATCTAAGAAATATCAGAAAATCTCCAAAGAGGACTACTTTATCAAGTTCAATTTCTGCAAGAGGTAAATGTGAACTTTGACACTTTTGCAGGAGTGTTAAAATGACTATCAGCAGAAAGTTGGTAAGGTAAGAGATCTGCTCCTCAAGGAAGACATCTTGCAGCAAGGGAGAGGGGAAGCAGATTGCTTTCAAGGAGAACTAGGGTTTTGAGCTTTATTGGGCCAACAAGTGCCAATCAGTGAAACAAATGGCAGAAATGACCATGGAGGAGGTACACCAATAAACCAAACACGAAGAGAAGTTTTTCAGAAATTATGGATGAAATAAGCAAAAAAGGTGAGGTGAACTCGACAGAAATGAATGAATTTGAAAGGGCTATAGAGAACTTAGAATACAACATTGATAAAAAAATTTAAGCATTCCAGACACCTAGGGTTTTGGGAAAATGGCTAAATAAGGTGAAATGCATGGTTTGAACTCCATGATGACAGCAGAGAAGGACTCTGAAGATACCACTATGATCAGATCCCATAATTAAGAAAAATGATTTTTCCATGCCTAGATGAGCAAAGTGTAGGTTAAAACTCAATGATGTCAGCAAAGAAGGGTGTTTGGAGGTGCTGCCTTGTGTTTGAGTTCCTAAGGTTGTCAAAAGTAAATTTAGCATGCTTCAAACATCAAAGGGAAGAGCCACATCAAGGTTCTCATAGCACACGCTAAGTGAACGTATTAAAGGACATAAAAAAGTCAAATAAAGTCAACTTTGTGACTCAAACAAAATCTACAGAACAAGGAGGTAAAGAGTATCAGTGAGAAAGATTTAAATTATCATTTCATGCGCCTGCAAATCAAAAGTGGCAAAAGAAGGTAAAAGGCATTATTTTGAATTCCATAGTTCATGTCAAAGGAGAGTTTTGAAGGTATTAATGTGTCAAAATCCTCCCAGATATGTTCAATGAGCTTGTTATGCTTCAAGGAGCAATAAGAAGGTCAAAATTCATCATCTCAATCACCTACAAAGCTACAGTTGTCAAAGGGATGAAAAACATGATGTTGAGCTCGAAGGTGGAAAACAAGGATGATTTTAAGGTTGTTGTTGTGTCAAAATGAATATGTCAAGTTTTCAAGATCAAAAGGGGATACACATTTCCTAATTTCCAGCCAAAGTGAAAAGGCTAAAAGTTTCATGGTGTAAATCATATAGGATTTTGGAGATGTCACTATGCACTCATCACAAAATTTTCAAAGGAACTCTTCATGCCTCAAGAAACCAAAATAGAGTCTAATTTTATCACTTGAGAAAATATGCTTACAAACAGTGTAAAAGGTCAGTTAGAAGAGGTGGAGGTTGGGTTGAAATGCATAACGACAACAACAGAGGATCAACTTCATCTTTCTAAGTCACTTGCAAGAAAGAAGTCAAAGAAATATCAATGAAAAGGAAAAGGGAGTAAAAAAATTAGGAAAGTGGGTTTGTAGAGATTAAATTTAATTTCCTACACTATAAAAGGACATTTTTTTCCTCATATAGCTCATTCTTCACATGAAAATATCAAGAGAAGTCAAGGAGAAAGACTTATGAATTTTCAGGTTGGGCGTTGCGCCCTTGGAAGTTTTCCTCGTGAAAATTCATTCGGCAATATGCGCCTGGAGGTAGGTGCTACGCACCTAGAAACACGCTGTGTGTTTTCCCAAATCACTCGACAGACCCAGTAGAAAGCCTTAGGTGTTGCGCTCCTGTCACAACGCGCTGCACGTTTGCCCGACCCGACACCCCGTTCACCTAGGCGCTGCGCGCTGGGCCAGGAGGGCCTCCTACACCCTGCAGACCCTAATTAAACTCAAATCACTCTGCAACTCCCTCCAAGGACCTCCAAAGAAATTTTGAGGGGTAATTACACTTCATCAATCCCTTCTTCTAACATGTGTGGTGATTTATGATTAAGGGAATTTGAAGACCTAGGGGGGAAAACCTAATTTTCATGTTAAAAACACCACTGTTTAAGACACTCCTCCATATGCATACTAAGAACACACAGAGGGTTGCCTTGTTGAAATATTGCTCATTCATCTAGGGTTGTGCCTTCACCCTCTCCATTCATTCATAAACTCTGGCCCCTACACCACAAGAAGATTGATAAATGCATTGCCTTCATTCATATCCATTTACCATCAGTGCAAGGTGTCAAAAAAGATATTTAAACAAATCAGCAAGGGTGGTCATTTGGTTTTTCCTCTCCCTCACAGTCATATACCTTTACCCTCACTCTTTCATCCCTCCACTTACAAAAATTCCTTTTTTCCATCACCCCTCCATTACCCTCTTCCATATCAGTTTCATAAGCAGAGCTAGGGTTTCAAAGGCAACAGTGATCAAAATGTCAAGGGAAGGTGACAATGGTAGTGGTGAGGAAGGCCAAGTGCCAAGGAGGCATCAACACAAAGGTGGGTGGATCAATAGGTTTGAACCATTAAACACAATGGAGCTAAATGCATCTCCCTTAACTATCTCCTGCTTCAAAAATCTAGGCTACTATGAATTTTGTGATAAAGTACAGCAGGTGCAGAATCACCCCGAGTTGACTAGGCTCTTCATACTTAACCTACATGAGAAACAATTCAACCTTGGAGGGTTAAACTTGAGTTGTCTTCACATGCCATTCCTATTGCCACTGGGATACCTAGTGTGGGTGAAAAATGGTTCAAGCAGGCCAATTTAGACATGAGCTACTATGAGCCATTCCTTAAACCCAGATACAAAGAGTACAATAAATCTGTATTTCCTTTCTCACATTTGCTTGAGAGGTATGCACCCATGATGAGGCTCATTATGAAATATTTCACATGTGAAGGAAGATTCTCTCGGCTTCATTCCTATCACATCAGGTTGCTCATGGAGTTTACTAGGGTTAAGATGTTGCATCCACCCTACCACCTCTACAGGAGTATTGAAAAAATGTATTATATTGTACAGAAGAGAGATTTCCCTCACTAGATACAAAGCTTATTTCATCACTCTTTGATCAAAATGATTGTGATGCATCAATTACAACAAAAGAGTATTCCATGGGAGGTTTTCATTGCCCATGAAGTGTTCACCAATCCACAAGCACATCCTCAATAAAACATTCCTTCATCATCTCATCCTCCTGTCCTTACTCCTCCATCATCTCCTTGTGAGCATGCTTCACCATCTACACATATCCCTTCACCTCAGTACAACCCTCCTTCATCACTCTCTCACAATGCATTAGAATATGAAGGAAGTGACAATGAGCAGTCAAATGAAAATGAGGGAGAAGGTAATGATGAATCAAGAAAAAATGAAGAAGAAGCCAATGAAGGAGATGATAATGAAGAATCAAGCAATGAAGATAACAGTGAGGCTGATGATAGAAGTGAAGAGCATAGTGTGGCTGATGATAGTAGTGAAGAGCACAGTGAGGCTCACAGCAGTGAGGGTCACAACAATGAGGCAAACAACAATAATGAGGAACAAAATGAAGAGGCATAGGTCAGTGATGAGGTAGAAATCATGGAAACAAAAGGAAATTAGGATGTTGGCAATGATGAGGCACAAAGAAGTGAGAAAAATAAAAAATAAAAATCAGTCAGTGAAGAAGATGAAGGCAGTGCAGAAAATTGTGAAGAGGTAAAAGATAGTGAAGAAAAGAGCAATGATGTCAGCATGGAGGATGTAAATGAATCAGAGAGCATGGAAGCAGAATATAATGATGATGATGATGATAGTAGTGGCACCAAGAGATAAAATGTGAGTGAGGCTCATGGAAGTGATGAAGGCAACATGAAAAACAACCATGAAGAAAGCAGCAAAGAAAATGAGGCTGATATCAGTGAAAAAAATATCAGTGAGGCAAAAGAAGGCAGTAAAGAATAAAATAGGTCAAAAAGTCATGATGGCAGTGATGAAACACAAATCAGTGGATTAGATAAAGAAAATGATGAAGATATTAGCAATCATGATGGCCATGATATCAGTGGAGATGATGATAATGATGATGATGATGTTGACACTGACAATGACAACAAGAATATCAGTGATAAGGCATAGAGCATGGAGACAGATGAGAACAGCCATGAGAGCAACCATGAAAACCATAAGGACAATAAGGATATCAATGATCATGATATTCATGATGGCAGCAATGGTGAAGACACTAAAGTGAGAAAAAATGAATCTTTCCCTTTAGCTTATCAAAGGGGAAGTAGGCATGTGTTTGCTGCCCTCAAGAGGCAAGAAGCCATGCCTTCTACTTCAACCAAACAGCTTGAAAAAGGCAAAGAGAAGGTCATGGAGGAAGAAGAAGAAGATCAACATGAGACTGAGTAGGAGTTTGAACTCATTCATGTTGACAGTGATGATGAGAACGAGGCAAGGATCTCAAGCATGCTTCTCAAAGGTAAATATGCCCAAATAAAATATTTGCAAGCCAATCTAGCTAGGGCTAAGAATGTCATTCATTATTATGATATTGAAAACAAGTAGCTAGAGGCACAAAAGGCCATTTATGAGGTCAGGGAAATCAGAGCCCGGAAATAGGCTGAAAGGACCAAGGTTAGGCTTGATGAGGTCTTGGGTGTTTTTGATGAAATTGAATATGAAGAAGGGAAGTTGTCTAGGAGAAGGCCAAGAACAATGGGTTTGAGGAAGGCCTTAGCCAAGGAGAAGGAGAGAAAAAGAGCATTGGTAGAGCAGCTCACTCCAAGTGAGCTGCTTTACATGGAGATAGAGTATGATTGGGAACCTTGGTTAGAGAGGGCTAATACACACTTAGAGGATCAACTGGAAAAGACACAAATAGACCTTGACCTTCAGAAGAAAATGGCCAAGCACTATGCCTTGAGGAAAAAATTTGCAAGGGACAAGCTCAAAAGAGCCCTTGCTAAAATTCAATCCCTCAAGGAGAAAAAAATCCAAGAAAACCTTTATATCCTAGCTAATGCTTCCCTATAGGCATCCCAAACCCCATGAGGAAGAAAATTTCAAATTTTGGCA
The DNA here is from genome assembly GCA_034641835.2 of Pinus albicaulis. Lineage (NCBI taxonomy): Eukaryota > Viridiplantae > Streptophyta > Pinopsida > Pinales > Pinaceae > Pinus > Pinus albicaulis. The sequence goes on from CM076576.1 coordinate 594,770,791, forward strand.
AGTTTTTGATAATTTTGGTTTTTCACTGTTTTGGAGGGCCAAGGGCGCAGTGCCCTTGGAACTGTGCTCTTTTTTGAGGCACTTTATTGAGTACTGGTTTGCATTTTTGGGTTCCTCTTGCCAATTACATCGCACACACCAAATTTCAGATCATTTGGAGCAGGTTTGGTCCTCTAAAAGGGTCAAAAACATGCAAAAAACCACCTTTCTGCCCAATTTTTAGGGCTGGTGTTGCACCCTTGACATTTCTTGTTCATCTAGGGTTGTGCCTTCACCCTCTCCATTCACTCATAAACTCTAGCCCCTACACCAAAAGCAAATTGACAAATTCATTGCCTTCATTCATATCCATTTGCCATCAGTGCAAGGTGTCAAAAAATAGATTTAAACAAATCAGCAAGGGTGGTCATTGGGTTTTGCCTCTCCCTCACAGTCATATACTTTTACCCTCACTTATTCATCCCTCCACTTATAAAAATTCCTTTTTCTTCATCACCCCTCCATTACCCTCTTCCATATCAGTTTCATAAGCAGAGCTAGGGTTTCAAAAGCAGCAGTGATCAAAATGTCAAGGGAAGGTGAGAGTGGTAGTGGTGAGGAAGGCCAAGTGCCAAGGAGGAATCAACACAAAGGTGGGAGGAACAATAGGTTTGAACCACTAAACACAATGGAGCTAAATGCATCTCCCTTAACTGTTTCCTACTTCCAAAATGTAGGTTGCTATGAATTTTGTGAGAAATTATAGCAGGTGCATAATCACCCTGAGTTGACTAGGCTCTTCATACTTAACCTACATGAGAAGCAAGTCAACCTTGCAGGGGTAAAATTTGAGTTGTCTTCAAATGCCATTGCTATTGCCACTGGGATACCTAGTGTGGGCGAAAAATGGTTCAAGCGGGCCAATTTAGACATGAGCTACTATGAGCCATTCCTTAAACCTAGATACAAAGACTACAATAAGTCTATATTTCCTTTATCACATTTGCTTGAGAGGTACGCACCCATGATGGGGGTCATTATGAAATATTTCATATGTGAAGGAATATTCTCCCAGCTTTATTCCTATCACATCAGGTTTCTCATGCACTTTACCAGGGTTAATATGGTGCATCTACCCTACTACCTCTACAGGAGTATTAAAAAAATGTCTTATATTGTATATAAGAGAGATTTCCCTCACTAGATGCAAAGCTTATTTCATCACTCTTTGATCAAAATGGTTGTGATGCATCAATTGCAGCAAAAGGGTATTCGATGGGAGGTTATCATTGCCCATGAAATGTTCACCAATCCACAAGCCCATCCTGAGCAAAACATGCCTTCATCATCTCATCCTCCTTCCCTTACTCCTCCATAATCTCCTTCTGAGCATGCTTCATCATCTACACATATCCCTTCACCTCAAGAAAACCCTCCTTCATCACTCTCTCACAATGCATCAGACAATGAAGGAAGTGAAAATGAGTAGTCAAATGAAAATAAGGGAGAAGGTAATGATGAATCAATAAAAAATGAAGAAGACACCAATGAAGGAGATGATAATGAAGAATCAAGCAGTGAAGAGCACAGTGAGGCTCACGGAAATGAGGAAAACAATAGTAATGAGGAACAAAATGAAGAGGCAGATAACAGTGATGAGGAAGAAAGCATGGAAACAGAAGGAAATGAGGATGTTGGCAATTATGAGGCACAAAGAAGTGAGAAAAATAACAAAGAAAAATCAGTCACTAAAGAAGATGAAGGCAGTGCAGAAAACAATGAAGAGGCAGAAGATAGTGAAGAAAAGAGCAATGATGTCAGCATGGAGGATGTAAATGAATCAGAGAGCGTGGAAGCAGAAGATAATGATGATGATGATGATGATGATGATAGCAGTGGCACCTGTTAGGTCCTCGTAATTTTTTAGATTGATGAGAACAAATGAACATGGGTAACATCAAACCAATATTTGGAGTCCTAGGACCTAGCCTTCCTGGACTCAAAGAGGGCTCTCTCTATGCTTATGTAAAGGATTCAACTTGTTTGATTTTAGACTTTGATTTTAGGCTAGTTATAGGGATTATGGTTTTCTTTTTTGTTTTTTCGGTTGGATAAGTTATCAAGAAGAATAGGTAGAGTAAGAGAGGATCAATCCATTGGGTTATGGAGTCTGCAAAGATTTTGAAGAGTGAAAAAATAATTCAAGGGTGTTTCATAGGGCAAGTAAACAGGGCCAAATGGATCTAAGTAGGTTTTAAGTGAGTGAAATGAAAATGGAGGAGTGAATATAGTAGTTAAGGGGCAATCAAGGATCATTTAACAAACTAATAACAAGGAAAAGCTTTCAGCATGATTAGCATAGTAAAAACTTGAAGATAAATGAAGGATTCTTCAACCAAACAATACTAAGCAGACCTTGGAGCAACATATGAGTAAAATTAGAGATCAGTTAAGGATTCTTTGAAACTTACTTGAAAACAATTATATTTTTAACACAACCTCTCAGTAAAACTAAAGAACACTTAAGAATTCATTACTTAAAATTCAAGGAAGAAAACATAAAGATCAAAGGATGCAGACAAAGGAGGGTGCAAAAAAGACATGTCCTACTCTAAGATTTCTATCCCATGATAAAATAAACGTAATGATAAATGAAGAAAACATGTAAAAAAGGTGGAATACATAACCGTTCAACAAAGCTTTATGAATCCTAAGAATGAGCTTAATCCACAACTGCTCAGTCCAAAACCATCACAAGACACCAAATCCAATTTCACAAATAAACTCAGAGTCTATATCATATTATGCCCAACAACCAACCAACAATTTACAATGATGCCTCAAGGCTCTATTTAACCAACAAATGAGGAGGTGGAAACCCTAAGAGGCTTCTAGAAATCATAAATACACCATAAATGTCATGTATGTCCAAAGAGGTCGTGCAAGGCCCAAGGCACATAATAACTATTGAAATAAATGAAAGATAACTTAAACATAACTTCTTAATCAAATCTGGAGTGATTTTCCCAAAAAAATCTCGAAAATATCCTTTAGTGTGTTTTGTTGACCTTTTTGCAAGGGGGCAGCTTCAGAGGTTTGAAGGCGCAACGCCTGCACAAGAAAACTGTGTCATCTTGCAACCAAGTTTTGAAGGCCTTCCCGATGTCGGAATTGGCTCCGTGATGGCTTGTTGGAAATCTTGTTGAGTCTAGTTTCCAGAAATTCCCTTGGTTTTATAATTGGGCTCCATTAACCTATTTAAAAATAAAATATCCTAAGGTTTCTCAAGGCCTAGTTCCAGCCCTGAAAACATGGCAGGAAGGTAAAAATTGGCATGTTTTTGGGCCTTGTGAGGGACCACAACTACTCCAAATGCTATGAAATTTGGTGTGCATGATTTCCTTGGGCTAATGAATCCAAAATTTAAACTGTACCTCCATTGGATTCATGTGGGAAAATCATAGCGCCAAGGTGTTGCGCTTTCGACCCTTAATATCAGTCAAAAAACCAAAAATGTCAAAAACCTGCCAAAATTTGCAATTATTTTCCTCATGGGGTTTGGGAGGCCTGTAGAGAAGCTTTAGCAAGGATTACAAGTTTTTCTTGGTCTTTTTCCTCCTTCAGTGCTTGAATTTTGGTAAGGGATTCTTTGATCTTGGCCCTTGCAAATTTGTTCCTCAAGGCATAGTGCTTGGCCATATTTTTCTGTAGACCAAGGTCCCTTTGTGTCTTCTTCAGTTACTTGTTTTCATCCTTGTAATACTTAATGATATACTTTGCCATGCCAAGCTTTCTTTGTAGATCCCTAATCTCTGCATCCTTGCTTTGGAGCAAGATGCTTGTAATCCTATCGTCATCTTCATTTTCACTGTCAAGGTCAATGAATTGGAACTCGTGTTTAGTTTGATGCTTGCCTTTATTATCTCCAACAGTGACATTTTCCTTTCCTTTGTCAAGCTTCTTTATTGATGTAGAAGGCATGGCCCCTTGCCTTTTAGAGGTAACAAACACATGCCTTTCTCCTCTTTGGTATGTCAAAGGAAGAGATTCAACTCTGCTCATTTTAGTGCCATATGTTTTGTTTCCATCATCGTGGTCATCTTTGATTGGCTCACTGACATCTTGGCTCACTTCTTCATTTTATCCTTCATGCTAACATCACTGCCCTTTCTTTAGTTGTTTTCCTCATGGCTATCTTCATGATCACTATGAACTTCACTATAATTTGTTTCACTTATATCAGCTTCTTCATTACCTTGACAACTACTTACCTCATTATCTTCAATATCAGCCTCACTATTTTCCTCTTCACTGATTTTTGCACTATCATCATTACCGCTATTAGGAGCCTCATCAAACTCTGTTTCATTGTCTTCTGTCTCCATATTTTCTGCACTATTCTTTGTATTACCTTCATCTTGTTCATCATTACTGTAAGTAGTCTCATGGCTGTGATATTTACTGCTATTATCAAACTCTTCATTTTCTTCACTGTTATCATCAACTTCACTAAATTTTTGGTCTTTGGTGTCACTCTTGTCCTTGGCATCGTCATCTGTCTCTTTGTCACTTTCTTCATTTGTATCCATACTACCTTCTACCTCTTCATCTTCAACACCATCATTGCCCTTATCATCATTTGTTTCTTCCATGCTGACATCATTGTCCTCTGCCTCTTCATTTTATTCCTCTTTACTGTCCTCTTCTTCATCATTGCTTGATTTATCATTGCCCTCTCCTTTATTCTTATTTGATGGTTCATCTTCATTTCCCTCATTTTTTGATGCATTAGGAGAGGGTGAGGAAGGAGGATGGGATGACGAGGGTGCATTTTGATAAGGATTGGGTTGTGGGTTTGTGAAGACTTCATGGGCACTGAAAACCTCCCATGGTATGCCTTTTTTCTCCAATTGATGTAGCACATCCAACTTGATTAAAGAGTGATGAAACAAAATTTTCATTTGCTGGGAATAGTTCCTCTTTTGTACAACAGAAGACATCTTGTCAATACTCCTATTGAGGTAGTAGGGTAAATGAAGCATCTTAACCCTAGTAAAGTGCATGAGTAATTTGATATGATAGGAGTAAAGTCTAGAGTACCTTCCCTCACATGTAAAATATTTCATGATGACCCTCATCAAGGGTGCATAACTCTCCAGCAAATGTGAAAAAGGGAAGATAGATTTGTAGCCTTCTTTGAATCTAGGTTTAATAAATGACTCATAGAATCTTATGTCTAAATTTTCTCTTTTGAACCATTTTTCACAAACATTGGGTATGTATGTAGTGTGGGCAATGGAATCTAAGGAGAGTTCAAAGGTCACCCCTGCAAAGTTTGATTTTTTGTCATGTAGGTTAAGGATGAATAACCTTGTGAGCTCTAGGTGACTTTGTACCTGTTGTACTCATTCACAAAAGTGAAAACATCCCACATTTTGGAAACATGTGACAATCATAGGAGAGGAATTAAGCTCCATTGTGCTTTGGGGTTCAAATCTATTAACCTTCCCACCCCTATGTGGATGCCTCCTAGGCACTTGGCCTTCTTCACCACTACCATTTCCTCCTTCTCCTGACATTTTGGTTACTGTTGTTTTGAAACAAACCCTAGCTCTACTTGTGAAGATGATATGAGAAGTAATGGAATGATGGTAAGAAGGTAGCTTTTGCAAGTGAGTGAGAGGGATGAATGAAGGTGTAAGTGTATGACTTTGATGGAGAGCTAGAACTCAAGAAAAAACATCAGATACTTGTTATAATTCTTCTCTGACAGTAACTTGCACTTATGCTAATTTTGAAATGGAGGGGGCAATGTAAGGTCACTTTGTTTTCAGTGTATGGAGCATAGCCTTTAAGCTTTGATGGAGGACCAAATTCAAATCACTACAACCACACTACTGTATCCCTGTTTGACTGATATCTCCTTGTTTGTAGATGATGGAGGTTTAAATAGGGCTTTTAGCATGAAGATTAGGGTTTTCACTCCTTTAGGGTTTCCTCAATTTCTCTTGACTTTAAATCATCAAAATGTACCAGAGGAAAGGTATGACATCCACCTAACAATTATCAATGCTTTGAAAACCCTTTGATGGCAGCTTGGAGGTATTTTTGATGTTTTTTGGGTGTTTTCAGGTGCAAGAGGAGCTTCAGGTCCAACGCGCAGAGCCTGAACGCATATTTGGGCCTGTCAGGTCTGTCGAAAGCGCAATGCATGCATGCATATTCGGGCCTATCGGGCTTCCCTGCCGAAAGCGCAGCACCTGCACGAGGGTCGGGCCTGTCGGGCTATGAATGTGCAGTGCCAGAATGCCTCTACACAGGACTGTCGGGCTTCCTGGGTGAACGCGCAGCGTGTGCCTCTGAATGCGAAGCACAGTGTAAATTATCAAATGGAATTCCCCCGAAGGCATAGTGCTTGACCCTGAACGCGCAACGCCGACCTAAATGGGCAGCGCCAGGTAGACTTGCCCATATTCAACACGAAATTCACAATTTTCTCTATTGGATGCTCTGATGATATTTGCAAGGGAATAATAAGTTATGTGAAGAAAAAAATGATCTTTTATAGTTTAGGAAATTAAATTTAACTTTGATAACCCACTTTGCTAATGTTTTTACTTCCTTTTTTTAACGGATATTTCTTTGATATTTTTTCTTGTAGTTGATAAAAAACACTGAAATATCCTTTTCCCTTCGCTCTTTGAATCATGACAAATTCACTTTTGACAGTTTGGAGAGGGCTGCACACAGTGGTATTTTCAAGGCTGTGTTTTTCAATATAATTTTGAACTTGTCTTTCTTCCATTTTCTCACTAACAACCTTACAGTGTTGGTATGCAGGTTTGCTAAACATTGTGACTTTTTACCTCTTTAATCTTGGAGGCTTGATATGTCTACTTTTGACACCTTTGAGACAATCACTCTTTTTCCACTACAATGGGTTTTAAACAATGCCTTTCACCTCCCTAGGCCACTTCTAATTTGCAGGTGCCTAAATTTATAATTTAAAACTTGTCCACTGATACTCTTTACCTCTTTCACTAATATTTAGGCATGGTAAACTCACTTTTGACAAATTTTGGGATGTCACACATAGAAATCTCTTCAAACCTTCTTTCTGTTGTCATCATGGAGGCCTAGCATCTTCACTTTACCTCTTTTTACTATCTTTCCAAAACCCTAGGTTTCTGGGCTGCTTGAGAACAATTATCAGTGTTGTCTTCTAAGTTCTCTATAGCCCTTTCAAGTTCATTATTTTCTGTCCAGTTCACCTCACCTTTTTCACAATTTTATTTGTAATGTCTAAAAACTTCTTTTCAGATTTGGTTTCTTGGTGTGCCTCCTTCATGTGATTTGCTGCATTAGATCTTTGTTTAGCACACTGCTGGCCCATTAAGCACAAAACCCTAGTTCTCTTCAAGCACAAGTGCATTCCTGTCTTCTTTCCATGAGTTTTCTTGATTCAATAACATACCTACCTCATCAAATTTATGTTGATGGATCTCTTAACACTCATGCATAAGTGTCAAAATCTTAGCATTCACAAAACTTGAATTTTGACAAGGTAGTCTTCTTTAGAGACTTTCAAATCTTCTTTGAATAACCATGTCTCAATCTTCCAATACATTTGGGTAAGCCTTTTTCACAAGAAAAAAAATATTTGGAACACCAATGATGACCTTACAACCCATGAAACCCTAATGACTTAGTAGGAGGATCCTTTGACTAAAACCTAGTTTAGGATCTTTAAGTGTAAAAAATAGAGTTTTTGACAAATTGATATATTGGAGATCCAAAATTCAATGTACTTGATTTATCTAATGAGCCTACAGATATGGTTTTGAGACCATCAACCCTTGAGGAACCTGGTGAACATGAAAAGGAAGGGTTGTTTGGTAACCCTAGACGGGAAGTGGAGTGATGGGCAAAAGAAAAAAAGGGTACTGAGGTTATAGGTGGGAAAATAGGATATAGATGAGTGGCACAAGACCATGAAGGGTCTTTTAGGAGTGGTAGGTTAACCATGGAATGGAAAAATAATAGAATAGTGAAAAATTTGGTATAAGGACAATGAAAGCAGTGAGATTTCTAAAAATGACAATATTTAAGAATCTTGTTTTTAGAAATCTAGAACTGATATTTAGTCATCTAAAAATAGTAAAAATTACTAATGACTAATAACACCAAGAGCCAAAATGTCAGTGAGGCTCATGGCAATGATGAAGGAAACATGAAAAACAACCATGAGGTAAGCAGCAAAGAAAATGAGGTTGATATCAGTGAAACAAATATGAGTGAGGCAGAAGAAGGCAGTAAAGAAGACAATTGGTTAAAAAGCCATGATGACAGTGGTGAAACACAAACCAATTGATCAGATAAAGAAAATGATGAAGAGAGAAGCAATCATGATGGCCATGATATCAATGGAGATGATGATAATGATGATGATGATGTTGACACTGACAATGACAACAAGAACATCAGTGATAAGGCAGAGAGCATGGAGACAAATGAGAAAAACCATGAGATCAGCCATGAAAGCCATAAGGATAGTAAGGATATCAATGATCATGATAGTCATGATGGCAGCAATGGAGAAGAAACTAAAGTGAGAAAAATTGAATATTTTCCTTTAACTTATCAAAGGGGAAGCAGGCATGCCTTTTCTTCCCTCAAGATGCAAGGGGCCATGCATTATACTTCAACCAAGTAGCTTGACAAAGCCAAAGAGAAGTTCACGGAGGAAGAAGAAGAAGATCAGCATGAGACTAAGTAGGAGTTTGAACTCATTCATGTTGACAATGATGATGAGAACAAGGCAAGGATCTCAAGCATGCTCTCAAAGGTAAATATGCCCAAATAAAAGATTTGCAAGCCAATATACCTAGGGCTAATAATGTCATTCATTATTATGAGATTGAAAGCAAGTAGATAGAGGCACAAAAGGCAATTTATGAGGTTAGGGAAATTGGAGCTCAAAAAGAGGCTGAAAGGACCAAGTTTAGGCTTGATGAGGTCTAGGGTGTTTTTGATGAAAATGAAGATGAAGAAGGGCCATTGTCTAGGAGAAGGCCAAGAACAATGGCTTTGAGGAAGGCCTTAGCTAAGGAGAAGGAGCAAGAAACAAAATTTGCAGAGCATCTCACTCCAAGTGATCTGCTTTCCATGGAGATAGAGTATGATCGGAAACCTTGGTTAGGGTGGGCTAATACGCACTTGAAGGATCAGTTGGCAAAGACATAAAGAGACCTTGACCTTCAGAAGAAAAAGGCCAAGCAATATGCCTTAAGGAACAAAATTGCAAGGGCCAAGCTCAAAAGAGCCCTTGCTAAAATTCAAGCCCTCAAGGAGGAAAAAAGCCAAGAAAACCTCAATATCCTTTCTGATGCTTCCCTAAAGGCATCCCAAACCCCATGAGGAAGAAAATTTCAAATTTTGGCAAGTTTTTGATAGTTTTGGATTTTCATTGTTTTGGAGGGCCAAGGGCACAAATACCTTGGCGATACGCTCTTTTTTGAGGCACTTTATTGAGGTTTGGTTTTCATTTTTGGGTTTCTCTTACCAAGTACATCACACACACCAAATTTCAGATCATTTGGAGCAAGTTTGGTCCCCCAAAAGGGTCAAAAACATGCAAAAAACCACCTTTCTGCCCAATTTTTAGGGTTGGCGTTGCACCCTTATCAATCTTGGGATATTTGGTTTTTGAACAAGTAAATGAATTCCAATAAAAAAACCAAGGGAATTTTTTGAAAGTAGACTCGACAATATTTCCAACAAGCTATCACAGAGCTCATTCTGACACCGAGAAGGCCTTCAAAACTTAGCTGCAAGGTGAACCATTTTTCGGTGCAGGCACTATGCCCTTGGACCTCACTGTTGCACCCTTGCCTACAAAGTCAACAAAAGACACAAATTTATGGAAAATAGATATTTTGTCATTTTTGTGAAAATCACTCCAAAGTTAGGTGTTAGATGTTAAGTCCCTATATTAATAGTGTAGCCCCTTATTATGTTAGTGTAGCCTCCCTTATTGTTATTATTGTACCCCTGTAACCCCCATATTGTTATTATTGTGCCCTTACATTATTATTGTTAGGTCGGCTAGGATTACATTGTGGCCCCACTAGGATTATATTGTGGCCCCATGGACTCTTATATATAGAAGGAGGTTTTGTTCATTTGTATCATCCAAGAATTGTTCATTTATGTAATGTATTGGAGGTTTCCCCCTCGAAGTGGCTTATTTCTAAGGCGTTGAGATCTCTTTTCTTCTATTTTTGGAGCTGGTTACACAACATTAGAAATTATTTTTCATTTATTGCATGATATATTTTATGCCTTGGGCCTTTCATGGTCTCTTTGGACATAAATGGTATTTATAGGTATTTAATGATGTTCTCAAACCCTATTTAGGGTTTTGGTGATCCTTGCTTGTTAAATACAACATTGAGGCCTCATTGCAAAAGTTGGATATTTGCTGAGCATAATATGAGATAGACTTTGAGTTTATTGGTGAAATTGGTTTTTGGTGACTTGTGATGGCTTTGGACTGAGCATCCATGGTTTGAGCACACTCTTAGGATTCATAAAGCTTTGTTAGATGGTGATGTATTCCACCTTTGTCTTTTTTTTCTTCAGTTTCATCATGTTCATGTTTTCTTTGATCAAAATAAAGAAATAGAGAATAGGACTTGCTTCTTGGCACCCTACTTCTGCCTGCCACCTTTGATTTCTTGTTTTCCTACTTGAATTTTAGCTAAAGAATTTTTAAATGCTCTTTGGTTTTTACTAAAATTTTATTTTAAAGGTGTATTTGTTTGCAAGTAAGTTTTAGAGAATCCTTAGTTGCTCTCTAAGTTGACTTATATGTTGTTTTTTAAGGTCTTATTAGTATAGTTTAGTTGAAGAATCCTTCATTTCTCTTCAAGTTTTTACTATGCTAATCATCCCAAAATATTTTTCTTGTTCTTAGTATGTTAAAGGATCCTTGATTTCCCCTTAACCTACTATACTCACAACTCTTAGTTTATTTCACTTTCACTAAAACTACTTAGATCCATTTGGCCTTGTTAACTTGCCCTAGGAGACACCCTTGACCTATTTTTTCACTCTTCAAAAACTTTGCAGACTCCATATCCCAATGGATTGATTTTCTCTTACTCTACCTATTATTCTTGACAAACTATCCAACCAAACAAACAAACAAACAAACCCTAATCCCTATAAATAGCCTAAAATAAAAAACCCTAAAAACAAACAAGTTAAAACCCTTACACAAGCATAGAGAGAGACCTCTCTGAGTCTAGGAAGGTTAGGTCCTAGGACTCCAAAGACTAGTCTGATGTTACCCCTGTGCATTTGGTCTTGCCAATCTAACAAATTACGAGGACCTAACACTCTCATACCCTCGAGGGTTTGGGTAATAATTCCTTCTACTCAAATATTTCAGATCCCAGACATGTCCATGTCACCCCATTTTGGGACTAGGGGAAAGAAATTGAAGCATGTTGTATTTCATTGTCCCTCAAGGATACTGTCGATATCCCTAGTGTTATAGGTCATTTTTTTGCATGTGGTCAATAGGACTGCAAATCGGATCAATCAAAATCCGTGAACACCTTGTCATCATCCCTAAACAAATCCTTAAGAAAGAATCTCCCAAATCCATAATCTGGGTCTGACTTCCTCAAATTATTTCCTTTAAGGCCCAATGCACCCTATCCCTTTCAATACTAGTGTTCAGAAGCAAGTTTCTCCATTCTGCACCTATGCTGATCAATAGTAGCTTGCTCCTTGCTGGGGGTGTGTGGATTCTAGAAATTCAGGAAAATTAAAAAGAATCTTGAAGCTTCCTCTTCTAAAAGCTTCTAGGGGTTGTGTTAACCATTTACCTTAGATAGTAAGTTTAGATCCTATCTAACCCTACCTTGGATATTTAACCTCTTTTCCTTTGAGCTCATCCTCCCATCAAGAGTGTATCTCAAGCCTATATTGGTAAATGGATAATAACTCTTGAACTACCATCCCTCTCATATAGATTTACAACCATATACAACATCAAGGTTTGATTTTGGAGACTGAACATGCCCTCATGTTTCTTCTTTGAATCTAAGAGAGCCATCATCTTCATTCATTAGGGTGACATTGAGGCATTCTTTTTTATAAGGAACGATAAGTCAAATTCGGGAGGTCTCTACAATATCAACTATTATTCTTGGTTGTAAACTCTCTCCTATTAATATTAGTACAAAGAGTATGTTGATTTCCTATATGTGTTATGTTATGTTTACATTCATATGTTTCAATTATTTATTGATCCATTGAATAGAGTAATTGGATAATGCTACATAGATTTCGTAGATCTTTGGCTTGTTATGAGTGTATGTGCCTTTTCTAATTATAGCAATCAGAGCTACGATTAGAGCCTAAAATTTGAGAGGAGAGTAAATCTTGAGATAGATTCTAAGTAAGCTTATTTCCATTCTTCAATTTCACTAAGGGAGACTTTATATTCTTTGCATTCTATTTTTGTATACCATTCCACTAAGTCTAGGTAAAATACTTCAATCTGTAGTCGTAAATTCCACATAACAAATTGGTGACTCCACTGGGGATCATTTCATTCCCTTAGTGTATTCCTTGTCCCTGGTACTTTCTTTACCTCTTAAACATAATTAAATTTCCTCACTCGGTTATGAAATCGGCTCCCAAAATAGAAGAAAAGAGAGATCAATGCCTTAAAAATCAGCCACTTCGAGAAAGGTATTTGAGAAGTGTAGGAAGTATGGCCTATCTCTGAATCCTAAGAAAACACCGTTTGGTCTTCAAGAAGGAAAAATCTTAGGCCACATCATTTCAGAAGAAGGAATAAAGATAGACTCCAAAAGGATTGAAGGTATATTACAAATCAACCACCCTAGAAACATTAAAAAGCTGAAATCTTTCATTAGAAAGATCAACTTCCTAAGAAGGTTCATACCAAAACTTGCTGAAATCCTAAGGAATATCACAAAAATGCTGAAAAGAGAAGTAGGAGTGTTATAGCATCATTTTTCACCTTCATATGATTCATGATTGCTTTTATGGCTTTGGGCACCCATTCCTACAGACTTGAACAAATTCACTAAAAAACAGTGTTAAAATTCCCATACGCGGGTATGCCCAGACTTTTCCGTGTGTATACGCAAGTCCACATGTAATTTTCCGCGTATGCCATTAAAACCATTAAAAAATATATAAATTCCCTATTTTCGGACTGGGTTGATGGTTACTCTAGTAGTTCAACCACCCCAGTACGTGGCCAACTGTTTCCAACTGACTGAAACTACTTTGAGGGAGTATAAAAGCCCCTCATGTGCATGGCCTAAGGGAGAGAGAAATTTTATAGTCATTATACTCTGTTGGAATCCCAGTTCAAGTCTGATTCCCCGTGCCTCCTGCACTTTCCCATATTTATATCAGGAAACTCTTGTTTCTTGGAGATGTTCATCCATTTATATGCCATCTCGAGTGCACAAGTCTTGAAAGTTTCTTAGCGAGGCAAGGGCGAGACGAATCCAGACGACGGTCTGCTCGAAGATCGTGGAAGGATTCAGGTGATCTCTCCACTTTTACTACTGTACATGCTATTCATAATAATGAAGAACCATCTTGTTCCTGAACTTCTGTGTTAGTATCTGTTTTTATATGTGGAAAGATTGATTATTAAGCAGTTATTATCGTTTATATCATGTTTCACATTGATTACACTAACGTTTAGGAGAATTATATGCTGTACAAGTAGGTTTCCGTGCACGTTCTTTCTTGTTTTGTAGGTTGAAGGAGGAAGGAAGGTTGCTGCGGGTTTGAACCCCGCAGGATCTACATCGAACGTAGGACTACGGGTGAGTCCTGCTATCGTTGATTTCTAGTTTTTTGCATTCAAGTATGGTTGTGTGTGAGTCCTTCTGAATGGCATGCCCTGCTCTGTGGAGGTTTTGACCCAACAAACCTCTAGGGTGATTTTCCCTGAAACAGAACTGGCGACTCCGCTGGGGAAAATATTCTTGTGATTCCCCTGTTGGGTGGTTTCAGCTGTTTGATAGGTTTCCAATAGTTTTAACTTTTATTTCCAGTCTAGTTTACTCTTTCTCAGTCAGACTGAAGTCCTAGTTTCTTATCCAGGCTTAATCCTTTTTTTTTTTCATTTTTTACCTTTATATACGCGGGTTTGTCTACACACAGTCGCGTATACACGCATTTTTTGTTAAAGGGAGTCGCGTATACGCGTGTTTCCTTTAGCACAGTTGTGTATGCACGCTTGTTGCTAAACTGTAAAGTTGCGTATACCTAGGTAGATTTTGAAATTTTGGATTTCTTGGCTTTTTAGTCCTTTCTGTCTATGGAGACCTGTTTCTGCAGTGTCTTTGTACCCTCTGGATTGTGAAGAAAGTGGTCTTTGGTCTTTTCTCTCTCTTGTTTGATTGAAAACTAGCTTATTTGGAAAAGTCTTGTTTCTTGTGCTGGCATTTCTGGTTCGAGTACCAAGATCTCTTTCTGGGGATTCTTGGCTGTTCTGCTTTATTAGAACAGAGAGATCCTGCTCGTTTACTCTTTCCTACCTTTGTGTTTTTCTTTGCACTTCGATTTTTGCCCATTTCTTGGTTGGTTTTCTTGAGTTCAGTCGGCTAGGTCCTGTTGCAACTTTTGAAGAGTCTTTCTTGGTTCTTTGAAGTTTTTGTTTGTTGCAAGGTTGTACTATTCTTCTAGGCTGAGTGGCTGAGTTTTCTTGTCTTCTTTTGCTCATATTGATCTTGCTACTAGTTAGCCTTATAAGATTTGTATTTGATAGTTTTTCTTGGTCTTTTCGAACTCTTCTTTTATAAAACTCAAAAGCTCAAAAAACATTTTGCTTTGTTGTTTGCTTTTGTTTTTGCATTTTTGTTTTCATTTCTTTGTATCATTTGAAGCTTTGTTGAGGTTTCTTGCCTTTGGATTTTGGCTTGATTTTGGAAAGGAGTTGTCATTGATTTCTTCCTCTTGTTTTTAAGTGTTTTTGGTGTCTTCATATTAAGAGTTCTTGATTTTGGGAACTAGCTTTCTGGACAACCAAAAAGAGATAAAACTGAAGGATCTTTGGGAAATTTCACTTTGCTTTAAGAGATTTTTCATCTTAGAATTTGCATGCTTGTAGTGATTTGCATCAGGTGCACTTAAGCATTTAGTCATTTTCATAGTTTTTGTGAGTGTGAGTTTGTTATCTGAAAAGAAAAATACAATTTTTAATCTCGTAGAACCTATGTAGAAGTTGCTTTTCATCGAAAGACAATAACTGCATTTGCATGTAGTTTGGTTTTTATTAATTTCTTTTCTGCGTCAAAACACCATAAGTTTCATCTCCGTATCCCTTTGACTTAACATAACAGCCGATTAAAATAAGCGATATAATTTAAAATCAACTAGCAAGTTTTCTAAGTGTCATACACCAACTAGCTAGGTTGTAGGGCCTTGGATTAGGTGAGTGGAGAGTTAACTCTCCAAGGCCGCTCAAACAAACATAGAAGTTTATTAATTGAGCGAAATCCAACTCCGTTAGGTGGACCGGGAAAGCTCTCCTCCAGAGAGTCAAGCGCGAGGGGAAGTGAAGGCTGAGAAGAGAGATACCCCGTCTCTGATTAGCTGAATCTGACCTCAAGACCATTCCGCCCGGCTTCTGACACAGATTGGTGCCCATAGTTGCCACTCCTAGGTTCCACACAGGTGACTGCGAGGGGGAATACCCGTGGTACCTGAAGCAGACATCGCATCACTTTCAGCAGTACTTCTGGGGGGTGCCCTTGCGAAGCTTGGGTGCTTGAGCTGGCAAAGGCTGTCGTTAGGAGGTCGGCGTAACTGTTTCTGATACCTTCGCTAGTAGCCCTGGGCCGTAATTATCCCAGACTACTTTCGGGAGGTCCTATATTTTGCTTTCTTGTATTTTGGTGTCTGGTCCTAATCACCCGGAGCAGAAATACCTGAAGGTTGTTTGCTTGATTGTATCTCAGGGATTATTTTTTTTTTAGTGAGTGCTCTTTGCTCCTAGGTTGCCTAGCTTTACACTTTTTTGAGTCTAATTAAAATCTATAGAAGTGGCTGATCAAGTGCCTCGTCGATCGAGGAGAATCCGGGGGTTATCTCCCGAGAGTCCAGAGCCTTCTTCAAGAAGGCGTAGGAATGATTTAGCAGGTGGTTACCACCCTGTGGCATCCGACGCAGTGGAGAGAGATCCTCCACAAGGGTTTGAAGGTTTCATAGCTGATTCTGGTGTTGGTTCCGAGAAGAGCTTTCTGCTCACCTCGCGAGTATTATTTCCGCAGGAAGAAGAAGTACAGGTAGAGGAAGTGTCTGAACCCTCAGATTCACTTCCATCTCCTCTTCCTCCTGATTATCCGTTCGTTGTTCAATACATCGGACCCGAGTCACAGAGACCCAGAAGATCCTCCGTATTATACATACCTTTCGATGGCCACGACTGGGAACGCGGCTTCTGCTGTGAGTGCTGTAGGCATTCAGACTCCTACTTCTGTTGAAGGAGGGGGCACTATTGCTATATCTTCGATTGCCTGTAGTGCTGCTGTGTTTGGCTCTAGTTTCACCCAAGCACATGCTTCTCAATCTGGTCCCTTCTGTTTTGGAATGCCCACTAGTGGGATTCCTTCTTTTTCCTTTTCCGCTGCTGCAGCTGGATCTACACCCATGTCCTCCATGGCTAGTGGATCAGCTTCTTTTCAAGGGTTCCCCTTCGGAACTGGACACATTCCTAGTTTGAATCCTTCTTTAGGGTCCTTTCCGTTTACTTCTCAGACCCAGAGTTTCAACCCTTGGTCTGGAGGTCAAAGTTCAACTACTTTTACAGGTTGGAACACTGTATTCACTACAGCGGGGGCACGGAATCAGTTTTACGCTGGTCACCAAGGGAATGCTTCTTTCCCTTCATCGAGTGCTTATCAGACTTTTTCCCCTCTATCTAATGCCTGGAACCCCTATCAGGGGCTTTCCTCTTCATTTAGTACTTCAGGCGAGGGAACTGGTCTGGTCTTTGGTAACTCGGCGTGGGGAGGAGGTTCTTCTCCTTTTGCTACGAGTTCTTTCTGGCAACCTGGTGCCTCATCAAATCCAGGGTATTCTTTTTAGAATGTATGGAGTTCATCCTTTCAAGGATGGAATCCTCAGGCTCCGCCTCGTTTACCCTTTATGGCAACGTTAAACTTGCTAGATCTGTCGAAATTGACGAATGATCCGATTCGGTATAGTCCGGGGTGGCCTCCGGTCCCGACCAAACTACCTTTAGACATTCCAAAGTTTGAAGGGAAGAATGGAGAGGATCTGGCTGACCACATCACCACTTTCCATTTATGGTGTTCTTCTAACTCCCTGATCGACGATTCGATTAGGTTGAGATTATTTCAATGCACCCTAACTGGAAACGCTGCCAAATGGTATATTGAGCTAACTGGGGGCAGTTTTGCTACATTTGGAGAACTGGCTGTTACATTTATAAACCATTTCCTGTTGCCAGTCCGTTATGACGCCAGGACTGAACTCCTAGCTAATTTTAAACAAGACAACGCAACCCACATTTCTGACCATATTCAGGAATGGCGGAGAAGGAAGAGGCTTATTAAAGCTCATATTCCAGGAGAATTCCTTTTGGAATGGTTTCTGAAATATCTACAGTCAGACATTTCTAAAGATGTATCCCTGTCTGGGGTATTTTCTAAGGAGCAGGCCATTTTTAGGGCCCAGCAGCTGGAACTGATCTACTCTCAGTCTGGGGTCCTCCATAAATATTTGCCCAATGCTCCTCGCTCCAAATTAGATTTATCCAAAACTAAGCCTGGTCCGCATGGTGATGGGCTTATCGGGTCGATCAATAGTGGTGCAGCCATCCTGCTTAATCAACTACAGTAGTTGTCTTTGTAATCTGCTCGTTCTGGTCAGGCTGTGCCTACTGAGTCATCGCCTTCCCAGTCTTTGTCCATAAATGTTGTCCAAGCTTCTAATCCCAAAGGAAATCAACAATCCGAAGGGAAGAAGAAGGGACGAAATAATAAGAAAAAGGGCAAGAATGGGAAGGGTAATGCGAATAAAACCAACGAGCATGTTGGTGAGGGTCCAAAGGACAAAAAGAAAGTGAAGTTTCCATGCAAGTTATGTACTGGAGATCATCTCACACACCTTTGCCCTAAAATTCAGGATGCGCAGCGCTTGTTAGCTCAGCAGGGTTCTTCTAGTTCCCAGGCTGTGTTAACAAACCCTTTTCCCCAAGGGCAACAGTCAGTTGTTGGCGCGAACCAAAATCCTGGGGCTTCCTCTGGAGGCACCCAGGAAGGGGAAATTCCATCGAACATTTTCATGATGAGTGCTCACGTGGATGTCGCTACGAGATCCCGTGATTATGGCAGAGAAGAGTCTTCGAAAGCTAAGGATACTCCTGATGCTACTGAGCCGCTTCACATTACGAAGCCTACTATTGAGTCTATGCCTCGGATGCCCAAAGCATCTTCTAAGCGATCGACGATTAATCCAAATGCTAGGGCTGCCCAGAACTACTCTATTGTGGAAGATCTGGCGCAGAGTCCTTGTGCTATGTCGGCTTTAGAGGTACTCCAGTCTTGTCCGGCTCAGCGCAGTGCTTTTCTCACTGCCATTGGGGCTATTGATCCAAAAAATTCTCTTCTGATTACTTTTGATATGTCTAATTTTAAGAAGAGACTCCCTCATCATATGGCTTTTCATATTAAATCATCATACCGAAAGTGAAATATCTTTCGGACGGTTGTTGATGAGGGTGCTTCCACATGCGTGATGTCTCTCACATGCTGGAAGACAATTGGATCTCCCAAAGCTGTTCCATCCACCACTCTTCTGACTGCGTTTGATGGTAATTCTCACAGACTGCATGGTATTGTCCCAGCTTTGCCCATCTGTGTTGGTGGCAAAACTGTCAATATAGAGGTTGAGGTAGTGGATGCAAGCTTGGACTACAACCTTCTGTTGGGGAGAAACTGGATTTATGAGATGGATGCCATTGCATCCTCATTATTTCGGATTATATGTTTCCCTCACGAAGGGAGGATCTTTACAGTGGATCAACTGGACTGTCCTCCTGTAGACCCGAATGCGTCTACTGACTCATCTGTTCCAAAGTTGGATAATACTAAGGCGCCTGTTGAGAATTTAGGAGTTGGAATGTATTCTTCCTTGATGGGTACTTTCGATATTCCTCCTCCTACGGTTCATATTAATGCAATTTCATCCTCCAAGGCTCCTCTTCGAAGAGAGTTCTTCAAAACTCATTATTTTTCGGACCCTTGGACCTTACCTTCCCCTACAGCCACATTAGCGGAAGGTCAAGTGGGTGGAATGGCATTTCCGATGTCTGCAGCTGAGATTGCTTATCAATCTATTGTTGACTCTGCAGAGTCCATTCCAGCTCCTCTTTCTCCGGAGGAATTGGATGGCGATGTGGCTCCGGCTTGGACACTTAGTTCTTCTTCTGCCCAAGATTGCCTTGATACCACTCTTCCATCTGAAGAGGCCATCCTGGAAGTTATGACTGGTATAGATAGACCGTGGGATGATTTGCATCATCGGTCTTACTTTTTACCTGATTTGAGCGAAGTTGAAACAAGTTTTCCAAGTCCTCAGTCTCCTGGTCCTGTTCACCCAGTCCTGAACCCTTTAGCACCAACACAGGTTTATGCTGAAGGGAACATGGCTATGATTTCTCCTACTATCCCGGTGAACATTTCCAGGGATCCCAATATTATTGAGAATGTCTTCATCAGAGCTGAATGTTCCCGTGAAGAGATTCAGATTTACACCAAGCTCTTTAAAGAGTATAGGGATGTATTCGCTTGGTCTTATGAGGAAATGCCTGGTATAGATCCATCTATTGTCCAGCATGAGATCAAGACTTACGAAAACGCTAAGCCTGTGAGGAAAAAACTTCGTCCGGTCAATCCTAGGAAGGCAGCAGCTATCAAAGCTGAGGTGGAGAAGCTGCTTAAGGCGGGATTTATTTTCCCTGTTCCTTTGACTGAATGGGTTTCAAACCCTGTTCCCGTAGATAAAAAACAAGGAACGATTCGAGCTTGCATTGATTTCAGAGACCTTAATAAAGCATGTCCTAAAGATAATTACCCCACACCATTTATCGATCAGATCATTGACGAGTGTGCCGGTAATGAGATTTTCTCCTTCATGGACGGTTTCTCCGGATATAATCAAATTACTATCCATCCTGAAGATCAACATAAGACTGCTTTTATTTTTCCCTAGGGTACATTTGCATACAATAAGATGCCTTTTGGTCTTAAAAATGCTGGGGCTACCTTTCAGCGGGCCATGTCATATGCCTTCCACGACATCAAAAAGATTATCGAGGCGTATTTGGATGATTTAGCTGCTCATTCTCGAAAGAGGATGGATCATCCTGCTCACCTCCGGAAAATATTTGAACGATGTCGTTTCTATAAGATTAGGTTGAATCCGAACAAGTGCGTTTTCGTGGTTACATCCGGTCGGTTATTGGGATTCATTGTGTCTAGGGAAGGGATTAGGGTAGATCCCTTCAAGGTTGAGGCAATACTTCGTTTGCCTCCCCCGTCCTCTATCCGTCAGCTTCAAAGTCTACAAGGAAAGTCTAATTTTCTTCAGAGATTTATCGTAAATTATGCTAAAGTTACCAAGGGATTTATGAGATTGTTGAAGAAGGGAGTTCCATTTCTTTGGGATGACTTCGCTCAACGCTCATTCGATGCTTTGAAGAAAGCATTGACCTCTGCTCCTTTATTGAGTCCACCTGATTATAGCAGGGATTTCCTTTTGTATCTGGAAGCAGTAGAATCTACCATTGGTATGGTTCTGGTTCAGGAGGATGATGCTCTTGTAGAGCATGTTATTTACTATCTTAGTCGAGGATTGGTAGGACCTGAACTTCGGTACACTTCGATAGAAAAGTTAGCTTTAGCAGCAGTTCATGCTGTGCAGCGACTCCGACATTACATTATTCTACGAAAAACTTATGTTTTGGCAGCAGCCAATCCATTTCAGTTTGTCCTCAGTAGGCGAGTGATTGGGGGCAAATACAATAGATGGATTGTGATTTTGTAGGAATTTGATCTTGAGTTTATGTCTGCCAAGTCCAAGAAATCATTAGTTTTCGCGGAATTGATCTCCGAGTTGCCCTGTGGGGAAGAGATGATCTATGATGAATCCTTTCCGGATGAAAATTTGTTTCTTATCTCTTCACAGGATCCTTGGTACGGAGATATCATTATGTATCTCCAGACTGTGAAGTTTCCCTCTACTTTTTCGAAAGATGAGCGTCGTAAGTTGTGTCACTTGGCCAAGAATTATTTGATTATTGGTGATGCTTTATATCGTCGATGGGTTGATTCAATCCTGAGACGTTGCTTAACTCTTGAAGAAGCTGAGGCTGTGCTGAATGATTCCCATAGTGGAGCTTGTGGGGGTAATTTATCTGAGCTTGCTACAGCTCAAAAGATTTTGTGTGCTGGATACTTTTGGCCCTCGATTTTCAAAGATTGTATCGAATCGGTCAAAAAGTGTCATCCGTGTCAAGTCTATACTCGAAAAATGCACGCTCATCCAGCTCCGCTTTTTCCAGTCATTACTGTCGGTCCCTTTACAAAGTGGGGTATTGATTATACTACTTGTAACCCGCCTTCGACTAAAGGTCACAAGTACATTATTGTAGCAGTAGACTACTTTACGAAGTGGGTCGAGGCTATGCCTACTTTTGGGAATGATGGTGAGACAATAGCTCTTTTTCTTTTCAACCAGGTTATTTCTCATTTTGGTATTCCTAGAGAGATTGTCACTGATCATGGAAGTCATTTTCAGAATAGCATGATGGCTGAGTTGGCTCTAAAATTAGGTTTCCGGCAGGAGCATTCATCTCCGTATTATCCTCAAGCCAATGGGCAAGTGGAAGCCGTGAATAAATCCTTGAAGACAATTCTTCAAAGGACAATCAATAAAGCTAGATCCAACTGGCATATTATGCTATATCCTGCACTTTGGGCATACAGGACGTCAGTGAAAACTGCAACTGGCTTTACTCCGTTTCAGCTAGTCCATGGGTTGGAATCCGTATTTACCATTGAATACGAGATTCCTTGTCTTAAATTAGCTGTTGAAATTCTTCCTGACACTTCTAGTCTTGAAGAACGACTCCTTCATCTAGAACATCTCGATGAGCAGCGTCGGGATGCCGCCACGATGAATGAAGCACATAAAAACCGAGTTAAAGCTCAGTACGATAAGGCGGTCAAATCTAGGGTTTTTTCGGAAGGTGACCTTGTTTTGGTCTATGCCCAAGAAAAAGATGCCCTGGGGGCAGGAAAGTTTAAATCTATGTGGTATGGCCCCTTCATCGTTAAAAAATTCCTTAAGAAAGGAGCATATACCTTGGTTGATTTCGAAGGAAACGAGTTGCCGGAGCCCCGAAATGGGCTCTATTTGAAGAAGTATTATGCCTAGGCTTCGGCCTGGCATGTTGCTTTTGTATATAGTAGTTTTTCTTTGTACATATCTGGTTGATTTTCGATCTTTGATGGGTTGGTGATGTTTTTGATCTACTTTGGCAGGTTGTGTTGGATGTCATGAGTCATTTTGGTTTCGCTGATGGTGCTAGTAGACACACCCGAAACTTAGCTTCTGCGGCTTGGGTGCTTCATTATCCATCCGGTCAGTTGTTAGTATCAAGAGGGGTCTGCATTGGTCCTGCTTCCAATAATATAGCAGAATACACTGCAGTTGTTTCTCTACTCTCGGAGGCAATATCTTTGGGTGTTGATTCGTTGGTAGTTTTCTTGGACTCTCAGCTGGTTGTGTCGCAGTTGAACAATACTTATCGGGTTTGAGATCCATTTTTACTACGATTGTTCTTGAGGGTACGTTTGTTACAAAGATCATTTCAATTTTTAACTTTCATTCATATTCCTCGAGCTGACAATTGGTTGGCAGACTCATTAGCTAATCAAGCACTGGATTGGCATATTAATCATTCCATACAATAAAATTTAATCATCAAAAACATCATATATTTTGATACATTTATCACATCACATCAAACATCGTTGTATATATATCATCAGAGTGTTCAAAAAATTTACAAAATTTGGATCCATAAGGTCATACAAAATTTGGGCTTATGCCCGATCATGTTCAGTCTCAAAAATATACAGTCATCTGATACATCATATCTATCTACTCCTGAGGTCCCTACCCAGAAGTCGTGTTCCTATAGAACATAATCGCGGTGGCAACTCGGCGGAATAACCGTACCCAGTCTCGGGGCACTCCTACCACCCGTCTCTGGATGGCTTCTGGCAGATCTTCCACGGCAGCCATAGGTACTTGGCAGGTTAACCCCTCCAAGTTCCTCTGTACAGCCTGGAGGGTCCTGTCTGAATCCACTGTATCCGCTTCGCCTCGGCGACGCTTGTGTCGCGGGAAACCCTCAGGTCGAACTGGTCCAATATCTGTATCATGATCATGTTTACATTGTAAGTCATTATGAATCCAATCAAAAACATGTTTGTTTTTCATTTTTTCATACATATTTGAAAAAATCCAAAAAATTATATAAGTCAAAAAATTTTGCAAACTTACCGACTGTGCCCCATGCCATGCCTGGTGGAAGGACAAGATCTGGATCTCCACGAAAGTCCATCCCGGCATAGGGGTAGTCATCCACAGCGATGATTTGTTCTCCCCACCAAAGGAATAACTCATCATCCCAAGTGGTCCAGGGAACTTCACTTCCCCCTAATCTCTTCATCATGTCTGCCCGCGAGCAATTCTTGGGTATCTCGGGCTGCTGATGGTAGAGATAACTCTGGGTCTCAATGCTGGTATCTTCTCAAAGAAGAATGTCATCAAAATTGTACCGTATCCAAAATGTTTTGTCTTTACTTGGCGGATTGAGGTCAATTGTTGCTTCATGTTTAGTAATAGGGCTGTGCACCAATCATATACATGAGTTAAGCATTCCACTGCTATGCTCATTTGCGTCCTGGACGCCTGGTGTAGGGAGGTAGATCCTGTCACTCTGCCAATGGTGAAAAGGAGGATTTTCATGTGCAAATCCCTTAAATATTTGATTGCAATTTGAGTTCCAACTTTCTTGGAACCCTCTACGCAGTACACGTGGACGTAATCTTCCACGGTTAGCCCTCCCAAGGGCTTCCCGTGCAAGTCTACTGGTTCCCCCCTCCGGGAGAGTCCAGTGATAAAATATATGTCTTCCACTTCAATGCGTACAGGCATCTGATCTATCATAAAGCAGTCCTCTTCTGGTTCCCAATAATTCACGAGCATTTCAAGCAACCGGACATTACTCTTCATATTTGGCATTTTGAAAAACTTGAGCAAACTGCAATTCCGAAGAATATTTAGCGATGCTCAATCTCGCATGACTTCTTGATCAATTGCACTGTGTTCACGCTCTCTCCATGATATGGTCATCCTGTCAAAATTCAATAAATCCTTCATTAGCTACGCATTTTTCATTTGGGCTTGCGCATACGCGACTTTATTTGTGCACAGTCGCGTGTATACGCGACTTTATCGTTACCAACCCGCGTATGCGCAAACCCGTGATTTTTAGCAAGGGTTTCTATGGTGAAAATTGCTAAATTTTAATTTATGAACGGAAAAAATGATTTGCAAGGATGATTGATGAGCTTACCTGACAAATTCGGTGTGATTTGACGGTCGGTTGCTCCTGATTTGACGAAAGAAATTTTTTTCTCCAGAGCAATTTTTTCCAAATCAGCAATGTAACAATGAACCAAATATGAGGTAATTTGTCTATTTATGTCCAAAAAGTTGAAAATTTTCGCAAAAAATTGTTATGCTTATTTTTTCGATCTATCTTAAGCTGCATAACCTAGATGTTTGGAAGTGCCCAGTTTGGTATGCTTTCAGGTACATTTTGATGAATTTGAGATTTTTCCTGGTTTTTGTTGATCCATGATTACTGACTCGTCACGGCAGGTATATGATCTTCACTGGCATATAGGTTAGGGAAATCACTTTCCGTTGCATCTTGCATACTAGCCTCCATATTGATCACTTGCCATAGGGTCGATCCCATCAGGTCATGAATATTACACCCATTTCACTCGCTGATCATTTAATCATGACTTGATGGTAGAGCCTTCCTTTACATGGGCTTCTTAGTTAGTTCCTCGCTATCACTTGTTTCCCATGCTGCATTTTATGTAGGCTCGGGAGTCCTCTTTAGTCCCGCCATGACTTATGTGTCGAAGCTTCATTCTTCTTCTTCCTCACTATCATTTTTCTGGCTATTACCCTAGAGGCTCCCTGGTGTTGTTGAGTTGTATTACTGCATTGCATATTGGCTACTTATTTATCCTGGCCTTTAGCCGGCTTCATTTGGACTCAATGTTTAAGCCAACTTTTGACCTTGTCTATCTGTACAAGTTAACCATTGCATGCACTTAGCTATCACGACTTGACACCCTTTTTACCCATGGATGGAACATTCCTCTGAGTATTGCTTACCAGTTTCCGTCACCTTGCATTGAGCATAAGATCGTTCCAATCCCAAGAACTACTACATCTGATTTTTTATACTCGTTCTATCCATTGTACCATAGAATTCTTTTATTCTTTTTCAGGCTTATTATATAAAAAAGACAAAAAAATCAAATATAACAAAAAGAGTGGGAACGGGATGTATCTTCGTTGTTTTGATGGCAGTACAGAGTCAGTTTGTCGCCCTTGAACAAAGCACATATACTTATATATATTTCCTACATTTGGGATGGTTTTAGTTTTGACCTAGGTTCAGCCTTTGCCTTGTTTCACTTGTTGGTCCTCCCCCGGTTGGTTATCTCTTCCAATCATATGGAGAGTTTGTTCTGCCTTCTGCTTAACAGACTTATACAGTGTCACTTTTTACTGCCATGGTCATCACGAGTCGTGCTTTTGTTCAAGGGAAGTTCAACTGCAGTCGCTGGCCTCGTGTCTTTGGACCATTATTCGGGGCCGTCTTCTGCCTTGTCAAGATTCTGTCTTCATCACAACGGCGGTTTTGGTCTTCTTCCGCCGTGTCAAGGCCAGGTACGTCCCCATTTACTTTTCCTGGTCGGTTCCTTATCGACTACTTGGCTACCGTTCCGAGAGCAAACCCAGAGCCGCACCCCCGGCCCTATTTCCATCATTGATAGGTGACCTTGTACTCGCATTTTATCATCATTATGGGTCTTTGATCGAGTGGTTTCCCCTGTGTTCGATGTCAGCACACATTATCACACTTGGGATTCGTGCAGTACCTTGATTTCCATTTGACCCTATCGGTGGATATCTCGCCTCTGTGTCAGCTTTCATTATTGGTTGGTCCAGAGGGTTTCTTCCGTGCACTAGCTTCATCTTGTGCATGTCGGAAATGTACTTTGGTTTTGGTTCCATCACTCTACTTCGTCCGATTCCTTCCAAATCTTGGCCTGTGGGTTACACTCGCGCTGGACTGATGTGGGATGCCTTAATGCCTTCCTTCCAACAGATCTTTTCCCATCGACTCCGATTCCTTGCTCTAGGAATAAGGTCTAGAGTCTTTTTGTCAGTACCTTAGGGTTTGCAGTCATCAGTGGCAAACTCTTCGCTATCGACAGTGGGGATTCATCATTTCCTCCTGATTGGTAGATTCTTTCAAGTGTTCGACTTCAACTCATTTATTCGCACTTGTTAGATTGTACTGGGGCACCTTGACGCTCATTTTCATTATTGGTGGGTTGTCTCGCGTTGGTTAACGGTATAAATCATTGACCGGTAATCCAACGATTTCTCACATGGTCGACTTCAGCTCATTTATTCCCATTGTGTAGAATTGTGCCATAGTGATCGGTGAAGACCTCGGGTTGCATCAACATTTCTCGGTTCACTTTTGACAGTCCATTCAGTTTCTGCCAGTGATGCCGTTCACCCTTATATGTTGCAGTGTCAGTACAGCAACATCCTATATGTTGGCTCCTGAGTTGCGTGATTTTACCGTTTGTTCCACCTCTTATGATTTGGTACTTGGAGATTCAGTTACTTATATGATCAGACATCCAGTTTCAGCATCATTGCTGAGCTTTCTATATATGTGATACTTGGACATTGATTCAGACTTATACTTCCGGGCCATGCTCAGATGATTCATTGTGTACTTTCAGTTCAACTATACTTGTATGCATTTTGGATCTATTCTGTACTTTCCATCTGATGTATTTTTGACTGAGCATGGGTATGCCCACCTCAGCATGAGTTGACTCTCTGTTTTCTTTCATTGGTTTTTTGGCAGGCTGAAATCTGGTGAAGTCCTCTCTTGTCCTTGCGAAGTTCTTTCTATGTGCATAATACATTTCGGCCATCATGTACCCCTTCTGACCTCATATATTAGGGGGCATATGTTATAGCATAATTTTTCACCTTCATATGATTCATGATTGCTTTTATGGCTTTGGGCACCCATTCCTACAGACTTGAACAAATTCACTAAAAAACAGTGTTAAAATTCCCATACGCGGGTATGCCCAGACTTTTCCGCGTGTATACGCGAGTCCACATGTACTTTTCCGTGTATGCCATTAAAACCATTAAAAATATATATAAATTCCCTATTTTCAGACTGGGTTGATGGTTACTCCAGTAGTTCAACCACCCCAGTACGTGGCCAACTGTTTCCAACTGACTGAAACTACTTTGAGGGAGTATAAAAGCCCCTCATGTGCATGGCCTAAGGGAGAGAGAAATTTTACAGTCATTATACTCTGTTGGATTCCCAGTTCAAGTCTGATTCCCCGTGCCTCCTGCACTTTCCCAGATTTATATCAGGAAACCCTTGTTTCCTGGAGATGTTCATCCATTTATATGCCATCTCAAGTGCACAAGTCTTGAAATTTTCTTAGCGAGGCAAGGGCGGGACGAATCCGGACGACGGTCTGCTCGAAGATTGTGGAAGGATTCAAGTGATCTCTCCACTTTTACTACTGTACATGCTATTCATAATAATTAAGAACCGTCTTGTTCCTGAACTTCTGTGTCAGTATATGTGGAAAGATTGATTATTAAGCAGTTATTATCGTTTATATCATGTTTCACATTGATTACACTAACGTTTAGGAGAATTATATGCTGTACAACTAGGTTTCCATGCACGTTCTTTCTTGTTTTGCAGGTTGAAGGAGGAAGGAAGGTTGCTGCGGGTTTGAACCCCGCGGGATCTACATCGAACGTAGGACTACGAGTGAGTCCTGCTATCGTTGATTTCTAGTTTTTTGCATTCAAGTATGGTTGTGTGTGAATCCTTCTGAATGGCATGCCCTGCTCTGTGGAGGTTTTGACCCAACAAACCTCTAGGGTGATTTTCCCCGAAACAAGGAGTCAAGTGGACCATGGAAGCCAAACAATCCTTTGAACTGGTAAAACAAGCCCTTACCCAAACACCAGTTCTAATCAGCCCTGACTTTACCAAGGATTTCTTCATTTTCTCCTTTGCATCAGAACACACTATTGCTGCTCTATTGCTTCAAAAGAACATGACGAGAAAAGAAAATCACATAGCCTTCTTCAGCAACGCATTGAGGGATGCACCTCTAAAGTATAACATCATGGAGAACTAAGCCTTTTCCTTGATCAAGGCATTGAAAAAATTTAGAGTTTACATTTTGCACTCTCATGTCATTTCTTTTTTTCCACATACAGTTGTTAAATACATTCTAAATCAGGACCCTGATTGCAAAAGGGGTAAGTGGATTTTTATTATCTTAGAATATGATTTAAAAATCAGACCCACTGAATTGATTAAAGGACAAGGACTTGCCAAACTCATGGTTGAATAAAATTTTCAAGCATTAGACATAAACATGTTACATTCTTTAGATGAACAAGAGGAACTGAAAGCTCCACCCATTGAAGAAGCATTCCTGAACTCACTATGATATGCTGACATATTGTGTGTACTTGTTAATCTAAATTCTACTCCTGCTTTGTCCAAAACAAAAGCTAGATTCTTGAAACAAAAGGCTTTAAATTTTTGCATTCTAGATAGAGCTTTGTTGTAGCAGTGGAACTTGTAGATTTGGTGACTTAATAGAAAAATGGCTTTAATTATAAAAATACACAAGTGGTATTTATAATAATAAATATTTATTGATATGATATGAATAAGATGATTGAAAGTTACAATGAGGTCTTTCTTTTATACCTATGCAGGTGACCTTTCATGAATGGGCATGTCTTTTAGACATGTCTTTTCAGCTAACTTAATCACTAATTTACATAATCACTATTTAACTATTAATGAATATATTTATTACTTTAGTTATGAATTAGGTTCATAACATTTGTATTGGAAAAATTCTATTGGCATCTTGCTTAAATTTTTACTTGAAGATGATGCAGATAGAATCATGCATGAGTTTCATGAAGGAGAGTGTAGAGGTCATCTCTACTGGAAAACAACATCCAACAAAATCCTTAGAGTTGGTTACTATTGGCCCACTCTTTTCCCTGACATACACAAGCTATTTGAAACTTGCCATAAATGCCAAATCTTTGATGGCAAGAAAAAATTACTACCCTTACCCTTGCATCCTATTAGTGTTGAAACTCCTTTTCAACAGTGGGGTTTAGATTTCATTGGTGAAATCCACCCTGCCTCATCTGCCCAACACAAATGGATTCTCACTGCTACTAATTATTTCACCAAATGGATAGAAGCCATCCCTTCAAGGAATGCCACTGACTTAGTCATCATAAAATTCCTTGAAACCAACATCTTGTTTATATTTGGCTATCCCAAAACGATCATCACCAATAATGCTGCTACATTTAAGTCCAAGAGAATGGTGGAATTTTTCTACAAGTACCACATCACGCTAGGGCACTCTACCACATATTACCCTCAAGGTAATGGGTTGGCTGAGTCCTCTAACAAAATTTTGGTGAATATCATCAAGAAGTTGTTGGAAGAGAAAAAAAAATCATGGCGTAGAAAACTGGTGCATGCACTATCGGCTGATAGACTAACAACTAATAAATCTATCAATATGTCTCCCTATCAGCTGGTATATGGCATGCATGCTGTTTTCCCAACATCATTGGGAGTTCTAGTTATGAAGCTTCTTCAAGAGGTGCAATTGGAAGAGAATGATATGCAAAGGAGGCTGAACCAAACCATTCATTTGTAGCAGTCAAGGGAATAAGTCTACAAAAGAACACAAGCAGTGCAAGAGAACATCATGAATATCTTTAACAGAAGGACCAAAGCTAATGATTTCCAGATTGGAGGAAAGGTGTTGAAATGGGATTCAAGGAGAGAGGACAAAGGCAAGCATGACAAATTTTAGAATTTGTGGAAAGGTCCTTACATCATTCATTCAGTTAGAGGTAACAATGCTTTCTTTTTACAAGAGTTGGATGGAGTAGAGTTATTCAGAGGTCCTATCAATGGTAGGATGCTCAAGCACTATTTTTGTCAAAATTCCTAGTTTGATGCTTTCATTAATTGTACATAACATTTCTTGATGAAAAATAAAAAAAGAAAAAACACAATAGGAGAGAAAAGAAGAAAAGAGGGCAAGAAAAATAATAGGTATAACCCCATACCCAAAAAGAGCATTGTTGAAAGTGTGCAAGCCTAAATGCCACTACTAGTTGAAAAGGAAGAATCTTGTTTAGTCATCTAGCCTAATCATGACTAAACATGTTTTAAATTTCTGCTAATAGGTTAGTGAAAGAAGACTTGTCAAACCATTTAAGCTTGGCTTGCCAGTAGCTAGATTAGGAAAAGATGATAGTTCTCAATGCTCAAAATTGAACCAGAGAAAAAGAGGGATGCCTAACAAATTCTAAATCACAGCCCTCATGTTTTCTAGTTTTTTATTGTACAAA
Organism: Pinus albicaulis; assembly: GCA_034641835.2. Lineage (NCBI taxonomy): Eukaryota > Viridiplantae > Streptophyta > Pinopsida > Pinales > Pinaceae > Pinus > Pinus albicaulis. The sequence continues at coordinate 594,801,727 of CM076576.1, forward strand.
AATGATGTTTGTGTGCAGCTTGTCCAAATACCATAGCCCATGGAAAATCAGATTGCTTAATCCTGGTTTGATCATGTTTCAATTTCATGTCGGTAGGTTAGAGAATAAATTTTGTCAAACAGCTTAATCTTGACAAATGAGTAGACTAGGTATAAAATAAGAGAGTTCATTAGCCTAATCCGAACTCTTGGAAGTGGCAAGGGTACAAGTAGATATTTTTTTATGCTTTCTGAAGAAAATAATGTCAAGGGTTTGCCATTCTAAGTGCACCCAAAAGAAGGAAAGAATGTTAGGCAAGGTATGATGGGTAGGTAGAAATCAGGTTGAAGAAAACATGTCTTTCTTATTTTGAGATCATAGCTTCAAGAGAACATCAGAAAATGAAGGAAGAAGGATCTGCAAAGTGCAAGTAAAGCACTGGTCTTCAAAAATCAGAGATTTGAACTATGAGGTTTTGAACACCTCCTGAAAAGGAGCTGCCCTCCCCAAGTGGAGAAATTGTTAGTCATCAATAATTTTTACCATCTGTAGATGACTAAATATTGGTTCTAGATTTCTAAAAACAAAATTCCCTAAATATTGTGAGTTTTAGAAATCTCACTGCCTTCATTATCCTTATACAAAAAATTTCACTATTCTCCGATTTTTCCATTTCATGGTCACCCTACCACTACTAAAAAACTCCTTATGGGTTGGTACCACTCATCTCCATCCCTTTTTCCCACTTATAACCTCATTACTTTGTTTTTCCCTTACCCATCACTCCACTTCCCATATAGGGTTTGCCTATAAGCCTATTCCTTACCATGTTCACCAGGTTCCTCATAGCATTGATTGATCTGAAAATGGAATGTACTTGTTTAAGGGTGCAAGGTATCCATTTCCCATAATTTCAAATGTGAGCTATACACTCCAAGTGACCTCTGAAAATGTGAAAACTTCTTATTTCATATACAGAGATAGACTGTAGGGGCATTCACCGGACATGTCACCTCTAAAGAGAGGATGAGTTCCAGAGGCTACCTGGCCCTCTACAGGCTCTGCCTAAAGAAATAATGAAGTAAACACTTAGAAGTCTTTGACATACACATACTTGAAGTTTGATGTCTTGCGGAATAAGACAAATAACTTTCTGCAGTTGAGTAGGTGATTATGTGTGTATGCAAGTTATGTATATTTGATGTTTAACACTTTATATCAGTTTTGTTTAGAATATCATCTTCAGCAAATAAAGACATCAAAATGATAAAGCAGTTCACCCCCCCTCTGGGCTACATCTGCTGGACCAAGCCTCTAAAACTAGGCTTGTCCTCTTGTATTGAAAATGCTACAAAGGCTAATACAAGAATATGAGTGTCTCGAAAGACAGATCTGACTGTAAATACAGAATCAGAAGATAGGAATTAGCTAAACATGCTATTTCCCAAACACTAAACAGTGAAATTGTACCTTATACAGTACTTTCCCCAATTGGCCCTGGTGGCCCTTTCGACTTGCATGGAGAATTTCGAGGTGACGATGACCTCAATTGGTTCTGAAACCTCTGCCATTAGACTTAGAAGGTCGAAAATAGCAGAAATAGGCTTTTGAATCACCAAAAATGGATGAACATAGCCCCCAAACAGCTCCAGCACTGAAATGGCCCTGGTGGCCCTGAAAGCTTCCCTGAAGCTAAACAGTGAGAAGAATGCCTCAAAAGGAAAAACGAGCTATATCAATGGATTCAGAATGCTGAAAAACTTCAGGAATGACCTTCGTTCCACATTCATTGGCTGCACAATTCCCAATGCAGCTCCCAAACTGATTTGGCCATAGTGGCTCCTGGAACTTCCACGAAGCAAAATCACCTGCAAACGACCTCAGATGGCTGTGAAACCTATGCCAATGGCTTCAGAAGGTTGAAGAGACCCAAAATACAAAAAAAAATTCATCCAAAACGGACTTTCCTAGCCAAAGTTATGGCCATTTACTCCAACTGCCAGTTACACTAAACAAACTCCAGCTAAAACTGGAGACACCGCCAGATAGGTCCGACAATTTAGTGGCGGCGCTATAATTGGGGGTTCTGCCAAACGTGGGTGCTAAGGAGTAGGGCCACGGGGGTCCATAGGACCGCACCCGTCAGGCCTTATTGACTGAACGTAGAGTTGTATGTGGCGGTTGTTAAGGTTTTAATAAACCATATATTAATACACCCAAAACTCATGTGACCCGTCCATAACCGTTGCGCGCCAACTGGAATTTGCTGTGGTTACGTGCTATGGTTCCATGCGGAGGGGGCTGGCCCCCTTTTGGGCCCGCCCAAAACAAAATGCACATTTAAATAACCATTTTCCGCCATGTCTTAACAACAATAAACATAGCCCAAGTGGTTGGGCCGCTCGGCTGTCATTCCGCCGACCCATGTTCAAATCTTACCGCTGCCACATAAAAACTTTTAAACGCATTTTTCCAATCCGCCTTGGGGGCCCACGTGGCGGCCTCCGGGCTAGCCACGTGGCGCCCGATGATAGGTTGCCAGCGGAATATTCTCCAGAATATTCTGTGGAATATTCCATGGAATATTTCCAGAATATTCTGTGGAATATTCTTTTTTTAATAAAATTTTTCATGAAGTCAAATTTGGCATTTTTAATTGAAATTGGCGGATCTTTAAACTTGAATAACTTCTGCATACGACATCGGATTTGAGTGCCGTTTGCGGCGTTGGGATCGTTTCGCCGAGCACTTTCCAGTCGATCTATTTCAGAGCCATTCTGAGAAACTTCATTTTTGAGTATTTTACGACACTTGGTCCTGAGCTCCTGATCACACCTCCCAAATGAGAAGGCTTTTGGTCCCCAAAAGCTTACTGAATCTCTGATCTGAACTGTACAGCACTTGAGGAACAGAAATATCCTCTTCCAGTCAGCCAAAAGAGCATACTGATGCCAAAAATGTCCTGCCTTGCTAACTGTCGTCATGGCGACTTTTTGCTGCATACGCCAAGTACTTGTCGAATCCCGACCAAGTTCTTTCGCCAGAAAAATCTGAAATTGCAGGAACCAGCAATGAAACTTGCTGATATATGAGCTGAAATATTCCCCTAAACATGTGGTCTTGCCAACTGTCACGATGCCCATCCATGGCACCTCCGCTCCAGAAGAAGAGCTGCCTCCCAAATGAGAAGGCTTTTACAAAGATGAAACACTTCATCATTTCTCCTTTTTACAATATTGGAGATCAAATTAACTTTTTCCAAGTCAATATTACATTACATGCATGGTTAAAAACAAAGTAATCAACCCTTCAAGTTAATCACACATACATGTTTAAAATACAAGGAAATCATCATGATCCCTGTGCTCATGCATCTCATTCTCATGCATGCGGTTTATCCTTCAACTTTCTCTTAAGTACAATCATAAGTACAAGATCCTCAATCACATGTACATGTACTTTCAAAGCTGAAATGAATATAACTTTTGCTACGATAGAGTGAGTCTCATACTCAGCTTTTCCATCTTGCAACTTGCATTCCCTTAACAAAGAAAATGCATTCAATCAAAAGACATGCAACTTTAATTGGATAAGAATTCTAACCATTTCTTACCAATCCATTTCAAAGGCGCTTCCTTTAACTGCACATCGATATCAGCATGTGTATCATCCTGACACATATCAATGATGGAAACTTCCTTCCCATTCTTGCCATACTCTTTCTCCCATTTCTTCAACTTTTGTGGAAGCATTGTTGGATTTAGAGTCCAACACCTTTCAACAGTATGTCCTTGCTTATGGAAATAAGTGCAACACATGTTCATCTTCTTGACCGCATGATTTGCATTGTTCATTGGAACTTTGGCTTCTTGCCTCCTTTCCTTCAAAATTTTCATGTATGTTGCCATTCTTTTCCAACATCTAGAAACACTATGGTTAAACAAACCACAAAAAGAACATGCAATTCTTTTCCAATGCTTGTGTGGAAATTTTCCATGCTTTACATGATCAAAGGAAATATGATTGAAATCAGATTTATACCTTTCTCTTTCACCTTCATTACCTTCATGAGAAGGTGAATCGAAAAAAGAAGAAGCTCCCTTTGGAACACTATCAATCCCATCAATGGTTTTAGAGTTTTCACCACTCCCTTGTTCAAGTGCATGCTGATGCACACCTTCTTCCTTCAAAACTGATTTGGAACTTTCTCCATAAGATTGTCCATATCCAAGACCCAAATTCTTAGGCCTTACCTCAACCATTATTGGCTCAACTATACCCTGTGCATTTTTTCCCAATCCTTTTCCTTCATATCCCATTTTGGACATCAACTTGGACCCTATGCCTTTGGTATGTTTCTCAAAAGAACCAGCATAAACATTCTTATAAGAAATTGAAGACAAACTAGAATTGTTTACCTCTTCTTCAAGCTAATACTTGGCTAAGGCTTCTTTGGCAACAAGGAGTTGTGTCTCCAACTCATGCATCCTTTCCAGCTTCATGTTTGCAATACGAAGTTGGCCTTCCATTTCCTGCAATTGGTCAGAAAGCAACTTCTTCTCTTCCCTCATGGAATTCAACTACTCTTGAAGTCTAGAGCTCTTTCTTTCATCCTCATACATTTCTCTCACCATATTCATCATGATGAAAAATTCTTGCTTCAAGCCTTCATCAAAAAATATTGTGAAGGAGGACGATTTTGAGAACTCACTTATGAAAGTTGTCATTATAAAAATGAACAAAAGAGCTTCAACAAACTCAAACAACAAGTAGTTTGCAGAATAATAAAGCAGTCAATCTTCAACATTGCTTAAGACACCTTTCAAGCTACACAATCAAGCTAGTGATGTCAGTCAAGCAAACCTAGTGCTCTGATACCATCTGATCTGAAAATGGAATGTACTTGTTTAAGGGTGCAAGGTATCCATTTCCCATAATTTTAAATGTGAGCTATACACTCCAAGTGACCTCTGAAAATGTGAAAACTTCTTATTTCTTATACAGAGATAGACTGTAGGGGCATTCACCGGACATGTCACCTCTCAAGAGAGGATGAGTTCCAGAGGCTACCTGGCCCTCTACAGGCTCTGCCTAAAGAAATAATGAAGCAAACACTTAGAAGTCTTTGACATACACATACTTGAAGTTTGATGTCTTGCGGAATAAGACAAATAACTTTCTGCAGCTGAGTAGGTGATTATGTGTGTATGAAAGTTATGTATATTTGTTGTTTAACACTTTATATCAGTTTTGTTTAGCATATCATATTCAGAAAATAAATACATCAAAATGATAAAGCAGTTCACCCCCCCTCTGGGCTACATCTGCTGGACCAAGCCTCTCAAACTAGGCTTGTCCTCTTGTATTAAAAATGCTACAAAGGCTAATACAAGAATATGAGTGTCTCGAAAGACAGATATGACTATAAATATAGAATCAGAAGATAGGAATTAGCTAAACATGCTATTTCCCAAACACTAAACAGTGAAATTGTACCTTATACAGTACTTTCCCCAATTGGCCCTGGTGGCCCTTTCGATTTGCATGGAGAATTTCGAGGTGAATATGACCTCAATTGGTTCTGAAACCTCTACCATTAGACTCAGAAGGTCGAAAATAGCAGAAATAGGCTTTTGAATCACCAAAAATGGATGAACATAGCCCCCAAACAGCTCCAGCACTGAAATGGCCCTGGTGGCCCTGAAAGCTTCCCTGAAGCTAAACAGTGAGAAGAATGCCTCAAAAGGAAAAAAGAGCTGTAGAAATGGATTCAGAATGCTGAAAAACTTCAGGAATGACCTTCGTTCCACATTCACTGGCTGCACAATTCCCAATGCAGCTCCCAAACTGATTTGGCCATAGTGGCTCCTGGAACTTCCACGAAGAAAAATCACCTGCAAACGACCTCAGATGGCTGTGAAACCTGTGCCAATGGCTTCAGAAGGTCGAAGAGACCCAAAATCCAAAAAAAAAATTGTCCAAAACGGACTTTCCTAGCCAAAGTTATGGCCATTTACTCCAACTGCCAGTTACACTAAACAAACTCCAGCTAAAACTGGAGACACCGCCAGATAGGTCCGACAATTTAGTGGCGGCGCTATAATTGGGGGTTCTGCCAAACGTGGGTGCTAAGGAGTAGGGCCACGGGGGTCCATAGGACCGCACCCGTCGGGCCTTATTGACTGAACGTAGAGTTGTATGCGGCGGTTGTTAAGGTTTTAATAAACCATATATTAATACACCCAAAACTCATGTGACCCGTCCATAACCATTGCGCGCCAACTGGAATTTGCTGTGGTTACGTGCTGTGGTTCGATGCGGAGGGGGCTGGCCCCCTTTTGGGCCCGCCCAAAACAAAATGCACATTTAAATAAGCATTTGCTGCCATGTCTTAACAACAATAAACATAGCCCAAGTGGTTGGGCCGCTCGGCTGTCATTCCGCCGACCCATGTTCAAATCTTACCGCTGCCACATAAAAACTTTTAAACGCATTTTTCCAATCCACCTTGGGGGCCCACGTGGCGGCCTCCGGGCTAGCCACGTGGCGCCCGATGATAGGCTGCCAGCAGAATATTCTCCAGAATATTCTGTGGAATATTCCATGGAATATTTCCAGAATATTCTGTGGAATATTCTTTTTTTAATAAAAATTTTCATGAAGTCAAATTTGGCATTTTTAATTGAAATTGGCGGATCTTTAAACTTGAATAACTTCTGCATACGACATCGGATTTGAGTGCCGTTCACGGCGTTGGGATCGTTTCGCCGAACACTTTCCAGTCAATCTGTTTTGGAGCCATTCTGAGCAACTTCATTTTTGACCATTTTACGACACTTGGTCCTGAGCTCCTGATCATTGATGGTCTCAAAAATATCTTTGTAGGCTCTTTATATAAATCAAGTACATTGGATTTTGGATCTTCAATACAAACTCTGTCAATACTCTGTTTACACTTGAAGCCTCCAAGCCAATTTTCTATCAAAGACCAGATCAAAGAACCCTCCCACTAGGTCATTAGGGTTTCACAGGTTGTAAAGTCATCATTGATTTTTTAAGCACTACGTTTCCTGTGCTAGAAGCTGGCTCAGATATAATAGAAGATCAGCATATGGTTATCTAAGAAAGATTATAAAATATCCAAAGAGGACTACTGTATCAAGTTCAAGTTCTGCAAGAGGTAAATGTGAATTTTCACACTTCTGCGGGAGTGTTAAAATGACTATTAGCAGAAAGTTAGTAAGGTAAGAGATTTGTTTCTCAAGGAAGACATCTTGCAGCAAGGGAGAGGGGAAGAAATTTGTTTTCAAGGAGAAATAGGGTTTTGAGCTTGATTGGGCCAACAAGTGCCAAACAGTGAAACAAATGGCAGAAATGACCATGGAGGATGTCCACCAAGAAACTAAACATGAAGAGAAGTTTTTCAGAAATAATGGATGAAATAGGGAAAAAAGGTGAGGTGAACTAGACAGAAATGAATGAACTTGAAAGGGCTATAGAGAACTTAGAAGACAACACTAATTATTTTTTTTAAGCATTCCAGACACCTACAGTTTTGGGAAAATGGCTAAAGAATTTGAAAGGCATGGTTTGAACTCCATGATCATAGCAGAGAAGGATTATGAAGATACCACTATTATTAGATACCAGAATTGAGAAAAATGAGTTTTCCATGCCTAGATGAGCAAAGTGTAGGTTAAAACTCAATGATGCTGGCAAAGAAGGGGTCTTTGAAAGTGTTGCCTTGTGTTTGAGTTCCTAAGGTTGTCAAAGGTAAATTTAGCATGCTTCAAAGATCAAAGGGAAGATCCACTTCATGGTTCTCATAAAAAATGCTAAGTGAAAGTATTAAAGGACACAAACAAGTCGAAGAAATTCAACTTTGTGACTCAAACAAAATCTACAGAACAAGGAGGTAAAGAGTATCAGTGAGAAAGGTTTAAATTATCATTTCAGGCACCTGCAAATCATAAGTGGCCAAAGAAGGTAAAAGGCATTATTTTGAATTCCATAGTGCATGTCAAAGGAGAGTTTTCAAGGTATTAATGTGTCAAAATCCTCCCAGAGATGTTCAATGAGCTTGTTATACTTCAAGGAGGAACAAGAAGTTCAAAATTCATCATCTCAATCACCTACAAAGCTACAGTTGTCAAAGGGATGAAAAACATGATGTTGAGTTCCAAGGTGGAAACCAAGGATGATTTTAAGGTTTTCGCTATGTCGGAATGAATATGTCAAGTTTTCAAGATCAAAAGGGGATAGAACTTTCCTAACTGCTAGCCAAAGTGAAAAGGCTAAAAGTTTCATGGTGTAAATCATACAAGATTTTGGAGATGTCATTGTGCACTCAGTACAAAATTGTCAAAGGAACTCTTCATGCCTCAAGAAACCAAAATAGAGTCTAAGTTTATCACTTGAGAAAAATTGCTTACAAACAGTGTAAAAGGTCAGTTAGAAGAGGTGTAAGTTGAGTTGAAATGCATAATGGAAACAACAGAGGATCGACTTCATCTTTCTAAGTCACTTGCAAGAAATAAGTCAAAGAAATATCAGTGAAAAGGAAAAGGGAGTAAAAACATTAGGAAAGTGGGTTTGCAGAGATTAAATTTAATTTCCTAGACTATAAAAGGACATTTTGTTCCTCATATAGCTCATTGTTCACTTGAAAAGATCAAGAGTAGTCAAGGAGAAAGACTTGTGAATTTTCAGGTCAAATTTGGGCAAGTTTACCTGGCGCTGCACATTCAGGTTGGTGCTGTGAGCCTAGAGTTGGGCGCTGTGCCCATGGAATTTTTCCTCATGCAATTTCATTCGGTACTACGTGCCTGGAGGTAGACATTGTGTGCTTGGCAATGCACTGTGCATTTTCCCGAATCACTCAACAGACCCAACAAAAAGCCTTTGGTGTTGTGAGCCTGGCACAACGCACTGTGCATTTGCCCAACCCGACACCCTGTTCACCTGGGTGCTACGCTCTTGGCTAGGAGGACCTCCTACACCTTGAAAACCCTAAATTCAACTCAAATCACTCTACAGCTTCCTCCAAGGACCTCCAAAGCAATGTTGAGGGGTAATTACACTTCATCAAGCCCTTCTTCTAGCATGTGTGATGATTTATGATTAAGGGAATTTTCATGTTAAAAACACCACTGTTTAAGGCACTCCTCCATCTACATACTAAGAACACACAGAGGGTTTCCTTGTTGAAAGATTTCTCTTTCATCTATGGTTGTGACTTCACCCTCTCCATTCACTCATAAACTCTAGCCCCTACACCACAAGAAGATTGACAAATTCATTGCCTTCATTCATATCCATTTTACATCAGTGCAAGGTGACAAAACATAGATATAAACAAATCAGAAAGGGTGGTCATTGCATTTTTCCTCTCCCTCACAGTCATATACCTTTACCCTCACTCATTCATCCCTCCACTTACAAAACTATCTTTCTTTTCATCACCCCTCCATTACCCTCTTCCATATAAGTTTCATAAGTAGAGCTAGGGTTTCAAAAGCAGCAGTGATCAAAATGTCAAGGGAAGGTGACAGTGGTAGTGGTGAGGAAGGCCAAGTGCCAAGGAGGCATCAACACGAAGGTGGGAGGATCAACAGTGTTGAACCACTAAACACAATGGAGCTAGATGCATCTCCCTTAACTGTTTCCTGCTTCCAAAATGTAGGCTGCTATGAATTTTGTGAGAAAGTACAACAGCTGCATAATCACCCCGAGTTGACTCGGCTCTTCATACTTAAAACAGATGAGAAACAAGTCAATCTTGCAGGGGTAAAATTTGAGCTATCTTCAGATGCCATTGCTATTTCCACTGGGATACCTAGTGTGGGTGAAAAATGGTTCAAGAAGGCCAATTTGGACATGAGCTACTATGAGCCATTCCTTAAACCTAGATACAAAGACTAAAATAAATCTATATTTCCTTTCTCACATTTTCTTGAGAGGTATGCACCCATGATGAGGGCCATTATGAAATATTTCACATGTGAAGGAAGATTCCCTTGGCTTTATTCCTATCACATCATGTTTCTCATGCACTTTACTAGGGTTAAGATGCTACATCTACCCTACTACCTCTACAGGAGTATTGAAAAAATATCTTATATTGTATAGAAGAGACATTTCCCTCACCAGATGCAAAGCTTATTTCATCACTCTTTGATCAAAATGGTTGTGATGCATCAATTGCAGCAAAAGGGTATTCCATGAGAGGTTTTCGTTGCCCATGAAGTGTTCACCAATCCACAAGCCCATCCTTAGAAAAACATGCCTTCAACATCTCAGCTTCCTGTCCTTACTCCTCCATCATCTCCTACTGAGCATGCTTCACCATCTACACATATCCCTTCACCTCAGGACAACTCTCCTTCATCACTCTCTCACAATGCATGAGACAATGAAGGAAGTGATAATGAGCAGTCAAATGAAAATGAGGGAGAAGGTAATGATGAATCCAGTAAAAATGAAGAAGAATCCAATGAAGGAGATGATAATGGAGAATCGATAAGTGAAGAGCACGGTGAGGCTGATGATAGCATTGAAGAGCACAGTGAGGCTGATGATAGTAGTGAAGATAACAATGAGGCTCACAGCAGTTAGGCTAACAACAATGAGGCAAACAACAGTAATGAGGAACAAAATGAAGAGGCAGAGGTCAGTGATAAGGCAGAAAGCATGGAAACAGAAGGAAATGAGGATCTTGGCAATGATGATGCAAAAATTAGTGAGAAAAATAACAAAGAAAAATTAGTCAGTGAAGAAGATGAAGGCAGTGAAGAAAACAATGAAGCGGTAGAAGATAGTGAAGAAAAGAGCAATGATGTCAGCATGGAGGATGTAAATGAATCAAAGAGTGTGGAAGCAGAAGATAATGATGATGATGATGATGATAGTAGTGGCACCAAGAGCCAAAATGTGAGTGAGGCTCATGGCAGTGATGAAGGCAGTATGAAAAAAAGCCATGAAGAAAGCATCAAAGAAAATGAGGCTGATATGAGTGAAACAAATATCAGTGAGGTAGAAGAAAGTAGTAAAGAAGACAATAGGTCAAAAATCCATGATGACAGTGATGAAACACAAATCAGTGGATTAGATAAGGAAAATGATGAAGAGAGCAGCAATCATGATGGCCATGATATCAGTGGAGATGATGATAATGATGATGATGATGTTGACACTGACAATGACAACAAGAATATCAGTGATAAGATAGAGAGCATGGAGACAGATGAGAACAGCCATGAAAGCCATAAAGACAGTAAGGATATCAATGATCATGATAGTCATGATGGAAGCAATGGTGAAGATACTAAAGTGAGAAAAATTGAATTCTTTCCTTTAACTTATCAAAGGGGAAGTAGGAATGTGTTTGTTGCCCTCAAGAGGCAAGGGGCCATGCCTTCTACTTCAACCAAGTAGCTTGAAAAATGCAAATAGAAGGTCATGGAGGAAGAAGAAGAATATCAACATGAGATTGAGCAGGAATTTGAAATCATTCATGTTGACAGTGATGATGAGAACTAGGCAAGGATCTCAAGCATGCTACTTAATGGTAAAGATGCCCAAATCAAAGATTTGCATGCCAATAAAGTTAGGGCTAAGAATGTCATTCATTATTATGAGATTAAAAACAAGAAGATAGAGGCACAAAAGGCCATTTATGAGGTCAGGGAAATCAGAGCTCGGAAAGAGGCTGAAAGGACCAAGGTTAGGCTTGATGAGGTCTTGGGTTTTTTTGATGAAAGTGAATATGAATAAGGGTAGTTGCCTAGGAGAAGGCCAAGAACAATGGGTTTGAGGAAGGCCTTAGCCAAGGAGAAGGAGCAAGAAACAACATTAGCAGAGAAGCTCACTCCAAGTGAGCTGCTTGCCATGGAGATAGAGTATAATCGAGAACCTTTTTTAGAGAGGGATAATATGCACTTAGAGGATCAGACGGAAAATACACAAAGAGACCTTAGCCTTCAGAAGAAAATAGCCAAGCACTATGCCTTGAGGAACAAAATTGCAAGGGTCAAGCTCAAAAGAGCCCTTACTAAAATTCAAGCCCTCAAGGAGGAAAAAAGCCAAGAAAACCTTGATATCCTATTTGATGCTTCCCTACGGGCATCCCAAACCCCATGAGGAAGAAAATTTCAAATTTTGGCAAGTTTTTGATAATTTTGGTTTTTCATTGTTTTGGACAGCCAAGGGCGGAACACCCTTGGCGATATACTATTTTTTGAGGAAATTTATTGAGGATTTGGTTTGCATTTTTGGGTTCCTCTTGCCAATTACATCACACACACCAAATTTCAGATCATTTGGAGCAGGTTTGGTCCTCCAAAAGGGTCAAAAACATGCAAAAAACCACCTTTCTGCCCAACTTTCAAGGTTGGCACTGCGCCATTATCAGTCTTGGGAGATTTGGTTTTTGAATAGTTAAATGAATTCCAATCAAGAAAAAATGATTTTTTAGAAAGGAGACTCGAAAATATTTCCAATGAGCTATCACAGAGCTCATTCTGACATTGGGAAGGCCTTCAAAACTTAGCTGCAAGATGACCCATTTTTTGGTGCAGGCGTTGCACCCTTGGACCTCATTGTTGCGCCCTTGCCTGCAAAGTCAAAAAAGACACAAATTTATGGCAAATAGATATTTTGTGGTTTTTTGGGAAAATCACTCCAAAGTTAGGTGTTAGAAGTTATTTTTCATTTATTGCATTGGATATTTTATGCCTTGGGCCTTGCATGGTCTCTTTGGACATAAATGGTATTTATAGGTAGTTAATGATGTTTTCAAACCCTATTTAGGGTTTTGGTGCTCCTTGCTTGTTAAATACAACAATGAGGCCTCATTGTAAATGTTGGATATTTTCTGAGCATAATATGAGATAGGCTTTGAGTTTATTGGTGAAATTGGTTTTTGGTGACTTGTGATGGCTTTGGACTGAGCATCCATGGATTGATCACACTCTTAGGATTCATAAAGCTTTGTTAGATGGTGATGTATTCCACCTTTGTCTTTGTTTTCTTCGGTTTCACCATGTTCATTTTTCCTTTGATCAAAAGATATAAATAGAGAATAGGACTTGCTTCTTGGCACCCTACTTCTGCCTGCCTCCTTTGATTTCTATGTTTTCCTCCTTGAAGTTTAGATAAAGAATTCTAAAATGCTCTTTGGATTTTACTAAAATTTTATGTTAAAGGTCTATTTGTTTGCAAGTAAGTTTTAGAGAATCCTTAACTTCTCTCTAAGTTTACTTATATGTTGTTTTTTAAGGTCTGCTTAGTACATTTTAGTTGGAGAATCCTTTATCGCTCTTCAAGTTTTTACTATGCTAATCATCCTAAAAGCTTTTTATTGTTCTTAGTATGTTAAAGGATCCTTGATTTCCCCTTAACCAACCGTTACTCGCAACTCTTAGTTTATTTCACTTTCACTAAACCTACTTAGATCCACTTGGCCTTGTTAAATTTCCTTAGGAGACACCCTTGACCTATTTTTGCACTCTTCAAAACCTTTGCAGACTCCATAGCCCAATGGATTGATTTTCTCTTACTCTACCTATTCTTCTTGAAAAACTATCTAACCAACGAAACAAACAAACAAACCCTAATCCCTATAACTAGCCTAAAATAAAAAACCCTACAAACAAACAAGTTAAAACCCCTACACAAGTGTAGAGAGAGCCCTCTCTGAGTATAGGAAGGCTAGGTCCTAGGACTCCAAAGAATGGTTTGATGTTACCCCTGTGCATTTGTTCTTTCCAATCTAATAAATTACGAGGACCTAACACTCTCGTACCTTCGAGGGTTTGGATAATAATTCCTTATGCTTGAATATTCCAGATCCCAGACATGTCCATGTCACCCCATTTTGGGACCAGGGGAAAGAAATTGGAGCATGTTGTATTTGATTGTCCCTCAAGGATACTATTGATATCCCTAGTGTTATAGGTCATTTTTTTGCACATGGTCAATAGGACTGCAAATCGGATCAATCAAAATCTGTGAACACCTTGTCATCATCCCTAAACAAATCCCTAAGAACGACTCTCCCAAATCCCTAATTTGGATCTGACTGCCTCAAATTAGTGCCTTTAAGGCCCAATGCACCCTAGCCCTTACGGGACTTGTGTTCAGAAGCAATTTTCTCCATTCTGGACCTACGTTGATCAGTAGTAGCTTGCTCCTTGCTGGGGGTGTGTGGATTCTAGAAATTCAGGAAAATTAAAAAGAATCCTGAAGCTTCCTCTTCCAAAAGCTTCTAGGGGTTGTTTTAACCATTTACCTTGGATAGTAATTTTAGATCCTATCTGACCCTACCTTGGATATTTCACCTCTTTTCCTTTGAGCTCATCCTCCCATCAAGAGTGTATCTCAAGCCTATATTGGTAAATGGATAATAATTCCCGAACTACCATCCCTCTCCTATATATTTAAAACCGTATACAACATCAAGGTTTGATTTTGGAGACTGATCATGCCCTCCTGTTTCTGCTTTGAATCTAAGAGTGCCATCATCTTCATTCATTAGGGTGACATCGAGGCATTCTTTTTGATAAGGAACGATAAGTCAAATTCAGGAGATCTCTACAATATCAACTAATATTCTTGGTTGTAAACTCTCTCCTATTAATATTACTACAAAGAGTGAGTTTATTTCCTATATGTGTTATGTTATGTTTACATTCATATGTTTCAATGCTTTATTGATCCATTGAATAGAGTAATTGGATAATGCTACATAGATGTCGTAGATCTTTGGCTTGTTATGAGTGTATGTGCAGTTTCATTAGGGGAATTTTGAGGTCTAAAATGGGCCTCCTAAGGAAATTATAAATAATAGTGGAAATAATAAAATAAGATTTGATGACATCATCAAATTTTAGAGGGAAAAAAATAAAAAAACTACTTTTTAAACTCGTATTTTCAACTTATCTCCCAAAGTTTTTACTCAAATTTCAAGAGAGAGCACTCGTTGGATGCAAAATTTAATTCTTTATCGAAGGAGTACCCATTTTTCATACTTTCGATGGACCCTGCTACATGAAAAATGAGAAATACATGAAAAACGTGATTGCAATCATGTTTTTTCATGTATTTCTCATTTTTCATGTAGAAGGGTCCATCGAAAGCATGCAACATGGGTACTCCTTGGATGAGGAATTAAATTTTGCATCTAAAAAGTACCCCCTCTTGAAATTTGAGTAAAAAATTTGCGAGATAATTTCAACATACGACTTGAAAAAGTAGTTTTATTATTTTATTATTTTTTAATCTTTTTACCATTTTACTTAAAAAATGGTGAATCATCCTCCATGGTTGACATCATCATCTTGAATCCTATTGGTTTTTATAAAGTTTATTTTGGTTGTACATCTTTCTTAGGAGGCCCATTTTAGACCTCAAAATTCCCCTAATGCTAATTATAGCAATCAGAGCTATGATTAGAGCTTACAAGTTGAGAGGAGAGTAAAATTTGCAACAAATTCTAAGTAAGCCTATTTCCATTCTTCAATTTCTCTAAGGGAGACTTTATATTCTTTGCATTTTATTTTTCTATACCATTCCACTAGGTTTAGGGAAAATACTTCAATCTATAGTCATAAATTCCACATAACAAATTGGCGACTCCACTGGGGATTGTTTCATTCCCTTGGTGTTTTCCTTGTCCCTGGTAATTTCTTCACCTCTTAAACATAATTACATTGCCTCACTCGGTTATGAAATCGGATCCCAAAATAGAAGAAAAGAGAGATCAACGCCTTAAAAATCAGTCACTTTGAGGGGAAAACCTCCTTTACATTACATTAATGAACAATTCTTGGATGATACAAATGAAAAAACATCCTTTCTATATATAGGATTCCATAGGGTCACAATATAACCCTAGCTTACCTAACAATAATAATGTAAGGGCACAACAATAACAATAGTAGGCTCTTATGGGACACAATAATAACAATATGGGGACTACAGGGGTACAACAATAACAATAAGGGGGCTACACCAATAACAATAGGGGGTTATACTAGTATTATAGGGACATAACATGCCCCTCTCCTTCAGACAAGTGTTGTACCTAATGCTGGATTATTTATGGATGCTTCTGTATAAAATTCTCATCCTCCCATGTGGAATCTTCAGTGGGTAAGTTCTTCCACTTGATGAGATGCTTTGAAATTGATCGATTTTGTAGTTGTCGAGTTCTTGTTTATGTGACTGCTTCAGGTTCCAATATGGTTTTTAATTCTTCTTAAAGTTCTAAAAGTATTGTTTGAACTGGGATATTTTCACCTATAACCTTTTTTAAGCATGAAACATGGAAAACTAGGTGCACTCGAGAAGATGCAGGAAGCTCAAATTTGTATTCCATAGTACCATTATTTTGCAACACCTTGTTAGGACCATAGTAATTTGGAAATAATTTATTATCCTTCTTACCTTTCTTGAGGGAATTTTTTTTGTATGGTTATGCCCATAAAAATACCCAATCGCCTACATCAAAACTTATTTCGTTGTGATGTTGATATGTCTGTTTTTTCATTCGATTTTGCACCAAAGTTAAGTTATCCTTTAAGAGTTGGGGAAATTGTCTTTGATGCTTGATTTGATCTTCCACTACTTGATCACCCATGTTAGCTTTCATTTCATGCTTAAAACCATTCACCTTAGCCTCCATATCAACTTTTAAACCATCTATGTCATCTTTGCTTTCTCTTTGTGAGATCGAAATTTGTTGCACTTGTTCTTGTAATTTTGATATATCATGTTGCACTTATTCCTCTTCATGAGTCATTGTATGGCCTTATGAGGGTTTATTGGGTGTTGAATTATTTTTAGGGGGAATTTTAGAACCCAATACTAATATCTTTGATTCACTATGCCCTTGGAATCACTTCAAACTAATTTTTCAAACAAGACTTATACAATTAAAAAAAAATACACACCTTTTTCTTGCTTTTGAGGAGCTCGATATTGAAACTAATGTATCTCTGTAATTTTTTATCTGCAATATTTGAGCTTCTATATTGTGTTAGCCCTCTAAGTCTTATTTTCAATGCCACAGGTTAGACCTGATTTGGATTCTTCAAGATAAAGTTATGCCCAATCTCCCACAATGACCTAATTATGGACTGGTTCAGTAGACCGAACTTGTACGACATGTAACGTGTCACTGTTTCCTCCTTCGTCTATGTAATTGATACACATGCAACTAAGTCCATGTAATTTCAGCCATGTTTTACAAAATTCCAATCTGATGCTCAGAGAGAGAGTTATGACAATTTTACCAAGGTCACCTTTTTGAGATGAAATTTGGGAGCCTGCAAAAACCCTAACTTCCAAAGATCATCTCTTCGAAAATATTGTGAACGAAGCTCTGAAATTTTTACACGAAGTTCCTCAGGATATTTTCACAAATGGGTTTTTTTTAGCATATGAAATTACATAGAACACAAGGTATAGCGAAAATGCAACGATGACCTTTTTGAAGCAGCAAAACCATAGAATCCAAAGCTCTGATACCAAATGTTATGAAACCAGCTCCCAAAATAAAATAAAAGAGAGATAAATTCCTTAGGAATCAGCCACTTTGATGGGGAAACCTCCTTTACATTACACAAATGAACAATTATTGGATGATACGAATGACAAAACCTCCTTTCTATATATAGGAGTCCATGGGGTCACAATATAACCCTAGCCAACCTAATAATAATAATGTAAGGGAAAAAAAATAACAATAGTGGGCTATTATGGGGCACAATAATAGAGATATGGGGACTACAGGGTACAAAAATAATAATAAGGGGGCTACACTAACAATAATAACGGGTTATACTAGTATTATATGGACCTAGCACACTCAGTCTGAATTGACCCTAGGAAGACCTTTCAATGAGCTTTCATTTGATTTTTTCTGTCAGAACTTGGATTTACCTTTATCATCACTCCCTATGGTCTATTGAAAAAGTGTTTCAGTGCTCTTTGGCCTTCTCTGCACCTGCGTTGTAGAGCCCTGGTAGTCTATCTGCACCTGTGCTGACCCATGTTTCATGCAAACAATTTCCATTTTGTGATTTTCTCTTTGATTAAATTTGTTCCAGTTGGTCCTCCTTATGTCCTTGAGTGTGTCTTGGTCTCTCGAAATCCTTCATCTAATTTTCCTTTGGTTTTTATTTCCATTGATAAGAATTTTTTTACATTTTTCTTTATTCTTGTCAATTAGTTCATTAGAAAACTTCTTGCTTGGTATTTGGATTTCTTGAAGGAATTGGTGTTTCAGTCATCGCTCTGAATAGTTTATTTTATCATTGATTAGGAACATATCTTAGTTTTTATTTGAAATTTAAGTGGAATTGGAAAGACAAATATTATGCTTCATGCATTGCATTTAGGGTTTTATGTGCGAAATTGGAATTAAGGACAATTGCATTAGTGGAATTTATTAATGATATTGTTTATTGCATCTTGTTGGAAAAGGTAAATATTGGCTTGAGGGGTCCTAGCCCAGGTTTAGAGTAATCGTCCAAGCAAAAAAACGCTCCAAACACTAGCCCTTTTGGTAGTGATCTGCATGTGCAAACCAAAGTCTCCCTCGAAGTAGTATAGGGGGTGATGGAACTAGGTTTTTGCACCCTGAGGGAGCTTTTGATGTGGATCCAACATATCTAATACCTACTACCTTGTGCATAAATTCACAAAACCATATCCAATTGTAGACAATAGAAAAGCAGTTGTGCGCACCTAGATAGTGATAAACAAACTTATCCCTTGTGTATTCGCAGATTGTTACAGAATAAACTCTTACGAAAACAAATTATTATACTTCAGATCTAACAAGTAAGAAGAACAATACTCACGCATAAATGCAATGTGCCAATTTGACTATTAATTATCGAAATACATATGAATTCAAGAGAAAAATTCTAGATCTATAATAAGCAACAAATATTGTGCATAAAAAATCTAAAATAGTAACAATAATAATCACATAAGGTCTAAGTTCGCCAAAATTTCCTTTTTTATTAAGAGATCTTCAGTCAATACAATATTTCCCTTCTGTGCACACAAAAATAAATATTGTGCACACAAATCAGGATGAGGTCTCTATGCACACAGCTGGTAGGAGTATTTCTACCAAGACCGACCCAAAACTTAGATCAAAACATACATAAGCATAAGAATCTATCGATCTATTCCTCTATATCCTTCTTCACTCGACTATTACATATTAATATCTTTTCAAACGCACATATGCCATGGTCTCAACCCATGGTTTAAGATTCATTGTTTTCCCTTTTACCCATTACAATAATTAGGGGACTTTTACCCACCCCAAAGCCCCTTGATATCTGCTCTCAATGCTTACAAACAAAAACTCAACCAAAATTTATCCAAAATTTCTTTACCCAAAGAACCCTGCTCCAACAGCCCCCCAACACAATCTAGTGAATCATCCTGAGTCACTCTTGTCTAGCTACTTGCATCTTATCTTTGAGCGATTGTACTGAAATTTGAAATGGAAGAATGACTTCTACACTTTTTTCTGCAACACTCTACGCATCTTCAACCAATTTCTGTGTTGTTGGACCTTCGGTAGTAAGGTTGATGCTTCACTGTGTCTGCTGCAAGTTCTTAAGGGTTGTATCAGTGGTATGTGAGAGGTGCATGGCCTCATCTACCCACGGCTTCAATCTGTCCTCAAATATATTCTCTCATCGGCACAACATCTCGATCTCTTCTTAGATGGCGCGACTCTCCTACATATGGGCTAGGATTTGGGTGGGCACAAGGGTCAGTGTAGTTTCCCAAATGTCATCAAATTTCTACTCTTTGGCCCTTAGCTTGGCCTTGAGTTGTTGGATGATGGGGTCGTTTTGGACGGAATGTAGGTTTTAACCCTAAACAGAAATTATCTACTCACGAATCTTATAACAGAAGATAAACAATAGCGAGAGCATAAAACATAAAACAGATAAACACAGAGATTTTCCCCTGGATCCCAAATCGGGATGATCAGCTTGATTTTTCATTATATTCCTTTTAGTGTTACAACACATATATATACATGCCGAAGCATACATAAACCCATATCCATTAACCCTGGATTAGAACATAACCGTAGTTCCCTTGACCGGATCTACAAAAATACCAGGGGACGAAAACCATCGTACCCCAATACCATGTGCAAAACCATGCACAAAACCATGGACGCGGACTACCCACAGGAAATTAAGGACCAAAAAATTTTCGTCGAGGTGCTGCCCCAGACCTCGACAGGGGGGGCTATCGCCCCCCCTCTTACCCCCTCGCGCGTGCTTAGTCGTGGAAAGAATATAACACATACCCAACATTCTCCCACTTCTTGTTTTCTTTCCACAGGGGGCCGCAGGAGAGCTTAGTCATTGGCCCAATTCTTCAACACCCATTGTTTCTCTACACCAAGAAAACTTCTAAGTGCTCACAGACTTTGTCAATGCATTTGAAAAATTCTTTAGAGTGTCCACCTTTACCAGCAACACCCTTTTAGCCTCAACCATATCTCTAACAAAGTGATATTGAACATCAATGTGCTTTGTCTTTGAATGATAAGCAGGGTTCTTAGCCAAGAAAATTGCACTTTGGCTATCACAGTCTATCCTTATAGCTTGTTGTATCAACCCCATACTTGAACACAATCTCTGCAACCAAATTTCTTCCTTGCTTGCATGAGTGGCTGCTATGTATTCTGCCTCTGTAGTTGAAAGAGCCACTACAGACTGTCTTTTACTCATCCAACTGATTGCGCCTCCAAATAGGCTAAACACATACCCACTTGTAGATCTTCTTTGGTCCAGATCTCCAGCCCAGTCTGCATCAACAAAACCACGAATGTCCAACATTCTTTCCAATCATGGTCTTCCCTGGTAGCACAAGCCATAATCACTAGTGCCACGTAAATATCTGAAAACCTGCTTCACTACTGTCCAATGCTCCTTCCCTGGGTTTGACATAAACCTGCTCAATACTCCCACTGCATGTGCAATGTCTGGTCTAGTACAGACCATTGCATACATCAGGCTACCCACTGCGCTTGCATATGGAACACGGGACATATACTCCTCTTCTTCTTGTGTCTTGGGACACTGTTCAGCAGACAGCTTTACACCAACAGGAATAGGAACATTCACTGGTTTACTATCCTGCATATTGAACCTCTGCAATATAGTCTCGACATACTTCCGCTGGTTTAACCAGAGCTTCCTCTTTTCCCAATCTCTCTTAATTTCCATGCCCAAAATATAGTTTGCAGCACCCAGATACTTCATGTCGAATTTGGAGAACAGTTGGGTCTTCAAATCTTGGATAATTTCTTTGTCATTTCCAATCAACAACATATCATCCACATACAAGACCAAATAAATAACATGGTCACCAATTAGTTTAAAATAAACACAGTGATCCTCCTTGCTTCTGGTGAAGCCAAGTCCCCGTATATAGGTATCAAATTTCTGATACCACATCCTTGGTGACTGTTTTAACCCATACAGAGACTTCTTCAACCTGCATACCGGTTCTTTCTTACCCTTCACCATAAAGCCTTCAGGTTGCTTCATGTAGATCTCCTCTTCTAGATCCCCGTGAAGAAATGTTGTCTTCACATCCATCTGTTCTATCTCAAAATCAAATGCAGCAGCAACAGATAAAAGTAATCCAATAGAAGTAACTTTGGCAACAGGAGAAAAAATATCACCAAAATCAATTCCCGGCACCTGGGAATAACCTTTCGCTACCAACCGAGCTTTGTATTTCTCCACCTTGCCTTCTACATTCATCTTCTTCTTAAACACCCATTTGCTCCCAGTGGGCTTCCTTCCAGCCGGCAACTCCACCAGATCCCATGCATCGTTTTTGTGCAAGGATGCCATTTCATCAGCCATGGCCTCCTTCTAGAGTTTTCCATCCTCTGAATCTACTGCCTCCTTGACAGTTCTGGGTTCATCATCAGTTATAGTTAAGGCAAAACCTGAACAGAAAGCAGATGGACTATACCTTTCTGGTTGCCTTCTTTCCCGAACTGATCTTCTCAAAGATGGAGTTTGTGGCTCTTCATCTTCTAAGTCTTCTTCTGTTGTAGAGTCTGATTCATCCTCCTTTAGCTCAAACTCTATCTTCTCAGGTTCCTTTGGTAGGACTTCATGTTTAACAACATCTTTCACTTCTCTAAACACCACATCTCCGCTGTACACAACCTTCCTTGTTTCTGGGTTCCAAAGCTTGTAACCCTTTAAACCATCCTTATACCCAATAAAGATGCACCTTTCAGATTTATTATCCAACTTGGTCCTTTTCTCCTTTGGAACGTGTACATATTCATCACATCCAAATACCCTTAGATGTGAAATAGAGGGTTTCTTACCAGTCCATACCTCATGTGGGGTCTTATCCTCCAACGCTGATGAAGGTGATATGTTAACTAAGTAACATGCAGTCTCCACTTCCTCTGCCCAGAATTCTTGTCCTAACCCGGTACCACTGAGCATGCTTCTTGCCTTTTCCATCAGTGTTCTATTCATTCTTTCTGCAACTCCATTTTGCTGAGGTGTGTATGGAGTAGTCTTCTGTTGTGCTATACCACACTTCTTACAGAACTCTTCAAATTCCTTCTTGCAGAACTCCCCACCATTATCTATCCTTAACACCTTTATCTTCTTCTCTGTCTAGTTTTCCACCAGAGCCTTAAATTCTTTAAATTTGTCAAAGACTTCAGATTTCTTCGTCAAGAAATATATCCATGTATTCCTTGAGAAGTCATCTATGAATGAAACATAGTACACAGACTTCCCCAATGATGGAACTGACACAGGCCCAAACAAATCACTGTGCACAAGTTCTAATATCTTATTCGCCCTCTTAGCACCAGAAGGAAAACTCACCCGATTCTGTTTCCCATATACACAATGTTCACAGAAATCAAAATCCAGAGAAAAATTAGACATACCTTCTACCATACCATCTCTATGCAATATCTAAAGGCCCTTCTCTCCAATATGTCCAAGCCTTTGATTCCATAGCATGGTCTTTTCTCCAGAGACAGCTAGGCTTTCCGCTCCACTTTCAGGAACCATAGAACTGTTACACCCATCAATAACATT
Source organism: Pinus albicaulis (assembly GCA_034641835.2). Taxonomy (NCBI): domain Eukaryota; kingdom Viridiplantae; phylum Streptophyta; class Pinopsida; order Pinales; family Pinaceae; genus Pinus; species Pinus albicaulis. Next base: position 594,824,844 of record CM076576.1, read on the forward strand.
ACTACCTTGTAGCTTGTACAGAGTTCCAGTCCGAACTCCCCGCATTAATACTAGTGCTCCCCGAACCATCTTGCAGGAATCTTTCTCGAACACTGTTTTTACACCTGCATCATCCATCTTGCTTACAGAAATCAGATTTCTGGTCAATGTAGAAATATGCAGAACACCAGGAAGTGTTCTAATCCTTCCACCTTGCAGCTAAAGCTTGAACTTTCCACGTCCGACGATTCTGGCCTTCCTATCATCCCCTAGGAAGACATCACCATCATATTTTTCATACTCGCAGAACCACTCCCTATGGGGAGTGAAGTGAAAGGATGCACCTGAGTCAATCAACCATGACTCATGATCTACATGTATATTTGAAGAAGAAGCCAAATACACATCCCCACCTTCATCCGAGGTGGTTTTTGCCTCTGCAGAAGGACCTTCATCAGATCCCTTTCCTTTCTCGGGAGCTTTAGATCTGCATTCCTTTTTGTAGTGCCCTTCCTTTCCGCATTTCCAGCACACCTTTACAAACTTTCCAGGAGATTTAGATCTCCCTCTAGATTTAGATCTCCCACTCGAAACCTTATTCTTGTTTCTATTCTGGGGCCTTCCTCGTACAGATAAGGCATCTCCATTCTGACCCTCCATATTTCTCCGTCTCATTTCCTCCGACAGCAAGGCTGAGACAATGTCATCAAAATTCAAGGTAATTGTATTGCTACCTATTGCAATAACCAGACTGTCCCACGAATCTGGTAGAGAACACAACAAATTGATGCACTTATCTTCATCTGATATTTTAATATCAACAGATGACAACTGACTTACCACAGTATTGAAGGCATTCATATGCTCTGTCACCGAGTCCCCATCCTTCATCCTTAGGTTATAAAGCTTTTTCCGCAGGAACAACTTATTCACCAGAGACTTAGATTGGTACAAAGTCCCAAGTTTTTCCCACAAATTCTTCGTTGTAGCTTCCCCAGATACATTCAAAAATACTGAATCTGAAACACACAACCGTATTGTGCTCTTAGCCTTCTGATCCAGTTTCTTCCAGTCTTCATCTGACATTCCCGTTGGTTTAGTACCTGGATCTACTGCAATCCACTGATCTTTATCCACCAGCAGATCCTCCATCTTGAGCTTCCACAACTCAAAACTCTGACCATTAAACTTCTTGATCTTTATCTTCCCGCTGCTCGCCATCTTCTTTCACCGCAAGAATTGATCCTGCAGATCTCCCACTGAACAAGGTCTACCACAGGCCCGAACTAAAAACCCTCAGCAGCAAAGGCGTCCCCTTGAAGCCGAAACAGCTCCGATACCAAATGTAGGTTTTAACCCTGAACAGAAATTATCTACTCACGAATATTATAACAGAAGATAAACAATAGCGAGAGCATAAAACATGAAACAGATTAACATAGAGATTTTCCCCTGGATCCCAAATCAGGATGACCAGCTTGATTTTTCATTATATTCCTTTTAGTGTTACAACACATATATATACATGCTGAAGAATACATAAACCCCAATCCATTAACCCTGGATTAGAACATAACCGTAGTTCCCTTGACCGGATCTACAAAAATACCAGGGGACGAAAACCATCGTACCCCAATACCATGTGCAAAACCATGGACGCGGACTACCCACCGGAAATTAACGACCAAAAAATTTTCGTCGGGGCGCTGCCCCGGACCCCGACAAGGGGGGCTATTGCCCCCCCTCTTAACCCCCCATGCGTGCTTAGTCGTGGAAAGAATATAACACATACCCAACACAGAATTCCAAAGACCCATGGCTTCTTCAAGTAATTGGTTGCTAGCGTTCATAGCAACAGTGAGGCTAGCAGTTGATTCTTGGACAATGGCAACGCAATGCGTGCATAATTCTGGAGGTGTTTATGGCTACAGCTTCATCTGGAGATCAGAAATGCTTTTCTTAAGCTCTGCGTGGATGGTCGTGATCTCTGAGCATGATGATGCCTTGAGCACAACCACCATGCTTTATAGCTTAATTGTTGGTGCGGATATGGCCTGCACTGTGACCTCTAGCAGGTCACTGCATAGTCGATCAATCATTGATTATAGTCCCACACATTGATCCTCAGCCGCTCGATGCACCTCCTCTGCATTCTATTGTTCCTTTTGCATCATCGCTACTTGTTGCTGAGACTCTGTAGCCACTTTGGAGCCATGTACCTCTTGGTACTACAACTAGTCCATGATCATTATGTGCATGGCATGAAATTTTCCTCCTAGCAACATTGTCAAGTTGATGCCAACCTCTATGCAGGCTTGCACATTAGCGCACAAGTCGAAATGTTCCACTGTAACTATAGGCCTTAGAATCTGAAACATCCAGTTGTCTATAGGGAATGACATCACAGTGTGTATGGGTTGTGTGCTCACTTTTCCTCTACTTGTTGGATTTACACTCACTTGTTGTAGGATCATTTTCTTCGCACTCTCTTGAATCGCGCTCGCCTACACTTTCAACTCCCAAAGACCCAGTTGTACATCTGTGAGAACCGATTTGTACTAAGTTTACACATCCTTCTAGAGATCCTTAGTTGCATTTTTGACCATGTTTTCATCTCATTGAGGTCATCTTCTATGAGGGTCAGGGCCTCTGTCCCTGTCTACTTGGATCCCTTCCTCTTTTTGCATGGGCTTGGGGAGGCCTAAGATCCTCTCTTAGTCCCTTTTTTTGACCCTGCCTACATCGCAGGTGTCTCGATACCGTCATCATATTTATCCTATGACTCCTCAAGTTTAATAGTTTCACCTTTCATGGTTGTTTCTAGCTCTGTCTCTACATCCTTCTCCTACGGATATTTCTGCGTCTCTTTACCTGTATCCTTATATTGATCTGTATCATTCATCGTGTGTGTATTTTTTGAAGTTTTGACAGGAACTGAAGAGGATTCCCCACCAGTGGGTTGCGCTTATAACCATTATTGAGCATTGGAAAAGGTATGAATTTTCCCTGTATTTCTTTATCTTTTTCCTTTAATCATAACTCCTTTATATTCTAGAATGGTAATATATTGAAGAATTATAATAGAATTAAGGAGATTAGTGATTGTTGCAAATTGATTAAAGATTGTATTTTCTTATATGCATAAAATAGATGAAGTGGGAATCCACCATTCGAGGGAAAAAGACAAAGAATAAATAATTGTTGTCCCTTCAACAAAAGACCATATCGAGACAAGAAGGTCGAGATCGAAGTTCACAGCCAAAGGAAGGAAAGGAATAGCACGGCATCAGCGCAGGAAGACAAAATGATAACTAAAGTTAGAAGATAGAGTGAATCCCTCAGGATCTCTTGATCCCGACGGATCGCTGCTCAAAGCTTATCTATCTTTCTTGTTTCGTCCGCTGGCTATTATAAAAGGACAGCACTTGTAGAAATCGAGATATGTAATGTATAATGTATGATGATTATTCAGACTTCCTATTGTATTTTCACGATTTCTCATCGACTCTTGTTGGTTGAAACATAGTGTGATTGCTTGTAAAATCTATTACATATGATTAATACGTAATCTGGTTTCCGTTCCATTATTTGATACTGGAGTAGTTCGGCGGTGCTTCACTAACGGCTAAGGGCCCGGCCCTGGTGGATCCACCTACTATATATACCATTACTTTCCAATTCCAGTCGTGTGATGGTTTTCTTTAATTCTCATTTCCTTTAGTCGCATTGCTTCACAGTTTTCCATGTTGTATAGCTTACTGTTTCAATGTTTTATGAAATCGGTTTGTTGCATCAATTGTGAGTGAATTGCGTTGCTATTCCTTTTCAACATAACAAGATTATTTATTCCTCTGTAACTTGTATTGCTATGATTTTCAGATATAAAGCTTCATTGTTTAGAGTTTGTTGTTCATTTCCATTAGATATATCTGCTGTTCATTTCCATTAGATAGATCTATTGTTCATTTCCATTAAATAGATCTGCTATTCATTTATGATAAATAGCATTACTGTTTATTCCTTTCCCGTAAGTATTTGGTTTTCTTTAGAATGTTATTGCACAGAGCATGTTTATTCTATTTCCATTAGCAACATTATCGTATCATTTCCAATTAGTTTTTTATTGTGGAGTGTAAGATCATCAACTATAAAGGACATTGGCTATTACTGTCTAAGTCCTCAGATTGGAGATCTTGTTTATGCTTGATTTCATTTACATTAGTTGACAGAGGAAAGATTTATTACTACTGCATCCTTGACTGATTATTGCTGAGTGAGTGATTGGATTTTATAGCTTTAAGTTTCATGTCATTACAATTAGATTTCATTTTCAAGCATCCATTTACTCTTGTATTTGAAACATTATACTGCAAATTGGAAAGAATTACTCTTATATTAAATTGCTGCCTCAGAATGAGTACACTCTTGAGATAAAAATTCGTACCTGGATTGATAATTAATGTAGGATAAATACGAGTTCAAAAGACACCTTTTATACCTCAAAATTTTGGCATCGTTGTTGGGGAGAGTGTAGCTATTTAGAAAGAGTGATGTATATTTGATTTTCTCTGCTAAAGGAGAACTGGGCATTAAAAATGGAAGGTAAGAAGATGTGTAACGAACGAGGAACATGCTCGTTCACTTGCCCACTTCATAGCAGAACTGCGTAGAAGTCTATGGTAGGAATGAATGCTTGTGTTTTTTGAATGACTAGAAAATTTAATCAAAACAAAATTCATCCTAGACCTGAAAAACCTAAGGGACAGGTGACCCTTGGGCGAACAACCGTTATCGACAATATCATTAAGAAAGATGAATCTCAGCCATCAGTAGGACCTAGAAAAATTTCTTCTAGACAACCTACTAGCTCCCTTTGGGCCACAGAATCACCATCTGTAGCTTTTGCTGAGGTGCATAGCCAAATAGAAGAGACTGAGCAAGATTCTGAAGAAATTGGGAATTCTCACCCAATTCCTTTACAAGAAGGGAACTCTAGTAATCTTCACAAAGGAGGAGGATAAACAAGGGAAGTAGAAGAACCAAGATCCCCTCTTGAAGTAATCCAAACACTAAGTAGCCCAGATAAGGGAAGTGTTGTCAAAATCATCCAAAACAAAGCTAAAGAACCTGAAGAACTAAAATCCCCTCGGATAATAGTTTAGCAAGGGACACTAATTATCCCATACCAAGGAAGTGTTGTTAAGGTCATCCCTACTCCTTCTAGTCAGCCTAGGAATAATTCCCTAGAAATCCCAGAAGGATATTGGCACATATTTGATCAAATGGCCCACAACCAGCAACCACCCCAAACTTCCACATTACAATATCCCATTGTGGACACTGCAGTTAATGCACCTATGAAGGCCATTCCCCTCTAGCATATTCATACATTCCATGGCTTAACATCGGAAGATCCAGATGCATTTCTATTTGAATTTGATGTATTATGCAGGGGGTATGACTATACCACTGATCCCCAAAAGCTAAAATTATTCCCCTCCACATTAAAAGGGGCAGCTCTATGATGGTTTACGGGGTTAGGTGGAGGTGTTATAAGTGATTGGGATTAGATGAAAGCTTCTTTTCTAAAGAAATATCAGGATTATTTTAGGTCCAGGGAATTAAAGGATGAAATATTTCAGATGACAGCAAAACCTAATGAAACATTTGAGGAATATGTAGAATGCTTTCAATACATTGACCTCTAGATATCACCTTATGCATCTTTACCCTTACCTGATAATGTGTTAAAAACTAAAATAATTAAAGGGATGAAGGAACAATGGGTTGAAACATTAAACATCATGGGAAAAGGTGAAATATATCAGGAAAATTTTGCTGACATTATTGATTTATGTATCAGGAGTTCAAGAGGCAGCACAAGACTAAAACCAGCAGAACGTGACGTGATCACAAGGGATAGCAAGACCTCCGGTGGAGGTATAACCCACAAAGAAATTGGAAATCTACTAGAAGATTTCAAAACTAATATTCTAGGGACTCTGACAACACAACTCGATATCATGCAAGCTAAACAAAAGCAAGCAGAAGCAGAAAAAATTTGGCAATATTCTACCCTAGATGCAGAAAGAAAAATATCCATAAAGAGTTCCTGCTGGATGCAATCCAATTCTGTGCCATATGCATGAAATATCACTCCACAGAAAGTTGCCCCTCACTCCCAGGATTGGTCTACAAAGAAGCGGAAGAAGAAACAGAAACAGTATACCTACTCAATCAGCAGCGTCAATGGAAAAACGACAAACATGTATGCCCATTGATCCATCCTCTTCTTTTCAATCTCCTCAGTATAATGCTTAGCAATATAATGGAATGTGGAAAAATTAGCCACCCTTCCCTAGTTGGTCACAACAGCCATTTCCTACGCCACCATGGCCAAATCAAACAAATCAAACCAATTTGCCAAAATTTCCTTACTATCCACCATTTTGGAAAAATAATACATATCCAACACAATGGTCCCCTCTACCTCGCAGAGTCAGACCTGGTAGTCCAACTGGCAAAGATTTATGAATCAACTAGCTAGAACAATTCCTCTCCCTCCACCTACACTGCTAGCACCATATACATTGCAACAAAATCCACATACCAACTTAAGACCGCAACTCCTAGCCCAACCCAACCCGAACCCTAATAATAGGTCGGTTCAATCTATTCAAATAATCGAAGCACCAGAACTAGAAACCGAGTTAAGGGAGTGCAACGACCTTCAACTAAGGTCTGGGCGCATAATAGAATCAGAGGGAGACAAAAATTCTCAAGTTGAAAATCCGTTACCTTTAGAACAAATATTGCAAAAGGAGAATGAGGTTAGACAACAAAATCATGAGCAAGCAACCACCTCTTCCCCACCATTCCCAGAACGACTAATCATACCTCGTCCAATAGAATGTCTTGATTTTGATCTTCTGGGAGAACTAAAATATTTGTGTATAAAAATCCCACTCCTCCAAGCTATCCAAGATATTCCCATTTATGCAAATACCATCAAAGAACTATGTATAAGAAAGCCAAAGAGGAGAACAACAACTAACCCAACCGTCCAAGTAGTCGGCACTCTATCTGACTTACTATCAGGAAGAGAAGCACCTGTAAAGTATGAGGACCCAGGAAATCCTATAGTTACGATGCAAATCAATGGACAATCATTTCCAAATTCTTTAGTTGATTTGGGAGCTGCAATCAATATCCTAACAACCACCACTTGTCAAAAACTTGGCATTACATCATTAGATCCAACAACAACCTTATTGGAATTGGCTGACTGATTGGTAGTCAAGCCAGAAGGCATACTACATGATGTAATGGTATCTGTAGACTCCTAGGAATACCCTACCGACTTCCTGATCATTAACCCCAAAAACCAGCTAGATGGACACCCTTTAATCTTAGGTAGACCTTGGCTGGCAACTGTTGATGCTTACACTGGCTGCCAGCAAGGCAGCATGACTATAACTAGAGGGAGTTATTTCAAGAATTTAGCCTTATACCCTCCAACCCATCCAAGCCTAACGATAATAAAAACAAAGAAATAGCATGTATCATACCTCATAGAAAACATTAGATCACCATTAACCATAGAAGATGCCCTCGACTTTAAAGACCAAATAGAGGATGACATCATTAATAGTTTTATTAACCAACCAAAAACCAAATCCCATTTGCAATGTCACATGATCAAGGCAGCATTTGATAATGAAGAAGAATAATATCCCCTGAAATACATTCAAGATCAATCAATACCTACCACTTCTGTTTACAATAGAAAAACTATAGAAATTGAGCCAAGAAAAACTCTGAACATTAACAAAAATATGACTACTGAACAAGAAGAGAAGTTGGTCCAACTACTGAAAAAATATAAGGGAGCTTTTGAATGGGATTTCCCAGACATGAAAAGAATTTATCCTTAGTTATGTGCACACCACATTTATACAGAAAAATATGCTAGACCTATTCGCCAACCCCAAAGAAGATTAAACCCTCATCTTAAGGATATTGAGAAAGTTGAATTACAAAAAAATTTGGATGTAAACTTTATTTATCCAATATATGATAGCAAGTGGGTCTCTCCACTAGTCATGGTGCCAAATAAGAATGGAAAGTGGAGGATATGTGTAGACTAAAGAGAACTAAACAAAGCAACCCAAAAATACCACTTTCCCCTTCCTTTCATTGATCAGGTATTAGATACATTAGCAGGAAATAAATTCTTTTCTTTCTTAGATGGCTTCAGTGGATACAATCAGATTCAGATTGCCCCTGAAGACCAAGACAAGACTACTTTTACCTATCCTTGGTGTAGGTTTTAACCCTGAACAGAAATTATCTACACGCGAAACTTATAACAGAAAATAAACAATAGCGAGAGCATAAAACATAAAACAGATAAACACAGAGATTTTCCCCTGGATTCCAAATTGGGACAACCAGCTTGATTTTTCCTTATATTCCTTTTAGTGTTACAACACATATATATACATGCCGAAGCATACATAAACCCCAATCCATTAACCTTGGATTAGAACATAACCGTAGTTCCCTTGACCGGATCTACAAAATACCAGGGACCGAAAAACATCATACCCCAAAACCATGTGCAAACTCATGCACAAAACATAGGTGGGTCCGCATATGAGTGGGACGGCATACCAAAAAAAATTTCACCAGGGCGCTGCACCCAGCGCAACGTACAGTGTGTAGGGCTAGTCGTGGAAAGAATATAACACATACCCAACATTCTCCCACTTGTTGTTTTCTTTCCACAGGGGGCCATAGGAGAGCTTAGTCATTTGGCCAATTCTTCAACACCCATTGTTTCTCTACACCAAGAGAACTTCTAAGTGCTCATAGACTTCGTTAATACATCTGTAACATTCTTCAAAGTTTCCACCTTTACCAGCAACACCCTTTTAGCCTCAACCATATCTCTAACAAAGTGATATTGAACATCAATGTGCTTTGTCTTTGAATGATAAGCAGAGTTCTTAGCCAAGAAAATTGCACTTTGGCTATCACAGTCTATCCTTATAGCTTGCTGTACCAACCCCATACTTGAACACAATCTCTGCAGCCAAACTACTTCCTTGCTTGCATGAGTGGCTGCTATGTATTCTGCCTCTGCAGTTGAAAGTGCCACTACAGACTGTCTTTTACTCATCCAACTGAATGCACCTCCAAATAGGCTAAACACACACCCACTTGTAGATCTTATTTGGTCCAGATCTCCAGCCCAGTCTGCATCAACAAAACCACGAATGTCCAACATTCTTTCCAATCCTGGTCTTCCCTGGTAGCACAAGCCATAATCACTAGTGCCACGTAAATATCTGAAAACCCGCTTCACTGCTGTCCAATGCTCCTTCACTGGGTTTGACATAAACCTGCTCAATACTCCCACTGCATGTGCAATGTCTGGTCTAGTACAGACCATTGCATACATCAGGCTACCCACTGCACTTGCATATGGAACACGGGACATATCCTCCTCTTCCTCTTGTGTCTTGGGACCTTGTTAAACCAGAACAACTTTGCACCTCTGAGGAATAGGAACACTCTTTGGTTTACTATCCTGCATATTGAACCTCTGCAATATAGTCTCGACATACTTCCTCTGGTTTAACCGGATCTTCCTCTTTCAGTCTCTCTTAATTTCCATGCCCAAAATATAGTTTGCAGCACCAAGATCCTTCATATCGAATTTGGAGAAGCAGTTGGGTCTTCAAATCTTGGATAATTTCTTTGTCATTTCCAATCAACAACATATCATCCACATACAAGACAAAATAAATAACACGGTCACCAATTAATTTAAAATAAACACAGTGATCCTCCTTGCTTCTAGTGAAGCCAAGTCCCCGTATATAGGTATCAAATTTCTGATACCACATCCTTGGTGACTGTTTTAGCCCATACAACGACTTCTTCAACCTGCATACCAGGTCTTTCTTACCCTTCACCATAAAGCCTTCGGGTTGCTTCATGTAGATCTCCTCTTCTAGATCCCTGTGAATAAATGTTGTCTTCACATCCATCTGTTCTATCTCAAAATCAAATGCAGCAGCAATAGATAAAAGTAATGTAATAGAAGTAACTTTGGCAACAGGAGAGAAAATATCACCAAAATCAATTCCCGGCACCTGGGAATAAACTTTTGCTACCAACCGAGCTTTTTATTTCTCCACGTTGCCTTCTACATTCATCTTCCTTTTAAACACCCATTTGCTCCCGATGGACTTCCTTCCAGCCGGCAACTCCACCAGATCCCATGCCTCATTCTTGTGCAAGGATGCCATTTCATCAACCATGGCCTCCTTCCAGAGTTTTCCATCCTCTGAATCTACTGCCTCCCTGACAGTTCTGGGATCATCATCGGTTATAGTTAAGGCAAAACCTGAACACAAAGCAGATGGACTATACCTTTCTGGTTGCCTTCTTTCCCAAACTGATCTTCTCAAAGGTGGAGTTTGTGGCTCTTCCTCTTCTGAATCTTCTTTTGCTATAGAGTCTGATTCATACTCCTTTAGCTCAAACTCTATCTTCTCAGGTTCCTTTGGTATGACTTCATGTTTAACAACATATTTCACCTCTCTAAACACCACATCTCGACTATACCAACCTTCCTTGTTTCCAGGTTCTAAAGCTTGTAACCTTTTAAACCATCCTTATACCCAATAAAAATGAACCTTTCAGATTTATTATCCAACTTGGTCCTTTTCTACTTTGGAACATGTACATATGCATCACATCCAAATACCCTTAGATGTGAAAGATAGGGTTTCTTACCAGTCCATACCTCATGTAGAGTCTTATCCTCCAACACTAATGAAGGTGATATGTTAACCAGATAGCATGCAGCCTCCACTGCCTCTGCCCAGAATTCTTGTCCTAACCCGATGCATATGAGCATGCTTCTTGCCTTTTCCATAAGCATTCTATTCATTCTTTTCTGCAACTCCATTTTTGGTGTGCAAGGAGTAGTCTTCTAACGTGCTATACCACACTTCTTACAGAACTCTTCAAATTCCTTCTTGCAGAACTCCCCACCATTATCTGTCCTCAGCACTTTTATCTTCTTCTCTGTCTGGTTTTCCACCAGAGCCTTAAATTCTTTAAATTTGTCAAAGAATTTGTTGAATATTTCAACAAGAAACAGTGAAGGAGGCATCCTGAAACATCTTTCCTGATCCTAGTTGGAAAGTGATCACCTAAACTAGGTGGGGGCCACACAAGTGATTTTTTGTCGCAAAGTCTATTTTTAGACTATGTATATTTTTAGACATATGGATCATGGTCTATGAGTTGCAGGATGCTATTTATGGATGGTTGGTCAAGTTGGTAAAAATAGATGGACCTCTATTTAGACAATTAGACATACTAGTGATCTAATTTATTGTTGATCTAAAAATAAATTAGTCGAATATTATTAGCTCTTAATAATATTTTGACTATAAACATTATCTTATCCTCTTGCAGCACTTCAGTTCGAGCTACAGATGTGGCACATGCAGCTGACAGAAGGAATTATGCTATTCCTAGGGTTTAGTTGAGCTATTTCATGGTTGACTTCAGTTAGAACTCATGTGGTAGAGTTTGGTGGGGTTGATGAGATAGTTGATGGAGGTTGTGTTCAGTTTAACTTAGTTGAACTAGTTGTATTTAGTCTAACTGATTAATACAATAGTGATGAGTGGTGTGAATTAATTATTAATTAATTCACTAATTATAAACTCGTAAATCAAATAAAGAATACATCAGTTAACTGCAGTGCATGGACAGTTCAGTGGAGACCAGTGTTAGAGGTGGGTGAAAGGGTGAGTCTGCTATCAGTTGTGACTATAGCTGTGAATGATATTTTCACACACATTGATTGAGATTGCCAATGAGAATTACGCAGTACAAGCCAGTGGGATTCGAACTTGGATCTCATCATTATTTATCTTGGATTGTGCAGTAGAGGCAAGCAGACAGGTGGAGCAGATTGGAGCATGTGATATGTATGATCTAAGCTTGTTTTGTGTGTAGCATGTGAGATAGTGCTGAGAGCTTGTGAGGAGCTTTGTGCTATGTATTGTTACATGTTATCTATCATTATAATATACAGATAGTTGGGGGTTTTCAGCTGTAAGCTTTCCCCATGGCATGCGTGGTATATGTGTGTGTGATTATGTTTTAATGTGCGCATGTATTTGCTTCTAATTCCACAGATTGATGATCGGTGTAGAAGAGACAATGTATTATGCATGAAGCTCAAATAGTGTGTAATCGGGATTAATATCGGTGAATAATTCATCTATTATTCAAAATTTTACATGGTATCGAAGCGAAATTGATCATCGGATCTATTACAGTGATTACATTTTATTTCGGTAGACAGAGTCTGTAAGCGGGCCAGGTAGCCTATGGATCCATCCTTTCTTTGAAAGGTGAAAAATCTAGTAAATGCCCCTACAGTCGATCTCTGTGCTAGAAATAATTTTTTCTCATAGATCAGAAGCGGTTGAGTTTTGAGCTAGTGGAATTCGAATTTGCAGCAGTGTTTTCTTGGTGTCAAAGTCAAAATGTCTTTCAACGGATTGTGATTGGAGTATGCCCTTGAGGGAAGCTCGAATTATGTTTCATGGAAGGACAGTATGGAGGTGGTGTTAGATGACAACGGGTTGAAGGAGTTCATAGATGTTGAAGTCCCAAAGCCTACTAATGCTGCTCAAGTTGAGGCTTGGAAAAAGAAGACAACAAAGTGTCGAAGGATTCTGTTGGAGGGCGTGAAGGATCACATAGTATCCAGCCTGCATGGTAAAGCTTCTGCATTCTTGATGTGGAAATATTTGACAGATTTGTTCCAAAGCAAGAGCGACCAAAGGAAGTTGGCGCTCAAGGATAAACTCAGGAAGATAAAGATGGAGAAGAATGACACTATTCCGGTATACTTGACAAAGTTTGTCCACTGTAGGGATGAGCTTGGGAGCATAGGAGTTAGTGTGGATGAAGAGGACTTGGTGAGATTGGCTCTCCTTGGGCTTCTGAAGATTTGGCACTCCTATGAGGACTCTGTCAATGGTCGGGAGAAATTTCCAGGATGGGAGTGACTTTGGTCGGATCTTGTGCAAGAGGAGATAGGGTGGAGTACCAGGGATGGATCTTCATCAAAGGTATCTGATGAAGAGGATTGCACTTTGGCTGCCAAAGCAAGGAAGGGGAAGGGCACGAAGAATGCTTCTCAATCCGGTGTAGATGGTAAAGAGCGTGACATGTCCAAAGTGAAGTGTTTTCACTGTCACGAGCATGGGCATTACGCCACGAATTGTCCCTTGTCCACGAGAAGAAAAGGAGAAGAACAAGGCTGTGGGCTGTGTTGGTGGGGAGCTCTTGCCTGCAATTTGAGGTACAGACTTCTCATTGACCGCATGCATGGTGTCTAGTGCATTAGGATCGGGGTGGTATTTTGATAGTGGCGCTTCCTTTCACATGACGAAGATGTGAATCTTTTCAGCGACTTGGTGGAGAAAGATCTCCAGTTGCATGTTGAGTTGGGCAACAATGGACGATACAATGCGACCGGCATTGGTACCATAACCTTTCAGATGGAGTCAGGTAAACTCATTCTTTTACAAGATGTAGTGCATGTTCCAGGTTTAAAGAAGAATTTGATCTCAGTCGCAATCTTAGAGGATAAAGGGTATGAAGTTGTCTTCAGTGAAGGAAAATTTTTCCTTCGGCACAAGGCAACAAGACAAGTCAAGAAGGTTGGGATTCGAGCAAAGAATCTCTACAGACTTGAAGTAGATGGGATGTCTACGGAGCTTCCTACTGATGGGAAGTGCAAGAAAGACATGCAATTGATGCTTGAGAGGGAGCAAGTTTTGCATGCAGGTAAGAGTGAACCTCGAGATGTGGAGCAGCCACAAGATGAGGATCATGGAATGGAAGCAACCACTCATGCAGAGAAATTCCATGCCATATGGGCAGAGGGAGTGCATGCAGCTATACCACCAGATGAGAGGTGGGGCGACATGCATGAATAATCCCAAGAGGAGATTTCTGGGCAGGATTCATGAGATGGTGTGGATCTCATGAATTGAACCTGGCTACGAGGTGCCCACAGCGCAGTAGTAGCATGATCAGTTGGATTGATGCGCGCAGATCAAAGTGACAGTGTCGGATACTGGAGTGCGGATCAGAGTTGACAGCAAGTGCAGAGTGCATGGGTACAAGAGTTCAACAACATAGTGGTTCCTGATGACATGTGTAGTTGGTACCAGCAGAAGTCGAAGACTTTGATGATAGA